>ML778196.1:1501964-1512013 GCA_009831015.1 Picea engelmannii | reverse complement strand
GAGGAGGGGGAGGCGGAGGCTGGCAGGGGGTGATGGGTTGAGTTTTGGCGTGAAGCCCTGGGAATTGCCCTGGTTGTCGAACCATTCGACTCGACAGGCGTAAGGATAAGACAGAGGAGGCAAACCTAGAGAAGTGGCCTAGTCGGAAGAGTGGTCTGGGGATATGACACAAGGAGAATCTAGGGGATGCTCCGGGGTGGAGGCACGCGCAAGGTCTGGAGGCAAGCTTGGAAGAGCCTTCATGCCTTGTCCTCTC
Source organism: Picea engelmannii (assembly GCA_009831015.1). Taxonomy (NCBI): domain Eukaryota; kingdom Viridiplantae; phylum Streptophyta; class Pinopsida; order Pinales; family Pinaceae; genus Picea; species Picea engelmannii. The sequence continues at coordinate 1,511,757 of ML778196.1, read as the reverse complement.
GCACCTCTTCCTCTTGCAGCATACCAGGTTTCCCCCCATTTCAATTTTCCTCGAATTCGCGACATTAGGAAAAATCACCAGAGACCCAAGAAGGAAATCTGGAGAATCGTTATGCAAGGGACTGGAAATGAACCAGAGCCAAGAGCAACAACCTACCAGAGGAAGAGAACTGGACTCTAAGGGTCGAGAGTGCTAAGAAAAATTGATCGAGAGGCAGAAAACTAAACCATTTGCAGGAGGAGGCCAGGACTCAGGAGGCCAATGGCTCGAATGAGCCATGGCATCCCTCAGCACTAGCCTAAATCCGCTGAACTCGACATGATGATGGGACTGGGCCTTCGACTAGCCCATAGCCATTATTTCTCCCACGAACTGGAGCGCCATACCATTAAACGGGTTCGAGTTCAAATGAATGCATAGTTGTCGAGGCCGAGGTATTAAAGGCATGGATTAATGGTGGAGGTGGGTGCGGGTTGCGTTGGCTCAAGGTGGCGAGAGACGTGGCCAAGTATCTTCCCTTCTGGCCATCCACCCGTCATATCCGATGTCACCCCATCTAGGGGTTGGTCCTTGTTGTGAGCCATGTTTATGAAAGCGATCATGATGGGGTGAATAGAAGAAGAGGTTGGAGAACAGAAAAAGTCTCCTTCCTGCAGGTCTACCCCAAAGTTTGCCAACATGTCTGCTACTTGATTTGTGTTTCTTCGGACGTGGGAAGGAAGAATAACCCACTGAGGCTGAAGGATTGACTTTATTCTGATCAGTCCGTTTAGAAGTCTCCATGTTGAGGAGATCTTCTTTATATCTGCACCATTTAGGAGATGAGAGAAGAGGTTAATGACTATCTGTGAATCGCCTTCTGCTATAAGGAGATTTAGACCTTGCTCTTTGGTCACTTGCAAACCTTTAAGCAATCCCCAAATTTCTGCTACATTGTTGGTGTTATGGCCAAGTTCCCAGCTAAGAGGTGGAGGATCTCCCCTTTGCTATTGGGTATTGCTTCCCCATATTAAGTTGTTTAGTTTTTTAATAAAGATGAAACAAAGAAATTTTGGAATTTTTTAAACAATTTTTATTAAAATTTGATTATATATTTTTTGATTAATTGTAAATATGTATTATTAAAATTATATTTTTATTATATAAATGAATTCAGCTTTGTCAAGTTATTATATTAAAATTATACAATTTTAATAATTAATATTAATGATTTCACTTTTTTTTAAATTAAAAAAAATATATATAAAAAAAAATTGGATGAAAACCGTGAACTTGTCATCATAACCATCACTCACAACATACATGGGAGACCACATGGAAGACGTGGATTAAAGATATCTAATAAATGTGTAGGTTTTATGTTCATATATTTTCTTGTGTTAAAAAACTTGATTTGTAAATGATTAAAGACACCTAATAAATGTGTAGGTTATGTTTATAAACATATTTTCTTCTATTAAAACGATTTTTGTTTTGTTTTGTTTGGTTTATAGATTGTGAAAAAATATTTTGTATATTAAAATAAAATTCAATAAATACATTTAGCTTGTAATATAATATATTTGGTCTTAGTTTGTTTATATGAGTTTAAGTTTAATAATTTTTGGCATTTGGTTTTATGTATAGGTTAAGATAGGGTGTTACTAGTATGCATGTAGATGATTTCATTAGAGGTATCTTTAATGATGAAAACCATTTTTTGGTTATGAAGTAAGACTTTAAATTGCTTATGTTTGATTAAGAGTTAGTTTTTCTAGGACATAAGGAAATAGGGAAACAGGGTAACTATCCAAGACCCAAAGCTATCTAGTAGGAAGGGAAGTATATCCAATTACAAACCAGCAATGAGTTATTAAAGGTGGCTAAGTTTTCTTTGTACACAATGATATCACTTCAGAGACATTTTCCCATTTTGGAAAAAAAATAATATGTGGTCTTGTCACATGTCTTTGATAGTTGGTGTTATTATTATCCTCATGAAAGCCCAACTTTTCTAATTTATTGTTCATCTCTAGTGATTGGTGTTATTATTCTTCTTAACGCTCAACTTTTAAAAAAGTGATGTCTCTGAGTGTTATTAAATCAATAATATATATTCATTTTAATTCTGGAATTATCAAGCGTCTAAAGAATCAAATCCCTTAAGGTACCAAGCTTTTTAAGAGTGAAAAACTTGAGGAAAAATTTGCACCTCGAGAGATTTTATTGTTCTCATCTCCTATAGATCTAGGTTTAAAATAGATCCATATTAGTTATAAAAAAGCTAGAAACACAAAATTTGTATAATATTAAATTGAGAAGGCTCATTGTGCAATGTGTACCAAATAGAGTGTGTAGATCAATGAAAAGGATGTTTGAAACACCTCATAACACCCATAAAACTCTTCATAGAGAGATAATAGGATCAACGACCACATTCCCGCCCCCACACCACTTAGTCTATTGTTTTCTAAATAGAACACAAAATCCTCCATATCTCCCAAATTCTGCAATTAGTCTATAATTTGAACCAATCAACTGCTACACACAACAATAAATTCCAAGTATTCATCGAGTTTTAAATGCAAGTCCACTCTCTAAACCTTAGAGAGACCTTAATCAAAATTTATTTGAATTCATAGTCAAAATCCTTTGAAATATATCAAAATATATAGACAAAATCCTTCATGACTACGTGGCTTCTTTGAAATTTTATCATAGATCCCATCACATTTTAACATTTCTTTTGGATTCACATTTTTTTTCACATTAGATTTGTACTGAGTAGACAACAATGATAATATATCTTTTAAATGTTTAGAGTAGTACAAGACAACAAAATAATATAGCTTTGTTTGGTACTTGGTTGGACAACCTAATTCCATCAACAACTTTTGAGATTTGCATATTTGAAGGGGCCATCCTTAAGCTTATTATAGGTTCTAAAGTTATTGGATAATGCAACAACAAAGTCAACCATTGATTTTGATGTTGCCCCATTAGATTTATAGTACTTGCAATATGGTTAAGTTCAAAGGTCTGAAGGTACTTGGTTTGATCAGAATAAATGACTAGAGGAAACATTAAATGTTGCATCCATATCAAAGTGGATAACATTTGAGATTTAGAAACATTCATTGAAGTGATAAAACAATGTTTCCACTTACAAAAGAGCGGAGTCTTAGCAATGGAGAGCTCATGGATTCTAAGATGCCAATAGAGTCAGTTCCAAATTGAATTTTCATTCAACAATTTTAAGTTTTGAATTATGAAGTGATCAATGTTGTAACTTCCCCGGTTTTAATCCCCATAAATTGTGATGTAAATGTACAAATATTAATTAGGCTAGTGAGCTAGTATGGTTTGGGTCAGAGAGCCTATATTGATTAATATGGTTGTGGGTCAAGTTATGAAAATTGTATATCAAAATTATTAATTAAAAAATAAAATGTTGGTTGTGATGCGAGAGGGACAGTAATGATGGGGGGCTATGTTTCCCTCCTTTGAATTATCAAAACAACTATTGAATGTATGTAAGAGTGTGTTGGTTTAATATCTCCGTTATACTTTTAACATGATTGACACAGTTTCAAGTATATTGGGGTTCCAACAAAGCCTCTAAGACTATCGGCCCTTCTGGTAAACCAAAAGACAACGGAGTGCACAGAGTGCACTGCACAGTCTCACTCGAGATAGTCTTAATGGGTGACTGCAATACTCAGATGTTTGCAGTCCAGGATTGAGTGGAGATCTGAGAAGTGTGCGCTGAGAGTTCTATTTAACTTATTAAAGAAATATGCTATCATTCCCTATTATGCATGTAATATAATCAACTCATTAGATCATTCATTCATCATGCTAACATCTACTCATAGACAGTATAAGAGACACAAGAATTCATCACATAACACAAGTTTTTCTGTGGTTCACCCCCTCCTGGGCTACGTCCACAAAGATCTAGCTCTCAGCTCTTCTATTATGGCAGTTCCAAAACTACAGCGATGCACGCTTTACAACTCATCCTCAGTCAGGTCGAGATATATTGTGAGGCGAACTAGATCACACCAGGCTCCTCATCCTGTGATATAACCCTCGAGATATACCCTCTTGATCCTTCTACAGCTCAATAGCTTACAAAATTAGGTCGCATCACATAGTATTATAAACTAGTTATAAAAATATGACTCCTTCCTCCCGTCGTCTCTTCAGACTCTCTATACCCCCTGTATTCTTTCATAATGGGCCACACCTCCGCCGCTAGACNATATATATATATATGTGTGTGTGTGTGTGTGTGTGTGTGTGTATGGCTCATCAACCATTACAATGTGTTACAAAAACCCTAACCCTAATGTCATTAGGTCTTCCATGCATGTGTGCATGTTGCTCTTCCTTCTAGCTGTCGCTTTCCTCGTGCATGACTTTCTTCCCAAAATAGTCTTTCTTTCTGACTTGGCCTGCTTCCAATAGGCCCCCAAAACTGACATGTGGCTCCTCCTGAGCCACCTAACCCCTGTGTGCTTCGTCGATCTCCCTTGTGATCGCTTGGAACTTCTCCATGATCTCTGTTGCTTGTGTTTGGGCCTGCGCAGTATTTTCCTTGAGAGCGTCCAATATCTGCACTACAATCTTGTCGCTGACCATCCTTGCACATTCTTTCTGGGTTTGTGCCATGTATGTTTTGGCTTCCTCTACCTGTGCAATAACCTCTGTTGCTCGGTCCTAGAGCGATTCCATCTAAGCTTGGTGCTCCTTTTTTTGCATTTGTACAGTTAGGAGTTATACATGTAGTTTCTTCATGTCTTGCACCCCTTTGACGTGCTTCGTGATCAACATTGTCTTATGCCTCTACTTGAGGTCCTGGATAGATGCGCTTATCCTTTCTCCTTCCTAGTCCAATTGTTGGACCTATTGATCCTCTTCCAACTTCGTTAAGAGATGTGTTGATTTCTCGAACAAGTCATCCGCCATGTGGACTTGTCATTCTATCTCTTGTATTTGCTATGTTGCCTCCTGTTTCCTTTTCTCCCTCACCTCTGGTGGAGTGGTAGGTGTGCTCTGCTCCTGGAGATTCTCGATCTCTTGTTGGTATTAAACAATTGTCTGCACAATCTGATCAATCTTCTATGTCGTCATGAGTTTGGTTGTCTTCTCATAGGCTACGTCCACTTTTTGTTCCAGTCCCTTCATGCGTTCCTTCTCTTCTTTGGCCTCAATCTTATCCTACTCGAATACCAATTCCAACTCATCCCGATTATCCTTTACCTGCTGCAATTATGTTGTATCTGTGTGTGCATGAGACTGTACCTCCTATGTAATGCCGACTTACAGTTTATATAGTGCCTTGGTTGGTATCTGCGACAATACCAACTGTAGTTCAACCAAATCCTTTAGGGGTTTCTGCCCCACGATTTCATCCATTCGCGACATGCTGGGTGTGACGTGAAATGTTGAACTCAACTGCGTTATTGCCTGGATTGTATCCTGCTCGCTTGCTCCAGGTTCTCCTCCTATCTGTGATGTTGATGGGCCCATTTCTATGTTTTTGTTGGCTGCATGCACTTCCCCCATCTGCCTAAGGAGTTGTTGCCAGCTCTTCTTCAATTCTGTCCCTTTGGCGCGTAACATTCTCAAAATCCTCAATTGTGCGATCTTGGACCATTTTTTCCACCATGTTTGCATTATCCTCCGTGATTGTGTATTCTAGAGGCGTTTCATGTGCCTTTGTCTTTTTTCACGTGCCCCTCATCTGGGTTGCTGGTCACTTAGTTTGGTTTGGCTCTTGTGGCATAGCACTTGATGTAATCCCATGTGTTGCCTTGGACTGTTTTTGTTGTACTTGGGGCACCTATGTGTTGTTCTTCTTCCCCGTATGGACTCTTGTCTTAGATGTCTCCCCTTTCTTCTATTGTGGCTTGTTCTAACCTATTCTTGGTTTCTTGGGCACTATTACTTCCTAGGGTTGTGTCTGTTCCTGCCCTACCTCCTCAGCATGTGTATGTTCTTGTCTTACCTCCTCCTCCTCTGCTTCTACAGGTATTTCTCGAGTGAGGACTGGAATCCTCCATTCATCTTCCTAATCTTTAATGGCCATGCGTATATCCCCCTCTGTGATACAGTAACGCAGTTGTATTCATTGCTTGTCGGGGTCCTTCCACACCTGGATCCACATCGCATGTCTAGTGGATTTGAAATTGGCTATACCCTGATAGTGTGCAACAACTTCTGGTGTTATCCTCCAAGTGTTGGTGATGGTGTCCCGTGGTCGTGAAGATATCATTCAAATAAAACTGCATTTGCTTTCCTATTCTTGGAGTCCAAAGTAGCTCCAAACGATAAGTATCGCGCTCTGCGACAGGGTTTAGGTCTAGTGGCAAACTCCTTCCATCCCATAATTGATCCAGATTATATGAGCAGAACGAAATGAATACAGATTATTAACAAAATATTAACAAAAAATAATAGAGATACAGTAAAACTAGTTTTCTATTCAATAATGAAATAAGATGAAACTGTAAAATGCAGCGGAAACAAGCTTGCTAGAATGGTGGTGGCTTATCTCTGAGAAGAGATGTGACGGTTGTGCTCATTTGCAAGAAGAGGATTATAATGAGGCTCTGAAGGCCTTTTACAATAAAAAGGAATACCAAAAACCCTAGACATCCAAAAAACTAACCCTAGGAGATGAAGCGCCAAAAGTCATGTGGGCCTTGTTTGGGTAAGTTAGTACATTAACTTCTCGGGGTCATAACTTTTGCATACGATTTCCGTTTTAGGAGTATGATACTCTGTTGGAAAGGTATCATCAAGGAGATTCATTTTGGGGATTCAATCATGTTGTAGACCATCATTGAGAAGCGTGATCCCGAAAAACCTTCATTTAGGCCCTCAAAATGGCCCCGAAAGTGAAAACTACTAAAAAAAGTAAATTGCCAAAATTGCCAGAAAATTGTTTTGAGCAAGTTGGAAAAGGTGGGTGGCCACCGATATCCATCTAGATCATGTTGGCAAATGCTTAAGAGGTAGCGTATGCTTGTCATTGATGGCAAGTACAAAAGTGAAGATGGCAGGATCAGAATGTGCATCGATGGACAAACAGGAACAACATAGGCTCAGGAGGAATTAGCGCAGAGTCGAAATTCTTCCAAGTAAGAAGTATGTGTAAGCTGGGAGGAGAAGAGTCAGTGACTGTTGGATCCCATTCAAGTTTCCTAAAAGAAAGAGGGTCGTCAGATCTGAATGAAGACAAGACGAGCGCACTGAAGAGGAGGACAGAGCTCAGTTGTTAGATCCAAGCGCAAGACCCGACCATCGTCAGATCAAGGATAACCTGCACATTTTTCAAAGTAAAAGGAGAAGTGGGAGTAATCGCGATGTGCAAAGTCGCGATCTAATCTGAGCCGTCGAGATCTAGGTTGATCTGAACTGTTGATCAAACTCCACATCGGAGTTTCGCGAATCGCGACTTTGAAATGACAAAGTCACTTGACATCAGGAATGTCGATTTCGCGATATGCGATATCGCGATGTAATATGAGCCATTAGATTAAGGTTAAATATGAATCGTTGATTCCAGTCAATGGAGAGGCATCGGGGATCCAGACTTTGAAATGACAAAGTCACTTGACATCAGGAATGTCGATTTCGCGATTTAATCGCAGCCGCTGAATAAATATTGCACCTGGGTCGTTGATTCAAGTCTGTATCGGAGTTTCGGGGATCGCGAATTCATGAGGAAAAGAACACAACGCAACGAGAATCTCGATTTCGCGATATGTGAAATCGCGAGTGAATCTGGACCATCAGATCCAGAAATGATCAGGACCGTACATGTAACTCCATATTGGAGTTTTGGGGATCGCGAATTCAAAATGAAAAGAACTCAATACAACAAGAATCCCGATTTTGTGATGTGTGATATCACAATCCAATCGTGGCCATTGAAACAAATTCATATCTGGACCGTTGGTTCAACTCCGTGTCGGAGTTTCGTGGATCGCGACTTGGAGAGTCGAGATGTCTCATCTCCAGACTCGCGAAATGCGAAATTGCGAAAGCGCCTTATGCATAAGGCTGTGGTCACAGCCCTTGGTCACATCAGCGAGAGATGGACAGATGTCAGAGGACAAGGATGAGCCGAGTCTTGTCGCACGGTCAGGTGGAGAACGATATAGAAGGTGACACGACAGGAGTGGGGCCCTTCGTCAATACTCCACCATTCCAGACCCCCCCCTGTATTAAAGACAAAAAGGCAAGGGGGGTCCGGAATCGCATGAGAGTCATTGATCTGAACACTTTAATCCTGACTGCTCAAAAGATGCATGCCCAATTCCAGACCCCCCCCCCTCTGCTTAAAGATAGAATGGCAAGGGGGCTCCGGAATCGAATCCAGACCGTAGATATGGGAGCACAAATACTGACCGTCTAGATTTGCTCACCGCATATCCAACGATGTAAATGAATTTAAACAAAATCGGAGGGCTACTAAGGCACGACGCAATGAGACTGCCAGAAACTATTGATGACGTCTGCTAGAGAAGTTGAAGAGACAGTTGTGTGATTGCCAGAGGAGATGAAGAGCTCCAAGCTTCGTGCAAGTGAAGAAAGACTATTCTTAGAAGGGATTGACAGATGGATGAGCATGGAAGCATGTAACTAAAACAAAGAAGGTGAGCTCGACCATCACAGAGAAGACGAAGAATCTTAACTGCCAGAGAGACTGAGGAATATCAACATAACATCCAGTGATGTTGAACGCGTGGGAAAAATGGCCAGAGACGCTGAAGAGTCACAATGATAATCAAACAGAGAACTCGAGAGGTGGAGGATAACGATGCAGAGTCATCATGCAGAGGCATTGCGAACACTGCATGCACAAGGTGCACAGAAACTATAAATACATGGTACAAAGAAGGGTTGCGGTGGCTGTTGCTGTTGGAGGTTGTTGTGATTATTGTTGGTGAATGTAATTCATGGTTGAAGAAGGATGAGAGTGCAGCAGCTGAAGAGCAGAAAAGAGGAATTGTGCAATGATTGGGCATAGCGCACAGAGCAACGAAATGCAGCAGAACAGTGATAAGTCAGGTAAGCCATCGTCAAACATCATATCACTGTAATAAATTTAGTAGCAAAGATTTATATTTCAGGGTGGTTGGGAGGTTCTAGGGAGGACTGGTGTCCTCAAAGGTTTAGGTGGGTGCTTGAACACAGGGAGTTGGTGCTTCCTTCTAGTTGGTGCTAGAGAAACTAGGGAGTTGGTGCTTCCTTCTAGTTGGTGCTAGAGAAACCAGGGAGTTGGTGCTTCCTTCTAGTGGGTGCTAGAGAAAACAGAGAGTTGGTGCACTCAGCAAGTTGCAGCTTGCAAAAATGAGGTTGTAGCCTCACTATGAGTTGGTTCTCATATGTATGATACTGTAAATATTGTAACCATTACTTATCATATAAAGAAAAATAGGTTTTTACCCTGCATGGGTTTCCTCGGGAAATATATGTCTCTGCATTTCTCATATATGTGAATGATGTTAAAAGTACCATTGTTTATTTCTCTACATTATTGTGATCATCATTTAGTGTCTCTACAAAGAGTTTAAAAGAACCAAAATTGTTTAAGCACGGTAACAACTGATTCACCCCCCCTCTCAGTTGTCCAACAATTGGTATTAGAGTCGACTCCTTTTATCTAAGGGTAGATCCTAGAGCTTAAACATGTCAAGCCATGAAGGAAATTCAACCAATAAGGCCCCTCTGTTCAATGGAACAAACTTTTCCTTCTGGAAAGTTAGAATGAGAACCTACATAATGGCTTTAGGTGCAG
>ML778196.1:1458768-1471036 GCA_009831015.1 Picea engelmannii | reverse complement strand
TTATCATTTAGTGATAGATCTGTTTTCAAGCTAATGTCAATAGAGTAGGAAGTGGTCGTATCTTGTTTTGTCCACAGACCTCAGCGAGGAGCAAAGGATCGGAGCGCAACTCGGAGCGTGCAGGGACAAACATCGGTTAAAAGGTACTTCTAACATCCTTCCTTCTCATGCATTAGGCTTAGATAGATTTGAGAGAAATTCAGTGTCCACGTTAAGCACTTTTCTGTCTAGGGTTAAGGTCAAGCCCTAGAGGTTGATCTACTTGTCCGCAGGCAGATTTTCCTACAACAGGAGTATCCCTGAGGTTCGTCTCTTCCTTACAGTTACAAAAGAGTATGTGCAAGGGGTGCAATCTTTATGCGATCCTCGCGCTAAATGAAAAGGGAGTAGCGGAAGTTCTAGAACACCTTCTGGTGGTGAAGGAGTTTGCAGACGTATTTCCATAGGAGTTACCTGGGATGCCGCCGAAGAGAGAATTGAAGTTTACTATAGACTTGAAACCGGGGACCGAACCAATAGCAAGAGCACCTTATCGGATGTCGACCCCGGAGTTGCAAGCGCTGAAAATGAAACTGAAGGAGTTGCTGGACCTGGGACTGATACGCCCTAGTGTGTCACCGTGGGGTGCACCAGTTATTTTCATACGAAAGAAGGACGGATCGTGGAGGCTTTGCATTGACTACCGTCAACTGAACAAGGCTACGATCAAGAATCGGTATCCCTTACCAAGAATTGATGATCTGTTCAATCAAATGAAGGGTGCGACGGTGTTCTCCAAGATCGATTTGCAGTTAGGGTATCACTAGTTACGGATCAAGGAGGATGACGTCCCTAAGACCACCTTTAAGATGAGATTTTGACATTATGAATTTACTATTTTACCATTTGGACTGACAAACGCCCCAGGGGTATTCATGAGTTTGATGAACAGGGTGTTCCGCGAGTACTTGGACAAGTTCATCCAAGTATTCATTGACGATATATTGATCTACTCTCGGACGACGGAGGAGCATGATGAGAACTTGCGCTTGGTACTACAGTGTCTACGAGAGCACAAATTGTATGGGAAGCTATCCAAATGCTCTTTTTACCAATCGAGGATTCACTACTTAGGGCATGTCATCTCCGGCAAAGGTATCATCGTGGATCCAGTCAAGGTTGAGGATATTATGGAATATCCTGCACTGACGAATGTCATAGAAGTGTGTAGCTTTATGGGTTTAGCAGGATACTATCGACGGTTTGTCGAGGGATTTTCGAAGATAGCAAATCTGATCACGGAATTGCAGAAGAAAAACAAGAAGTTTGTTTGGACCGAGAAATGTGTGGAGGCATTTTGGAGGCTTAAAGAGTTGTTGACCACAATGCCGATACTAAAGGTCCCTAACATGGATGCGGACTTCTTGGTATGCACTGACGCGTCCAAGGAAGGTTTAGACGGAATCTTGATGCAAGACGGACGAGTGATTGCTTACATTTTGAGGAAACTGAGAAGGCATGAGGAAAACTACGCGACGCTTGATTGGGAGTTATTAGCCATCGTATATGCCTTGAAGGTTTGGAGACACTACGTTGTTGGATGAAAATTTGAATTAAGGACTAATCATTTTGGACTGCAACACATTTTTACACAAAGCGACCTAAATGCACGACAACGACGTTGGTCGGAATTGCTTAGCGAGTACGACTTCGAGATTACTTACATAAAGGGAACAGTGAACCGAGTGGTTGATTCTTTGAGTCAGAGACCATGCATCTTTTTGGTGTTGCCTCTTTAGATGAATCTACGTGAGAATATTCTCACTTTACAGCGTGACGATGACTGGTACAAAGAAGTCAAGGATTTTATCAGACAAAACACAATGATGGTACCACAATATGAGGGATTTTCTTTTGATAGCGATGGGTTATTGAGGTTTAGAGGTCGGATTTACGTACCACCAAACAACGAGTTGAGGAGGTTGATCCTGCGTGAGGCTCATAGAGCAATTTATATGGATCACCCAGGAGTCACGAAGATGAGGGCAGACCTTAAACCCTTATTCTTCTGGAAGGGAATGAAGGCCGACATAGTCAACTTTGTGGCTAGATGTCTAGAGTGTCAGTAGGTAAAGGCTAAGCATAGACACCCGGCAGGTTTACTTAAACCACATGCGATTCCGGAATTGAAATGGGAAGTTATTTCGATGGATTTTATTGTTGGATTGCCACTGACGGCAAGGAGACACGACGCGATTTTTTTAGTAGTAGACACTCTGACGAAGAGTGCTCACTTTATTCCTGTGCGTACAACGTATCAGGCACCTGACATAACGAGAGTTTTCATCAGTGATATTGTGAGGCTGCATGGCATGCCTAAGAAGATTATATCCGATCGAGGATCGGTGTTTACTGGATGATTTTGGATGAGTCTCCAAGAGGCTTTGGGGACGCAACTTAAATTTAGTACTGCGTATCACCCAGAGACGAACGGACAGAAAGAACAAACGAACCAGACCTTGGAAGACATGTTGCTCATGTACGTGATTGACCAACAAAAGAATTGGGAGGAATTCTTGCCTCTAGTAGAGTTCGCTTACAACAAAAGTTACCAGAGCACCATTAATATGGCACCTTTTGAGTTCCTTTATGGGCGACCGTGTCGGATGCCCTTGAGTTGGGATTGGCTTGAGGATAGGGTCCTGGTGGGACCAGAAGCGATCTAAGAAATGAAATAGCAAATTCAAACCATAAGACAAAGGATTAAAGAAGCGTAGGATCGACAGAAGAGTTATGCCTATGCGCACTAAGTCGACCGTAGTTACAAGGTCAGCGACCGAGTCTTCTTGCGGGTAAAACCGCATAAGAGTTCAATCAAGTTTGGAAAAGGAGCTAAACTCTCTCCTAGGTTCGTGGGACCTTTCGATATTGTGGAGAGAAAGGGGCCCGAGGCCTATCGACTAGCCTTGCTTGATTCTTTGAGGCGTATGCACGATGTTTTTCATGTATCTATTTTGAGACATTATATTAGTGATCCTACACACGTGATTGACATGAGTTCCTTGTAGGTATCGGATGAGGGAGCGCTCACGGCTAAGCCGGTCCACATCTTAGATCATTGCATTTGACAGTTACGACGTCGAACGGTAGATCAGGTCAAGGTCCAGTGGGACAGTTATAGTCCGCACTCGGTGACCTGGGAGGACGCATATGATATGCGCCAGCAGTTTCCATTTTTGTTTGATAGATAGACTTATGATACTATGATACTTTTATTTCAGCATTTATACTGAGAAACTTCGGGACGAAGTTTAGACCAAGAGGGGGTGTATGTAACATCCCGCTCTGGCGCACTGAGAAAACTTATTTTTTGAGGACACTTGCTCGCAAGTGATCTGGACTTTTACGATGTTAAAACATTTATCCTTGATTATGATGCGCTATGATAGATGACTTGATGTTTTACTTCCTTGACATAGACAGGTGCTATTGACTTGGTTTTACTAAGTGTGTAGGGTTTTGGACCTTGAGGATGCGAAGGCATCGATGGAATCCCTTGGACTCCGGATTGAGTCAGGGAGTGTGCTATTTGGGTTGACGTATTTACTGTGATATTTCATTGATTTGATGATATGATATGGACATGTTCTGACATGTTTGTTGATGATGCAGGCTGACGATAGCTTGTCGACCAGACTCACATATGGAGTAAAGGGGCCACAGACAATTTCCAGAGAGGTTGAGGGAGAGGTGTGGACAGCAGCCCTGCCACAGCCTATTAGCACTCCCGCCGTGGCCCGAACTGTAGGTTAACGATTACCTAGTTTGAGAGGATCCACAATGCCGTGAGGGCAGACTGCGACAGTCGCTCACGATGATTCTAAGGGGCGTGCAATAAGGCAGGGGCCTTATTCCTTAGAGCCCTTAGTCTCCCACAAGTTCACCTGGCAGAGTGTTGACTCCAGGGGTTATATATGTCTACCAATCATTCAAGTTGGCGAGTGGCACCCTTGGAGCACGTGGTGCATCCTGAAGGGCACGTCGCACAAAAGAAACACAAGAAGTGAGTGGCACCCTTGGAGCATGTGGTGCATCCTGAAGGGCACGTTGCGCAAAGGAAACGAACGAGGCGAGTGGCACCCTTAGAGCATGTGGTGCGTCCTGAAGGGCACGTCGCATTGATGTGGATGAAGGAAACAAACCTAAATAGCCCTAAGACAATAACACCTTAAGAAATCCTTAAACAACTTCCCTAACCCAGTGTCACCCAGTTCAGAATCTAAGTACTAAGTCTAAAACTTTTAGGGTAAAATTTTAGTCTAACCTTAAGAACAGACCCTGGAATAAAAATAACAATTTAAACAAGAACCCACCTAAGTAATAGTTGGGTCTTCATAAAATTCTTGGGGTGATGACGAGGGTAAGATTTAAATTAAAACTAATGGTTTTAAAATTTTACAAAGAAGAAATTAATTCCTAACTTGTGGAAGAAAAAATGATATTAAATAAATAATAAATGAAAAGATTAATTAGCACATTTACCTTTTTGGCTTTAAAAAAAAAAGGAAGGGATTAATAAAAATAGGGAAACAAAATAATAAAGGAAATATAGACAATTAATAAGTAATAAAATTATTTAACGTGCGGGAGTATAAAATGTTATGAATTTAAAAATAAAATGAAAAGATTAATTAGTGCATTTACCTTTTTGGTTTTAAAAGAAAGAAGGGATTAATAAAAATAGGGAAATTAAGTAATAAATGAAACATAGACAATTAATAAGTTAAAGAAAATAATTTTGGAGAAACATGGGGGATGAATGACACTTGTACGATAGAGAAATTTTGGAGGGTTTTCTTTAAAACTTAAAAATAAATGTGATTTAGGAAAGTTGGTGGGGCTCAAAACTCTATAAAAGAAAGGGGGATTAGGGGAAAAGGGGATCGGTTGTTAGGTATCATTATGCTGTCGAATTGTGACTGGACTGATTGCTTGTGAGGAGTTGGGAATTTCTCAGCTTGTATTGGAGTGGTAGCTCAACCTTGCGAGGTGAGCTGGGAAGCTAGGCATACCTTCTAGATTTGTGTGGCCCCTTTGTGGCTTGGGGGGCTAAGGGGGAAGTAGAGTACCCCTAGTGATTGGCTGGGAGGTACCGGTGTAGTCTTGACGATCGGCGAGTAGGAGTGGGATGGAGTGCGCAGACAACACTCGGGGACGGCGTTGAGGCAACGGTATGATTTTAATTTGGTAGAATCGAATGCATTATGACTCATGCTGGGATCGGATTATCAGTGGTAATGGATTTAATGAATTATTTTAGTCATTTACTCCATGGTTATAATCATATCTATTGTTTTATACTTAAATTTCTCATGCGATATGTATTATGGTTGCATTCATGTACAAATTGAGATTCTGTGGGTTTCTTGTGGGATAAATTACAACTAAACATGCTACTGAAAAACCTTTGAGAATGAAATTTGTTGCTGATGTAAATGTTGTGTATGTTTTACGGATTAAATACCACCGTAATATATTTTTACTCTTATTTTATTAGCTAGAAGAAAAAGAAATATGTGATTTCATCCTACCCCTTCCCTGCGTTAAACCATGACTTTGTTGTGTAAATATCTTCCTTGGCGAGCTTCGCATTGACTGTTGATGTGTACTTTTGTCCGTTGCGATCTAGCCTGGTATTGGAAAGACTTGATCGCAGTAGCTCCTGCTCCATGTGATTGGGTTGTTGGGCACTGGTGCGCTGGCTCGACTTGTGTTGTGTTTCAGTGTTGAGCTCGGGCTCGACTTCTGTTGTGTTTCAGTGTTGAGCTCTAGCTCGACTTCTGTTGTGTTTCAGTGTTGTGCACTGGCTTGACTTGTGTTGTGTTTCAGTGTTGAGCTCTGGCTCGACTTGTGTTGTGTTTCAGCGTTGAGCTCTGGCTTGACTTGTAGTGTGTTTCGGTGTTGAGCGGTTGGCTTATGAACTTACACCTTGGTGTTATGCGTTAAGGGAGGTAGCAAGATATTTGGTACAGTCGGAAGACTTATAGCTTGTCTCCTCGGGGCAAATTTTTTACCGACTCCTTCTGTCTGCATGATGATGGATGCACCCATCATGCCTGCGTTTTTCTTCTGTGTCGAGCTGCTAATCCTGTTTCTGCGCGTCCCTTACCCAAATTCTTTTTCCTGGCACTCTGCTAAATGGTTCTTGATTCGATTGCTGGGTCGCTGATTGATTGGCGTGACCGTTGTTTTATTGAGTTTTATTACACACGTTTCTGGAAAAAAAAAAACCTTCTTCTGCGCAGCTTGATTTATGAGCGTCTTACCTGGGAGGACTGTCAACCTTTTCTTGGGTGTAAAAAAATTATCGACCGAAGTGACCATTAACGCCCTCACTGCCTTATAGCTATTTCAGGATGCCAACATTCCCACATTACAGCTGTTACTCGTTGTCTGAGCCTACGCAAAAGCCCTTGGTTTTTCATTTAATTTGTGGTAAAGTTACTGAGTTGGTTTTCTGGTAGACAGCTCGTTGTTTTTGGGTCGCCCCTCTCAAAAGTTGCATTAATTTAATTGTGTGTCAGTGCGATTTCCCCTTTCCTTTACCTTTTTGGCAATGTGAAACCCGTCTGGAGCTTGCCAGCAAATCCCTCCTTCAATAATGGCGGCCAGGGGGTTCTTCTGGAGCATTGGGCATGGTATAGCCCATTAGCTTAGGACTGTGTCTTATTGGCCACTCGATGGTGTTGTACCACGTCCCTCCCTTACCGTTTTAACAATAACCATAAGGCGGTCGATTTTAGAATGATGATCAGCGTGCTTTCTGGCTGAGCGTGCCTAACCTCTGATAGAAACCGTTTTCCTTGATCTCCTATGATTTCGTTTTTATTTTTTTTTAATTTATTTTCATTCCGTTATTTTCACCTTTATTCTTGTTACCTGGCAGAGAAATGTTACCCAGTCATTATTCGATGCCTTATGTTCAACACCATGTCTTTTTCCTTACTCTAAAGGCTGGATATCGATCTTAATGTCGTGATTTATGCGTCATTATTTATCTTGATATCATTTCTGTACACCTTCCAACCCATTTCATAATCCTGTAAGGATCCCAGGTAGTCAGAATTTAAAGGTAAGCCGTTACAGATAACTAAAGTGGTTGTGCTTAATTGCGTGTCTAATAATCAATCAATCTATCCCTAATTCAGATGAAAGGAATTGTCTTAATAGAAATGGAGTACCGTGTTAAGGTTTTTGTGGTATAATTACTGGTATGAATTGATATGGAAGGAATGTGTATTACCATTTCAATAATTCATGAATTGAACGTAGAAGGACACCAGTGTTACATCTTAGATTAATTTTGTTATTAAAAACCGAGTGATGAAATAATATTTTATTTGTATTATAAATAAAATAAATAATCGTATTTCCTTTGTTCATAACAAATAATTATTCATCATAGTGAATAAATAGACCCTATTCCTGAATAATCGTCAGTGTATAGCAAGGATAGATCAAATTTGTAATTGGTTATTTAAAAAAAAAATGTCACTATATAGTTGCTCAAAAGCACAAAAGGACAAGTGCATTGATTATCATTGATTTAAAAGGACAATTATATTATTATGTATGTGAGGTTTAGAACTGGGGCATGCTGGGCCTTGAGGATATGTCATGAAATAATAATATTAAATGCCTTATCGTTATGAAATTTTAAATGTCATTGTTTGAGACTATCATTGCTAGTAAGTAGACTGGCTTTAATTTCAAAGACTTTATCATTATGGAATGTTAAGGTAGCGTGATTTTTATGTTAATGCTAATGATCAAGTAATGTTATTTGAGTATGCGGTTATCGTTTTAGGGTAATGTTTACATAAATTGTTATGGATAACATAAATAGGTTAATAATGTGTGAGTGTATTGCCATGTATTCTAATCATTTACATTGCCAAGATTTACATTCTAATCATAATTGCCATGTATTCTAATCATAATTGCCATGTATTTACAAGATTATTTTGATTATTCTAATCATAATTGCCATGTATTGTAGTCGTATTGTAGTCCATCGATGTTTTATTAGAATAGATTTACAAGCACCAATCATGATTAGAATAGATTATATCAATTCAGAGGTGGTAGCATACTCTTGTGTTTCTTGTTTATCTGCATATATGATTCTCTTGCTAAATTATATTTGCGTAGTGGTTGATTAGCCATAGAAGGTTATTTTGGGCACAGTGATAGGTATGACGAACATGTGCCTCATCACTTCATCTAGAAATGTTATCGATGGTAGAACCAATGAATGTTTAATTATGCACCTAGAAGTAAAGTAGATGACTACCCTTGCTTCTTGAGTTAAATAAATTGTTTTCCTTCCGCTCGCACTTATGTCGTGTCTTGATGGAGTTCGTAATCAGGTTCTCTTGCACCGTGGAATTCATATAATGTGTGTCGATTATAGAACTTTATCGCACAGTGATTGTCCTTGATGGTGGTTGATTGGTTAGTTAGTTTGCTCTGGTGTGAGTCGGGTGGGATATAGACACCTCCATGTAGCCTTAGTATATATGTCTGTGTGTGTGATTATTTTTGTGTAAAGAATCCAGTGCCGTATCAAGAGTCTCGGGCCCTTTAAAGGTAGGGTTTCCACTCTTGCGACACACCTGAGGGGATTACTAGTTTATGCCTGAGCAGTCAGCCGGGAGCGTATCTGACCTTCTCTCTCCCCGGAGCAGAGAACTAAGATTAAATGCCCTACTTTCCTGTGCAGAAATAGTAAATCTACCACTATGGATTCTTCCTTCGGTGTTCGTATTGTGCATAACCCAGTATGTCACTAAATGTTTGCAGTTACTTGTTGTGTGCCTTATGTATTCTTATTGTGATCATCATGGGTGCGTCTTGTTAGTCGTCGGGTGGTGTCGTAGAGTCCAGTGTGTCTGTTTCTTTTTCACGAGCACACACACCTTAAAAAAAATAAAAAAAATGGCACCTGTTATCAGAGTTGTTGTTGTAATGAGGAGGTTCGTTACACGTAAGCTCGAAGCTCTGAGAGGTTGAATTTCGTTGCTGGAGTTCAGAAAGGATAGTGAGTCAAATTATCAAAAGGAAGTGTCCTTTTGTTTGGTATATGAATGGACGAGATCCTTTCAGAAGTATCCCAGGTCTGTCAGGACCAATGGATCTAGAGGAGGAGCGTAGGCATTAACGCCTCGACCCCTTCATTCTTTGCAAGTAGTGATGGAACCCAGACCGTAGATCCCAGGATCCATCATGAGCTACCTTGACTGTCGATCTTAACCCTTGTGTAGGCAGGAGAGTGGACTCGTCAAAGTCCTGAAAGTCCCGAAGTAATCGGAACCGTCCACCGATAGAGGATAGGTGGCAAAGGATCAACGTTTTGCTGACTCACTGTGAAAGGAAGTCAAAGGGTAGAGTTTTGTGAACTCACGAAACCCAAACTCATGATTTGATCTGACCATTAGATCACAGGAGAGCCATGACCATTGATCTGGGCGAGGGGATATCAGGAGTTCGGGGATCATGATTTCGAAAGATAGGCATTGGGTTGTGTTCCAACTTCGCAAAATGCGAAGTCCCGACAAGTTCAGAGAATAAGCTCCGGGTCATGGCGACCGGTCATATGGGTGGAAGATTAAGGGAGGAGCTAATGGAGATCGGGATTTCAGGGAACGAAGAGTCAGAGCTGAATCACGTTCATTATATCGATATGCGAAATCATGACATGATCACAACCGTTGATCGAGGGGATAACACAGTTCTATAGATTTGGCCTTGGAGAGAAACTAGAGGTCGGGGATTCGGGGAAACAGGAGTCAGGATTGACTCGCATGCATAAGTCCCGAAGTCCCGAAATGCAAAATGCCTTTTTATAGGCGTGCGGTCACAACCTGTGGTCGCATAGGTGAAGCCCATGCCTTGTGAATGTTCATGTTGTTGGGATTTCAATAGGCCCTGAGGATCAAATAGTGGGATTTTAGTAGGAAATAGAAAAGCTAATCTGGCTAAGCATGGGGGTGTTACACCTCTCTTATGGCCTATCGATGTCCATGCCCGCAAGTGTTGTTTGCTGGGTTTCTTCCTTGATGGGTGTGGGGCTTATTGGTGTTGCATCTGATGATGGTATTTTGTCCACATTGACGACTTCTAGCGGCTGAGGTGGTTGTTGTTCACTTCCCTGGGTTTGCAATTATGATCTGGTCCTAGCTCGGGGTTGTCTGACAGTCTGGATCGGTCCTCCTTGTTTAGGTGGTGCCATGGTGGTAAACAATTGTCGTTCGTTGAGCTCAGTAGCCTTTGTAACCTATGTGACCTTCACTCTCCGCTACATATGCTCTATTGCTCTGTGTTGTTTCCAATTTTACAATAACCTTTCCACTCCCGCGTCCCTTCTTTTTATTGGTGTCGTGTGAAGCTTGTCGAGGAAGTCACCGCGATTATGCCTTAATTGAACTGCCGGTTATTTCATACTTCTTTCCATTGATTTCCCTCACCGTATCTAGTTGGAGTGATTAATGCGGTGTCCCGTCAGTCATTTTCGGCATTCAATTCTGCTAGCCTCCATCACTTGGCGCTTCCTTTGTCATATCCTCCTTTCCTGCTTGTTTTCATTTTGAACTGATCATTGGCCTTGTCTCCATCGGTCTCGTATTATTGAGTGTGCGTGCTTCTTCTCCTTTCAGGGCACTGTGCTTCTATTGGTACTGTTTGATATGTTGTTTTTTTTTTTACTGCACAATGACTTTCAAGTTGTGGGTGGTACACTATCCTTGTATAGCTTCAATCGACTCCCATTGATCATCCCTCTGAGTTATGCGCCTCCTATGTCCTTCAATTTTACATCTACCCCATCTGTGATAATTTTTACTTCATATGGTCCTAACCAGTGCATTTCGAGTTTTCCTGGATGCTGAATGGATCTAATATCATACATCAACACTAAGTCTCCTTCCTTGAAAATTTTTCTCTTGATATGTTTGTCATGCTAAGCTTTGTCCCTTTCTTTCTGAACTTCTTGGTAGAACCCTGCTAGGATCCTATCTTCCTCCATGATCATTAATTGACTCAACATGTCTTGTATTGTGCCTCGTTCTATCATGTTCGTAATTGCTGCTACGTGCAAACTGGGTACCAAAACTTTTAATGACACCACTGCTTCTTATCCATATATCAATTTGAATGGTGCGTGTCCTGTCAACTGCTTCATGTATGCCCACAATACTGTTGGTATTTTGAGTTCCCAATCGTCCCTATTCACATTACAGATCTCCGTTAGTGCATTTTCAATGATTTTTTTAAATGCTTCTACTGTTCCATTTTTCTGTGGGTGATATGGTGTACCCTTTTGATGATGAACTTCAAATTCCTCAGTCATAGCCTTGATAGTATTGTTAATGAAGTGAGTGCCTTGGTCCCTCATCAAAATTCTTAGGTAACCAAATCTAGTGATCACTTGCTCAAATAAGAAGTGTGTTGTTGTTTCCACGCTACAATCTTTGACTGGTGTGGCTTCTGCCCATCTTGTCAGGTATTCTGCCACGGTGATAATGTACCTTACTCATGTCCTCTCTGCTGGTGGGTTAATTGGTCCCACAAAATTTATTTCCCATATGTTGAATACCTGCAAAATTGTATGTGGTCGCAATGGCATCTTGTCCCTTCCATTAGGTTTACCAACTCTTTGACATACATCCCATCTCTGGCAGTATTCTTTCGAGTCTCTGTGAATGGTCGACCACCATAGTCCTGCGCGCAATACCTCCTGCGCGCGAGATTTTTTCTTTCTATGCAAGAAGTTTTGAGTTCAGGTTATGTGGTTATATATTGATATCCCAACTCTTGTGAGGTTCAATATTGAGACTTCTCAATGTTGAAGCTTCTTCCTTTTTGTGCAAGAGTTTTAGAGTTCGATTTCTTTTTCTTTTCCATCAATGGAGGCGGGGGCATTGTTGAGAGGACGATTCCTTTATATGTTTTCGTCATCTATTTGTTCCCTATTAAAACATGCCACATATAATAATATTTGTTTTATCAACCTGCCACCTATTGCATTGTTTTTCTTTTTAACTTTGTTTGTTGGCTTGTGGGTGATGAGTTGCAGGGCCTAATGATCCTAGCTTCAGTTTGACTTGATAATGGTTCTAATGTTAATGTTATTCTCACTCTTCCTTTTTCTCATGACATTGTCTACAAAGAGCATCACTCTAGCTAGAGATATTGTACATGTTTCAATATGTCTAGTGAAAATGGATGAAAG
>ML778196.1:1411679-1458718 GCA_009831015.1 Picea engelmannii | reverse complement strand
AGTTATATGAGGAAGGTCCTTTCAATGCAAATCCCTTTTAAACTTGTTTTGATATTATCTTAACTAAAATAATATTGATTCATATACCTTATGAGAATAAAGAAAGGTAGGGTCATTAATATAGTACCTCTGACCAAATATCATAATCTAGGAAAGTTAGAACATATCTAATCATCATTTATCTTTGACCCATCATTGTACCACCTCACCATGGCATTTGTAGCCGTGTCTCATTAGTCTTCACAAGACATCACACTACCTAGAGTATTTCACCATAGAAGAAGTAGACCGGGGCTTCATCATTGAGCCATGTCAACGAATATTGTTTTTTGGGAAAAATCTTTTCATCTCTTTTCAATGCATATACTATGATTTGATTGTTATTATTTTTTAATCTTAAGAGAAGTTAGGTAACTACGAAGGGAAGACAATTTCCATGGAATATATGGAATTTAAAAAGGGCACAAAAAATTCCCACTATAGTTTTAAAAAGACGAAATCTTTTGCAACATATACACTTTTCATTAAGCACCAAAAATGAACAATAGTAGCCATGGAGTGAGTTATGCTTAGGATTATAGTGATGATTTGAACAATAAGTAAATTTCCCTTGGCTACAACAATCCTTTGACCTTCTACAACTTGGTTATGAAACTAGAGATTGGTGCCCACCATCGCATGTATTGTAAACCCTAGAAAGGTAGCTTAGAAATCAGTTTATATAGCCAAGGAAACCAACTTTTCAATTTTTTAGAGTAGAACCAAATACAACCATAGCAAGAGAGCCATAAACCATGTTTTCATTTCCATATTGCTCAAAGCCAACCATGATAGCCTTGTGATTGAATCCTTCAATGGACTCAAAAAACCTATATCCAATTCAAGAATAGAAAAAGTAACATTGCAGCTTAATAAAAGTTAGGGAGAAACATAAAAAATATGACCAAGCAAAATATAGTTAGTTTCTCACCATCCATTCTTGTTTTATAATCAAATTCACATTGCTTGAAAAATGTAGAACTAAACTTTGTTAGAAACCATGTATGATACAAAGTTCATCTGAGAACAACAATAAACCATTCATTTTATTTAAGTCAATATAAGTTTAAGTGCAAAACCTCTTGAGCTCTTGTTTGTATTACTAATAAGGATAGAATTATCCATTGGAAAATATGAAAAAATATGAAACCTTTCTCTAAATATAGAGAGGTATAAAAACAATAATGCACCAATGTTACAAAGAAACAGTTTGGGATATTCATATTGCTAATAGATAATATAAAAACAATATAACCAAGTATTCTAACTGATACTGAAAAAAACACGAGTTGATCACTACCAAAAAAACACTATTTTTCATTCCATAAAGAAATATGTCAATATCAAGCTAGCTATGGCCAAAATTGAAGCATACATAATTTTTAGTCTAATCAGAAATTAAGGATGATATATGATATTTCATATCACCTTGAAGTTTGAACCATTCATGGCCAACGCCAACACTTAAAAGACATATAAATGGAAATTTTAACTGTTCAACATGGCTTCTCTCCTTACTGATAACACAGTTTGTCCTATTTCCCAAAGCAAGACTAACTGATCATTTATCTCCTTTGAGGTTGAACCTTGTGGCGATATGCAAATTACTTTTTTGCAACATTTAGGCTAAAGATTGTAGATTGAAAATTCAACATTATAAGTTCTTGTATCCTTGAAAAATGTTAAAAATGTACTTCTACAAAACTTTCATGTCAAAACAAAAAAGTAATGTGATGTTAAAAAATTATATAGACATGTTTTGATATCAATACTTTTTTTTCTTGCTAAAAATTTTTGTGTTTTGCATTGAAAAGATTTCAAAACTAGATATGCTTTATATACTATCTACCAAAACCCAATATCTTTAAATTTCAAATTGTGCTTCTTTCTCCTCGTTAAAAGTTGTCACCCACCATAACAAATAAATGAATGGACACCACTAAACTTGGTCACATGTCATTCATATCCCATATCTTTAATATTATGATCCCTTAGCAATATAGCTTTCAATTCAACCTCAAGATTACTTTGACTTTTAAAAACTTAGCATTTTCATAATGTTTTCAAATGTTGGTGAACATTAATCTTTAATTAAATCAAATTATTATAAATTAAAAAAAAATGCTTTATTTTTTATTTTTAAATATTTAAAAACTTTATTTTTTTATTGATAAGCACAAGTTAAGTGACAAATATTTTCCAGTTTAAAAGGGATTTAGGAGAGAAAAAAACAAATTAAAAAATTAAATTTAAAAAAAATTGCAAATCAGCCAAGAGAAAATGGTGTCAAGTAATAAGTAAATTGTATATTCTATTGTAATATCTGATTCATGGAATATAATAAATTTTTTTCTACATAAAAATTCGTAATAATTCAAACATATTATTATGGTGTGGGACATCTAATTTAAAATAACTGACTTTTATTGAATGGTTTTGTATAGTCGGATAGTACAGATTGATTCTGGGTTTGAATGCTGGGCTGCAAAGTCCTTTCACTAATTCAACTAAATGAGCAATTTATTATCTCCGTATAGAAAACCAACACACAATTCATAGCCCGACAGTACGGATTGATTCAAACCAATGAGAATTGGCAGAATTTATTATCTCCGTGTAGAAAACCAACACACAATTCATAGCCCGACATTACGGATTGATTCAGGGTTTGAATGCTAGGCTGAAAAGTCCTTCCACTAAATCACACAAAATCTTCCAACTAAATGAACAATTTATTATATCCGTATAGAAAACCAACACACAGTTCAGTCACCACTAGCCTATTTAGAAGCCAAGAACAACATCAAAATGCAATTAACAATTTACAAACCAATAACCACATCCGCAAAGGAAATCCTTTGGTGATGAATGCACTAAACAAAGTCTTTCCTCTCAGTTTTTTTTTTTTTCCTTTGTAACTAAGGATTCATAAAATAACATCCCCTTATTATACCTGACTTCTGTGTATATTGTAATTGCTATTAAGTCAAACTCTTTTGACTTTCTATTAATTTTCATTGTTTGTTAAATTTTTATAATGATTGGTGATATTTAGTATTAAATCTAACTTTTAGAAAAATAAACATTTTTTAAATTTAATTGTCAAATTTTTTATTGATATTTAATTTTAATAGAATAAGCATTTGCTAAATATGAAAGTCTAATAAATCAATACTTTATGGAGGGTAAGCATTTGCTCTCAACTCTGTAGTTGATATCAACCAACCATATCATTGACTTTTATTGTATTTTTATATTAAATGAGTAGTACTATTTTGTTTTTTCCAATAAAAAAAGAATAATGCTTCAAATTTACAAAGATGTTTAAAATTTATATATGTAAAATTTAATTTTAAAAAGATGTTAAAATTGTATATATGTATTTTCAATTTTGTTTCTCATTTTTTAATGAAATATTTATGGATACTAAAATTTATTGTGTTAAATATATTCATATAATTATTAACACAAATCAAATTAGTAATTTTAATATTGTAGTTGTTGCAATAGAAGAAACATTGTCCTAGATGGACCTTCAATTTTATTGAAATAAGATTTAAAATCTATCAATATCTCTATACCTTATAATCTAAAATATCATTATAATTTAAAATATTTTTTATATTTTTTAATATATATTATTGTCAAAAACTTCTAATATTTCCTGACACTAATATTCACGTACATTCCCACGTTTCAGAAACTGTGCACCAAAGTAATATAAAAAACAATATTATAAAATAAAGAACAATATATATGGTCGTCCTTGACACCACTAGCGGCCTCAGTAGTGCCATTGCCATGTGAGTTAAAATGATGTTTTACCATCACTACCATGTGACTTAAAAATATGTCTACCCGCTCACCACACCTTCACGAAGTAGGCTAACTCAGGAGCAATCTTCCCTCTCGAGTAGCTTTCCGGCGAGGGAGCAATAAGTAGCGTGCTGCAGACTAATCAAGACTGTTGTCAGGTGCCCTGATGTACAAACGTATGTTAGACAAGCATATAAATATAAGCATGGATTTCTTTTATTAAATGATGTGATACATTGATATATACATTGATGTGACCTTTGGATTCAACTTCCAAGGTGTCTTGGACTCCCTATGATCGTTACATGAACTTGACTATTGATTTTCCATAAATTTCGTAACCCTAATGGATTACGTTTCCAACATTCCCCTCCTTAATCCAAAGGGGTGTATATGAGTACAAGGTGAGAAATGATGTCTTATACTAAATGGTGGTTTAAGGTTGACCACAAACTCATCTGGTGGTTTTAGGATGACCACAAACCAATCTGGTGGTTTCGGGATGACCACAAACCAAATGTCTAGCAGAAGCTGATGTCTTCTACTAAATGGCATGGTTTTAAGTTGACCATAAACTAACAAGAGCTCAAGGCTAAAAAGTCTGAAAATATAACAAGCAGAACTTCATGTCTTCTGCTCAATTGGTGGTTTTAACATGACCACAAACCATATCAAAAACAATATCATTTGTTCACAAGCTCTAAATCAAACTTGGAACCTGACTCAAAATCAATCTTGGAACCTGACTCAACTAGATTTCCCCCTTTTCAGGGACAAGTGGTTCCAATTCTCTTGACCGTCATTCACAAGTATGGCCAAGAAGAGATCCAGAACATCAAACTGTCTTCCGACGGAGTCTGAAGACTCGATCTTCAACTCAGAAGACTACATCAACTAGGCCTCGATCATACCCTAAATCATCAAATCTTGAAAAACATTCATGTCCATCAACTGTAGAAATATCTCCAATCAAGTACGACTGTACTTGTGTATAAATTCGGTGATAAGACTGCTCCAATAATTTGTCTTCTAAATGCCAACGCCAATTCCCTAACCATTCAAAATGAATTTGTTTCCGCTTGTGCTTTTGACACCTTACTGAGGGATGATTTGTCTTCCCACAAAGTTTACATGGGTGAAGATTAAAACAGTTTGACTTATCATGGCCAAACCGATGACAGTGTTTGCACTGTATGGGTTCTTTATCCAACCGATTATCAACATCATCATCAACTATATCCTGTACCTGTTCCTTACCAATATGCTCTGTCGTCTTGTCATCATTCAAAAAGCCTCCACTCACAAAGAAAACAGGTTCGCTATAATTAGGAAAATGAAAAAGGTTGTCAGCATCCTGTACATAACCTAATCCATATTGATTTCGTTTAAATCGTAATTCTTCCCATGGTCGAACAATACATTTATCCGCAACTTTTTCTGACATAGGGACTTCATCTAACTGATCTTCATGTTTATGAATTTCATTACTAGTCAACTGAGCTTCTTCATTCTCATCCTTGATGTCATTAAAATCACATTGTTGGTGTCGAAACAAACTTAACTCATCAGACAACAACTTGTTTTGATGTTTGAACATATCAAACTTCTTGTGCGTTACTTGTAAACAAGTAATCACTTTGTTGAGGGTGCACTTGTTTTTTGCAATTGTAGATTTCGTAGTTGAGTTAATTAATGTGCGCCATAGTGTAAATAGTTCTTCAATTCTTGCCATTATGCAGAATATGGAAGAGAGATGCTTGTATGTTGATGTCACAAAATTCACTTTTGTATCCTACTGTGCATGCCAAGAGTGATCGTTCGATGCATAAATGTGCCCAAAACTACAGGATAATCAATGACTCACACAAAGATCCTAAGATAGACCCCCTTATTCAATTTCAGGTGGGTCAAAGAGGACTCCTTATAACACCTTTACAACAAGTCTTCAAATAAATAACAAACCCTTATAACTCCAATTACAAACAATTTTGTATTTGCATACATTCATATAACCAAAGATGGATAAATTAGTGGAACCATAAATTTATATGCCTCTCAACTATTTCTCCATATGATGCTTTGGAAATGACGTCATATAACCTTTTATAATTTTGAGCGGAGTTTTAAAGGGAAGTTTATAAAATCATAAAAATGAAGATCACCTCATTAATTTCCAAGATCCGTCCAAGTTGAAGTTTCTCTTTTTTTTGCCAACGTTCCTTTTTTTATGTGGATGTTTCTTGCTCAAATGGAGACTGCGGGGCGTAAGGGCACGCGTAGGATTAACACCTTGAAGCTTCTCAATAAAACAGATCGGTCACATTTTCCAGCGAAGCTTTGTGCCATTAAATAAAACAAAGATGAACTAGATTCTTCTTCCATTAAATAAAACAAAGATCACTTCTGTGCTTCAGATCAGCGCTCCACTCCCTCTTCACACGTGGGTTCTCCACGCCATGCTCAACGAAAGATCCGCCTTCTGTTTCAATCCTTCTAACAATTCAAGCTTCTCCTCAGAGCAGCCAACAAATTCACCAATAGCATTCTTTCTCTCCTCCACGCAAAGGCCGCGAGCGATCTCCCTTTCTCCTTTTCGGAACACCAACATTAATTTCCCATGGAGAGCAGTGATCCGGTCAGCAAGAACGATCTGCCTCTCACAATTTCTCAGTGGTTCTCATTAACTTGGATCTGATACCACTGATAGACAAGCATATAAAGAAAAGCATGGATTGATTTTATTAAATGATGTGATACATTGATATATACATTGATGTGACCTTTGGATTCAACTTCCAAGGTCTCTTGGACTCCCTATGATTGTTACATGAACTTGACTGTTCATTTTCCATAAATTTTGTAACCCTAATGGATTACGTTTCCAACAACGTATAAGTTGCCCACAGTGTATCGTTGCCCTCCTCAGACATCCATAAGTTGGCATCGCTTAATCGCAGGTAGACATACATGGATATATCGTATCATGAACATGATCACGATCACGGATGACCTCCATACCATGGTATCCATCATCTGCAGACAACGTACGTTATCAAACTTGGATGGACATCAAATCGACGACCATGAAATATCGTATCCCACTTGGATCGGTATAGTAATCGACGGATGAGAATAACGCTTGGGTTAATTTTATGTTGATAAATGGATGCGGGTTTTATTTCAAATTTGAATTCTACCCAACAAATGTGTGCCTGCTGATGGTGATATTTTTAAACGTTGTGATCCAATCTAAATTGTATGTTTTTATTTGTATTTCTGTAGAGGTTGTTCTCCCGGGAATGGAGACATCTGCAAATGTATTAGAATGGACAATGAAGATTGAAGGAATAAATGGAATCGGTGGTTGGCCAAAACGACTGATATGTGAGATTTTGTTCGTTAATACACTAGTGAGGGTTATGTGAGATTTTGTTCGTTAATGAGGGTTTTGTGATTGCATTTTCTTCATCAAAAGATACATGAACGTTGTGACTTGCAAAGGGAGGTTTTACATTTACAGCAGGATTAAACTTTGTGTAAAGATCCCTCTTATATTTCGTTGTTTCATCTTCTGACTGTAAGTTATATTATATTCATGTCTAGTTCTATTCAAGAACTAGACATGGGTAACTGTAAAGCAGTGGAGGAGTTGCCAGGTCTTGAAGCATTGGCATCTTTGGTTCTTTTCCGGGTTTCTGGATGTATAAAGATGAAGAGCATAAGGGAGTTGGGGCAGGCCACAAATCTTATAATACCAAATTGCTTTCATGATACGAAGAGCGATTGGATAGAATTGTTGTTGTAAAAATATTTGAGGGTGTTGAAAGAGTGGTCGCATGAAATGCAGTTGAAGGGTGAAGATTTCAGGTGGGGCAGTGAAGTGTTGTTGGAGGTTCAAGATAATTTGAGGTTGGTGAATGAACTGCAGTTGGAGGGTGAAGATATCAGGTGGGGGGATGAACTATAGTTGGACACTGAAACATACTTTTATTGCCAGTGCTATCCACATGGAAACATACTGCAGTCTTCTCACATCCAATTCCAGTTCATGGAATATTTATAATGGGTAGTTTCCAATTTATAATCGCTTAGTATGAATGTATATCGGTCAGGCACCTTCATACTCTGAATGCGCTCAGAAGCTTATTGAGGAATTGAAAGAGATGTTCAATTCAATTTTGGTGGAAGATGGAGTATTAATCACTCCCCTCAACGATCTCCTTTCACGCCTTTCAATACTGGATAGCTTTGAACATTTGGGAATCGATAGGAATTTCAAAATTGCTATAAAATCAGCGTTGTATTATGTTTACATGCCATATCATCATTATTTATTTATGGCATAGACATGATTATAAGGAGAAATTATTTTCACGTACAGTTATTAGAGCGAAAAATACATTGGATATGGGAGAGAAAGTGTTGTTACTATTCTGAAATCAACTGCGTTGGGGCATCGAACTTACTAAATCACTCGTTTATGTTGTTTTCTGATAGCAACCAACTGCCATCTACGTAGTCATAGATTTGATAATACATTATGCATTAATATCAGGTGTGTTGGAGAACTTTAGAAACGTGAAGGGGCAGTTTGTCAGTTCTTCAAACAGCAGGAGAAATCCGAAGTGTTCTCAATTTATTTCGGACCTCTCAATGGGTTATTTGTAACACCTTTTGTAAGCGATGTTTCATACTAAGCGTACAATTTATATCAACTTTTTAAATGAGTGTTCTAAGGTGTCTATCTAAGTCAATAAGTATGATTAGTTTGATTGACCCATTATGGATTTTTAATAATTTAAATAAATATCAATGCAAAATTTCTTTATTCATTTTTTTTTTACAAAATGAATTACCCATTTAAATTGAATGATTACCAATAATGTTCATGTTTATATGTATAGTTATTTTCGCATATATTGTTAAATAAAATGATAATGTATTTATTATCCATATCTATATTTTATCTTTCTATTTTTGTAATCAATTGATTCAACCAACTAATATCTTATCTTGCACCCACCATACTAATGCTTATGTGTTGCATGTTTTTGACTCATTTTTCAAATATTAGTGTGATGGACTTGGTGCCTTCCCTATGGAGATCTTGGATAATTGAAATTTTGGAAAATCATATTTTCATGACTTCCTTTATTTTTTATTTTTTTAAGGATATTTTTTAATATAATGGAGATATATTTTACAAAGCATCAATTTTTTAGCAATATGGAAAAAATTGTGAAAAAAATGTCCCAAAGATGAATTTGGGTTTTTGCTAAGATTGTGGATAGAAAATGAAAAATATTCTAATAGTGATTACAAAAGACATATAGAAACATTGACCCACATATCTATGTCCTTTCCAAGTAACGTATACACAATTGATTCCACTAGATGTTCACTTGTGTTGCTACCATTTCCGACATGTATTGGATAGATATGGAAAATAATAAATGATGTCTCTATTTCATTCTCCAAACATGGATTAAATGTGCCTAACATTACATTGAAATCAACTAATATGTTTGACAAATGATATGCAACCAAAATATGGGCATTAGAGGAAACATACATCAACAATGATTGATCCGGATTATTTTCGGCACAAAATGAGATCGGAGATATAATAAAGAAATGCACAGAGATATCGCAGATATTCAATAATATAACATAAATGTATCGGAGCTGCAACCATAAACACAGATATACAGTAATACACGATTTCTATTAATGAAAGAAATGTACAAAGACTGTAAAAATACAGATTGAAAGACTTGCTAAAATGGTGGCAACTTATCTCTGAGAAGAGATGTGACGGATACTCGCATTCGCAAGAAGATGATTACAATGAGGCTCTGAAGGCCTTTTTACAATAAACAGGAATGTCAAAAACCCTAGACATCCAAAAACCTAACCCTGGGAGATGAAGCGCCAAAAGTCATGTGGGCCCTGTTTGGGTAAGTGAGTACATCAACTTCCCAGGGTGTTAAATATATTCATATAATTATTATCACAAATCAAATTAGTAATTTTAATATTGTAGTTGTTTCAATAGGAGAAACATTGTCCTAGATGGACCTTCAATTTTATTGAAATAAGATTTAAAATGTATCAATATCTCTATACCTTATAATCTAAAATATCATTATAATTTAAAATATTTTTTATATTTTTTAATATATATTATTGTCAGAAACTTCTAATAATTCCTGGCACTAATATTCAGATACATTTCCACGTTTCAGAAACTGTGCACCAAAGTAATATAAAAAACAATATTATAAAATAAAGAACAATATATATGGTCATCCTTGACACCACTAGCGGCTTCAGTCACCACTAGCGGCTTCAGTAGTGCCACTGCCATGTGAGTTAAAATGATGTTTGACCATCACTACCATGTGACTTAACGGAGTAGGCTAACTCAGGAGCAATCTTCCATACCGAATAGCGTTCCGGCGAGGGAGCAATAAGTAGCATGCTGCAGACTAATGAAGACTGTTGTCAGGTGCCCT
Organism: Picea engelmannii; assembly: GCA_009831015.1. NCBI lineage: Eukaryota > Viridiplantae > Streptophyta > Pinopsida > Pinales > Pinaceae > Picea > Picea engelmannii. The sequence goes on along the minus strand of ML778196.1, from coordinate 1,448,348 downwards.
GATGTACAAACGTATAAGTTGCCCGCAGTCTACCATCGCCGCCCTCCTCGGACCTCCATAAGTTGGCATCGCTCATTCGCAGGTAGACATACATGGATATATCGTATCATGAACATGATCACGATCACGGATGACCTCCATACCATGGCATCCATCATCTGCAGACGACGTACGTTATCAAACTTGGATGGGCATCAAATCGACGACCATGAAATATCGTATCCCACTTGGATCTATATAGTAATCGACGGATGAGAATAACGCTCGGGTTAATTGTATGTTGATAAATGGACGCGGGTTTTATTTCAAATTTGAATTCTACCCAACAAATGTGTGCCTGTTGATGGTGATATTTTTAAACGTTGTGATCCAATCTAACTTGTATGTTTTTATTTGTATTTTTGTAGAGGTTGTTCTCTCGGGAATGGAGACATCTGAAAATGTATTAGAATGGACAATGAAGATTGCAGGAATAAATGGAATCGGTGGTTGGCCAAAACGACTGATATGTGAGAATTTGTTTGTTAATACACTGATGAGGGTTATGTGAGATTTTCTTCGTTAATGAGGGTTTTATGCTTGCATTTTCTTCATCAAAAGATACATGAACGTTGTGAACTGCAAAGGGAGGTTTTACATTTACAGCAGGATTAAACTTTGTGTAAAGATCCCTCTTATATTTCGTTGTTTCATCATTTGACTGTAAGTTCTATTATATTCATGTCTAGTTCTATTCAAGAACTAGACATGGGAAACTGTAAAGTAGTGGAGGAGCTGCCAGGTCTTGAAGCGTTGACATCTTTGGTGATTTTACGAGTTTCTGGATGTATAAAGCTGAAGAGCATAAGGGGGTTGGCGTAGGGCACAAATCTTATAATACCATATTGCTTTCATGATATGAAGAGCGATTGGATAGAACTGTTGTTGTAAAAAGATTTGAGGGTGTTGAAAGAGCGGTCGCATGAACTGCAATTGAAGGGTGAAGATTTCAGGTGGGGGAGTGAAGTGTTGTTGGAGGTTCAAGATAATTTGAAGTTCGTGAATGAACTGCAGTTGGAGGGTGAAGATATCAGGTGGGGGGATGAACTATAGTTGGACACTGAAACAGAATGAACTGCAGTTGGAGGGTGAAGATATCAGGTGGGGGAATGAACTATAGTTGGACACTGAAACATACTTTTATTGCCAGTGCTATCCACATGGAAACATACTTCAGTCTGCTCACATCCAAGTTCTTGTTCATGGAAGATTTATAATGGGCAGTTTCCAATTTATAATCGCTTAGTATGAATGTATATCGGTCAGGCACCTTCATACTTTGAACGCGGTCAGAAGCTTATTGGGGAATTGAAAGAGATTTTCAATTCAATTTTGGTGGAAGATGGAGTATTAATCATTCCCCTCAACGATCTCCTTTCACACCTTTCCATAGTGGATAGCTTTGAACGTTTGGGAATCGATAGGAATTTCAAAATTGCGATAAAATCAGCGTTGTATTATGTTTACATGCGTAGCCTTATCATCATTATTTATTTATGGCATAGACATTATTAAAAGGAGAAATTATTTTCACGTACAGTTATTGGAGCTAAAAAGACAATGGACATGGGAGTGAAAGTGTTGTTACTAATTTGAAATCAACTACGTTGGGTATAGAACTCTTTGACTACAAGGATACCCGGTGTCTTCAGGTAGATATATCCACATTTTATTACTAAATCATTTATTTATGTTGTTTTCTGATAGCAGCCAACTGCCATCTACGCAGTCATAGATTTGATAATACATTATGCATTAATATCAAGTGTGTTGGAGAACTTTAGAAACGTGCAGGGGTAGTTTTCTAGTTCTTCAAACAGCAGGAGAAATCCGAAGTGTTCTCAATTTATTTAGGACCTCTCAATGGGTTATTTGTGACACCTTTTGTAAGCGATGTTTCATACTAAGAATACAATTTATATCAACTTTTTAAATGAGTGTTCTAAGGTGTCTATCTAAGTCAATAACTATGATTAGTTTGATTGACCCATTATGGATTTTTAATAATTTAAATAAATATCAATGTAAAATTTCTTTATTCATTTTTTTTTTAACAAAATGAATTACTCATTTAAATTGAATGCACCAATAATTTTCATGTTTATATATAAGGTATTTTCACATATATTGTTAAATAAAATGATAATGTATTTATTATTCATATCTATATTTTATCTTTCTATTTTTGTAATCAATTGATTCAACCAACTAATATCTTATCTTGCACCCACCATACTAATGCTTATGAGTTGCATGCTTTTGACTCATTTTTCAAATATTAGTGTGATGGACTTGGTGCCTTCCCTATGGAGATTTTTGATAATTGAAATTTTGGAAATCATATTTTCATGACTTTCTTTATTTTCTATCTTTTCTAGGATATTTTTTAATACAATGGAGACATATTTTACAAAGCATCAATTTTTTCAGCAATATGAAAAAAATTGTGAAAACATGTCGCAAAGATGAATTTGGGGTTTTGCTAATATTATAGATAGAAAATGAAAAATGTTCTAATAGTGATTACAAAAGACATATAGAAACATTGACCCACATATCTATGTCATTTCCAAGTAACATATACACAATTCATTCCACTAGATGTTCACTTGTGTTGCTACCATTTCCGACATGTATTGGATAGATATGGAAAATAATAAATGATGTCTCTATTTCATTCTCCAAACATGGATTAAATGTGCCTAAAATTACATTGAAATCAACTAATATGTTTGACAAATGATATGCAACCAAAATATGGGCATTAGAGGAAACATACATCAACAATGATCCCCAATTTTCTCCTCACACATCCAGTCACAATATAACATAAGATAAATAAGATATGCCCATGCTTTTCCCCAGTTCATGAAATTAGAAGGATGGTGCTTATGTACAAATTCAATCAAGTACAGTTCATGTTTTATGATTTGACCATTGGTATGTGGTCCCATATGCGTTGATACAACATTACCCTGGGGTGATTATTAAATTAGCATTCCACTAACTCATAATGTTACCGATCTCATTCAAAGCATAATGTTCTATCTAATTTCACCTAACATAGATTGGGTTAATGATGTATTAATATGAATTACATTAATGATTAGTGATTATGTTACTACAATGATGTTAATTTGGTTGGTCAATGGATACAAATTTGGACATATAATTTTCAGTTGAAAACACAATTTTGAATGTAATATTCACAAACATCCACGGTTTGTACTTTTGATTAAAGTTTGGATTATATAGCTTATTTAGCATTTCTTTGGTTTCTCAAGTTGGTTAATGATCGTAGCATCCTGATATATATTTTTTGATTTCTCTTCATGGAATAATATGGACCTTGGTGAACAACCTCATGCATTATTAGTCCTTACACATGTTGAAGAAATGTTGATAGCATGAGTGATTTTACAGGTTGGACATGCTCGAGGTGGTTAGTATAAATACAGTGGCCACACAATTAGCCTTCCACAAGATATCAATACAATTACGAAAATCCTTCTGTGCGACATTGAAGATTCAACACTAGTAGTCGAAGACCCAACCGAGTTTATATAGGGTGCCAAATCAATGAGAGTAGTCATTGACCATTATCCCAATACATTTTCATCTCCATCTTCTTTGTCAACAAAACAAACCCTTGATTTTTTTTTATCATTGTTAATCATATGAATGAATGACAAAATCAACCCCCACTAAAAATGATTTTTCAATGTATAATAGTGATTGGCAAGTCATACCATATATACCGCATTTCACAATTTTTTTTAATCTCTATCCACTAATGGAAAGAGATCATTACTTCTACTTGCACCTACTACCATTAGTGCTTTCAATATATGTGTAAGAACAATTCACTCCACCCTACGAATTCATATTAAAGCTTTCGAGCCTTTGCATAATCAAGCAATTGGTATATTTCAACAAGAAATTAAACATGTTAAATCCATTCTAATTGATGAAATGAGCCTCATAAGACCACACTTATTCATACATCTCGATTCACGCTAAGTACATGAGGGTTTTCCATAAAATAGATCAATTCCTTTTTTGTGGAAGCTCCATTATACTTGGTCATTTGGGTTAGTTACCTCGTGTGGGGGAAAAACATTATATGCAGGTAATACATCCAAGGAGGTTTTATGGCAAGATTTCCAAATGGTTGTCATTTTATACAAAATCTTCCATCAACAAGGTATTGATCCAAATCAATCAAATTTATGAAGGATGTTGACTAACATTAGAAATGCATAACCCCTTCTCAAATATTGGGAGGTGGTTATGCCACGAAAAGATGCATCTATGGGTAGTGGCGAGTAAATAATTTCCATTGTAATATTCATTTGTTTCCCACTAATAGTTTGGTGAATTTACACAACATGTGCACGCTTAAGTCACTAAATACCCCCATTTCATGGTGCATTTATGAATCTACTTGACAAAAGAAGTTAAGTGATGGTGACGATTATCAACTAGGACATGAAATGGTTCTCTTTAATGCCCAAGATGTACTGCTAACATGTACTTATGGGTAGAGGCTGGACTGGTAAATGGAGCTCTTGGAACAGTTCAAAGAACATTCTATAGTCATGGATCAAAGCCACGTGAATTCTTGATGTACACTGTTGTTTATTTTAATAAGCACATTGGAGCACCATGGGACATTTTATATACTTGTATTTTCCACCATTGGCCTTCCAATTTTTCTATGAGATGTTAGGAAGATGAAATGCACTTTCACCGAGGAAATTTCTCACAAAAAGATATAAAAATTCATGGCCACGCTTTTTCCTTGTAAAGTAGTAGTTGATCTTAGGTTCCTCATAGAATAGATGTGGTCCATCATGGGTTTCCCATACAAAACCTATGACCACCCCTGGGATCTTCAAGAACTGGAGTTTCACAAGGTATAGCATGTCACATTCTTGTGCTTTGTTGTACGACTATTTCTCATGTTTTCTGGATTATCACCTTTGTGCTTCTCTATATGGAGGTTAAGGAGAAAACTATAACTAATGGGCATGGGAATCCAAACTATTTTTAATATTTACCATAAATTACAATTACAATGACTTTTACAAAGAAGTTAGATGCATAGGGAAGATTTTAAAAGCTCATTTTCAATCTATGTGTGTTTCAAACTTCCTGTAGGGATTTTTTGTTGGTAATTTACTTACTAATCCATCGATCGAGTGTAAATGATACAAATTACGCATTGGAGATGGCTTTGATTGTTGAAGGTGTTTATAATTGGATCAACCAATTCTATCCATCCTTATGCTTTTTTCTACAAGATGACATATGCTTATTTATCCCATGATATAGTAAAAGAAGACAATAAGGTATGTAAAAGAATAAAGGTAGGTGTTTTCGTTATGTGGAAGTTCCTTTGGACAATGTGTGGATTATTAAGAAAATGAAAGCATAAGAACGAAATGAAGGAATGTGGGTTTTTTGTGTGTGTGTTTCTTTTAGTTTACGAATAAGTTGGAGTATAAAATTTAAAGTTGAAGTGTTGAGTCATAATGGATAAAGTTTATTCTCGAACTTTCTTGCAAAATATTTTGGATGTTAGCGTTGTGTAGGAGGAAAATGACAAGTTAGATATACTTGCAAGGTAAAATACATGAATGTAAAATACTTGTAAGATAAAATCCATGAATATAATACTTTGGTCAAACAGTTTGAATGCAAGTGCTTCATCAAACACTTGGCATGCATCCTGAAATGTCAAAATGCAATACTACAACGAATCCAAAGAAAAGTGCCATTAAACCATGATTTCTTGCTACTTTGCATAAATAACCTACCATATCTTGGTACGAAAAAACCTCCACGAACCATCAAGAGTATTGTTCGCCATGGCAACTGCTTGTCCCACAAAAGTCACAATGTTTAAAGTTTACCACTTCCGTATATGCGCATATACAGAAGCTGTCCACTTCCGTATATGTGCATAAACGAAAGTGGTTATCTTCCCTTTATGTGCCGTATATGCGCATATACAAAAGTGGTCAACTTCCATATATGTGCATAAACGAAAGTCGACCATTTCCATATATGTGCTTATACAAAAGTGGTCGGTTTCCGTATATGCACATATAAGGAAGTGGTTAGCTTCTGTATATGTGCATATACGGACCTGGTCAACTTTTGTATATGCTCATATACAAAAGTTGACCACTTCCATATATGCACATATACAAAAGATGACCACTTTCGTATATGCGCATATACAAAAGTGGTCAACTTTGGTATATGTGCATATATGGAAGTGGTCAGCTTCCATAAATACCACTTCTGTATATGAGCGTATACGGAAGTCGACCATTTATGTATATGCACATATAAGGAAGTGGTCAACTTCTGTATATGTGCATATACAGAAGCAGCCAGCTTCTGTATATGCTCATATACAGAAGTTGACCACTTCCATATATGCACATATATAGAAGCTGACCACTTCCGTATATGCGCATATACGGAAATGGTCAGCTTCTGTATATGTGCATATATGGAAGTGGTCAACTTCTGTATATGAGCATATACAGAAGCTGACCACTTCCATATATGCACATATACAGAAGCTGACCACTTTCGTATATGCACATATATGGAAATGGTTGACTTCCGTATACACGCATATACATAAGTGGTATATATGGAAGCTGACCACTTCCGTATATGCACATATACCAAAGATGACCACTTTCGTATATGCACATATACAAAAGTGGTCAGCTTCCGTATATGCGCATATACGAAAGTCGACCATTGATGTATATGCGCATATACGGAAGCCGGCCGCTTTCATATATCCGCATATACAAAAGGCAATCATTTTCGTATATGCACATATATGGAAACTGACCATTTCCGTATATAGGCATATACGGAAGTGGTCAGCTTCTGTATATGCGCATATATGATACATATATGAAAGTTGACTATACAAAATTTGACCACTTCCATATATGTGCATATACGGAAGTGGTCAACTTCTGTATATGTGCATATATGACACATAATAATACAAAAGTTGACCACTTTTGTATATGCGCATATATAGAAGTTGACCACTTTTGTATATGCACATTTATAGAAATGGTCGGCTTCCATATATGTGCATATACGAAAGTGGTCAAATTCCATATATACGCGTATACAGAAATGGTCGACTTTTGTATATGTAAATATATGGAAGCGATCAGCTTCCATATATGTGCATATATGAAAATGGCCAACTTCCATATATGTGCATATTTTGTAAAAAATATAAAGAAAACAAACAATAATGCAAACAATTATGTAAAAACATAAAACAAACAAACAATAATGCAAACAATTATATAAAGAATGCATGATATTCTCATCCTCTAAGAATGTTTTGTTTTGATTTAATCTTATTTTAGGATGTCATCTAAACTTAAAACAAACAAACAATCATGCAAGGAATCCATGATACCAAGGTCATTTCCATTTAAATGATCTTGCATTTAGTGTACCTTTGTTAATGATAATATTTTTTTTAAGGGTTATAAATTGATACCTAAAATTATATATTCACTTTTCAAAGTTATTAATATGATTAATATTCACTTTTCAAAGTTATTAAGATGATTAATATTCACTTTTCAAAGTTAAAAGTTATTAAATGTAAGATGTATTTGTAAAAATTTAAATAATAATTTGGTTACTTATATAAATGTGTTTATTATTGTGAATATATATTTTTTAATTATTAGTTAAAAACATTGACAATGAAATAAAAATTAACTTAATTTTGTTAATGGTAAGATTTAGAGCTTCAATGTAGGGTTACACCGATGGTGTATGTGAAAGTCATATTTTTTTTACATGTGGTGGATAGACATTTTTATATATAAATTGATTATCATAATTTTATTATATTTAAAAATATATTAAGCAATTCAAATCAAAAGACTTAAAATAATAATAATAAAAATATAATGTTATTATGAGATTTTTATTTTGAATGAATTTGAGTTTGGGATTAAGCATTTAACAAAAGGAAAAAATAAGATCATTAAAAGTTATTAAGTAAATATCCTAAAAATTAGATTCTTTGTTTTGGTACCTTAAATTTATAGACTTTTAAATATAATAATGAAATAAGGTTTTTCTAAACTTTGCATTGAAAGGTTCATTGTTCCTATTTTTAACTTTGCATTGAAAGGTTCATTGTTCCTATTTTTAAAGGCCATTTGTCCTTTTTTTGACAAACTTGCATGAGGTCATTTTACAAATGAAAATTAGATTTTGGTTAGAAAGTTTGGTAAAAATGTCTAAATCCCAAGATAACTTTTAGAAGCTATCATTTGGGCATGGAACACTTAATCAAATTTTAAGATTATTGTAGAGGAATGTTGGAATAATAAAACTAATCTTCTTTGTCATTTCATTAACTTTGAAAAATATTTTAATATAGTCCCTAAAAATAACCTATGGAAGATATTTTAAGATCTAAATCTTTCTTGAGTTGAACATTATGCTCATAAGGTGGTACAATAAAGTAATCACTAAATTCAAGGATAATGAAGGTTGGTTAAAATAAATAAATTATAATATAGGGGTTAAGAAACATTGTTACATGGAAGGTAGGTGTTCGGTGGGGTTTGTCTACGACTCTGAAGGGAAAAATGATCTATAATATATGCTTGGGGACTTGGTAAATTGCCACGAACAACAAGCCCAAAATGAAAGTACCTTCTATTTGGTAGGGTCTTATTTCTCTAAAAAAAAAGGGGATTTGTAAAGTCTTAGTGATTGGTGACTCCGTACGAATCATAAGAGCACTATATTATTGAAGTCTTTCATCCAATATTTCTTTAGCTATACTTCCTAAGGTCATAGTTCCCGAGGTGAAAGTTCCTCAGGTCATAGTTCCTTAGGTCAAATTTCCTCATGTCATAGTCCCTTAGTTCAAAGTTCCTCAAATCATATTTCCTGAGGTCAAAGTTTCTAAGGTCATAGTTTATGAGGTAAAAGTTCATGAGTCCAAAGTTCTTAATGTCATAGTTCTTGACGTCAAGGTTTATGAGGTCAAGTTTCATGAGGTCAAAGTTCATAAGGTCAAAGTTCAAAGTTCCTTAGGTCAAGGTTCATGAGGTCAAATTTCATGAGGTCAACCATAACCTAAGGACTTTGACCTTAGGAACTTTGACCTCAAAAACTATTACCATAGGGAATTTTACCTCAGGAACGTTGAAAAGCACTCTTCCATCTATGGGTTGTGGGAAACTCTCATTTTCAAAGCGTCTCATGAAAAAGGTTAGTTTTACCAGCATTGTATGGAATTTGTCATTAGCTTTACCAACATTAAGAATAGTAATATATTACCCTTAATAGAGACTTCCTGATAAATTTGTGATTATCATTATGCTCATTAAAAATTGAGATACAGTTGTTGGAAATTGACATGAAAGAGAATCTACCTATCCTGCATCATTGCTAAGACAACAAAATGCATTGTTTTCTAATGTGGATTACTCATATGTAAGTACTATAATGAATTCCCCCTTATCATGCATTGTCCTCCTTACACTTCCCAATGTATTAACAAACAAACAAACAAAAATCCCCAAATAAATGAGTAAATTTTATATTAGTCCAAACACTTTCATCCAATTTTTGTTTTCACATTTTTCATTTTTCTAATGAAAGAAAATAAAAAGGGAAAAAATAATGTTAAGAATGAAAAGAGAATGAGATCTCACCTTGATAGGGTTTGATGTACACCTTCGCTTCCCCTGCGAGCTCAATTCCTTTGAATCTCGCCTGTGTTCTAGGAACGCTGTCCCTCCTGAGCTTTGTCGACTGTGAAACCTCGAAGGGTTTCTCGACCTCCTTCTCCTCTTTGTTGTTACTCTATGCACAACAGGACTATCCTTCCTGAGCTTCGGAACTTGAACCTCTAAGGGATTTAACCCTTGCCTTCTCCTTCAAATGGAGATTGGTGCCCTTTGGCAACTTATTTCTCAAGCACACTTTGCTGAGCCTACATGGTGTTTGGTAACCCTGTGAGTGTCTTCCTATGACACTTCTCCTATCTCAGAACTCGAAAGAGTTCCTTCTGTGCACACTTGCACCAACTCGATGCCCTTCCTGGCAAAGTTTTCCAGAATTCTCAGTGACTCTGTCTTCTCACTGAACTCAAAATAGAGTTCTCCTCAATGCATCCTGTGAATTTTCTCAATGCCCTCTTGGCAGAGTCTCACAGAATTCTCAGAAATTTTGTCTTCCTTCTCGACACTTCTCCTTCCTCTGACCTCAGAATAGAGTTCTTTTGTGCACTCTATGCACTTCCTCAATGCCCTCCTGGCAGAGCTTCCACAGAACCCTCAGTGATTCTGTTTTCTTGGTTCTTTCCTCTGCACAGTATTACCTCCAAGGATTCCTACCGTCCGTTCAGGTTCTCAATGACTTCTTTCCAAATATCTTGGCATCAATTCTTCTGGACTTGACTTCCTCCCTAACTTGAAGGATTTCGAATATTTCAAAGGCTTCGATGATGTTTTCCAAAAGACTTTTTGGTGCCCTCCTGGCACCCTCTATGCTCGTCTCCTGGAGTATTTTGAACTTAAAACAAGTTCCATCTATAAGAACTCCTTGCGCTGGATATGTACACTCTACATACAAAAGTTCTACGCTATCTCTTCCGAGCTTCATTTTCTGAACTGGAAGCATTATGTGTCTCTTCCATTTCTTTGCACTTTGTGGCAATTCAAATCAGTTCTGGCACTCGTCAACCTTCTACAATACAAATGCGCAGATGACTAGAATTTGTCAGGCCTTCGTTTCTTGACAATTCCTTCATCATTCATAAACAATCCAATTTAATAAAATGTTTCAATTTCATGAATTTTTCGAGCTCTGCTCGGCTCTATAATTTTGGGTGATAGCTCCCTCTTTCTTAGTCCCTACCCATGTGACCAAGTTCTAGACTACTAGGTGCTACTCGGGTCTTCGGCCTTCGAAGAGTTTAAGGCACACACAACTATCTCCCAGAGTTCCGATTTGCCGAATTTGCATAAATCGGGTGGATCGATGGTCTACGTTTACCCAACATCCAACGGTTAAAATTCGTTGCATTTATTCAATCTTCGAAGATTTCGAGACTTCGCGGCTTCAGGTTTCGGTCCTCGAAGCTCTCATACTCGCTTCCCTCTCCAACCCTCGAAATCCAAAATTCTATTTTCCTTACCCTTCGGGTCCACAGAGCACAACTGTCTCCCACTTCCACCGTGGCAAGTGGCACACTCAGGAGGGTCCACGTCACCTTCGGTGACGTCATCGATTCCCACCATTTTCGCCTGTTTTCTCGACCCACTGGCATGTGGTGCACATCCATGTGTCCACGTCCATTCCAATAAAAAATCCAACGGTTAGACTTTGTTGGATCTACTGCGCAGATCCTTTCGACGTTTCGGGGTTTCGGGCATCGAGAGTTCATGCATCCACACATCTCGAACTTCTGTTTGCTGAAATCCCAAAATTACGGTCTATTCTTCCACTTGATCGACGGTCACTTACGATCTACAGTGTAGATCATTTCAGGATTTCAGGTTTTGCTATTTCACGACTTCCACACTCCTGTGCAACTTCAAAGGGTTTTAAACCCTACGCATGTTTTCCAGATCTGATGGTCGTGAGGGTTCTCCTTTCCTCCCAAACAGATCCTACAGCTCCAACACTTCATGCGTTGAACTCTCTCTCTCTCTCATGGTGGCCATATACCACACTGACCGCGGTTCTAAAATACCGCTAAACCTCCTGAGCTTTGTAACACGGTCAAGTAACTCCTTGACACTCAGGAGCATTCAAAGGTCCAAAATTGGTCCTCTAGACACAATTTCTCCTCAAACCTTCGATCCAAATACCACTCAACTGGCCCATCTAGGATCAGTGTCAAAACCTTGGCTTTGATACCAAACTGTAGCGCTCTTTTATACTGTAACGCTCTGATACCAAACTGTAGTGCTCTTTCATATTGTAACACTCTGATACCAAACTATAGCACTCCCCCGACCATCATCCAACCCACTAGCTGGGCAGATGCTACTGTGCGGAACAACATCATTCTCATACTTGATTGATAACATGCATTTAAAACAGGTTAAACACATTTAAACTCAGAGTAAGCATAAGAATTACTACTAACACAAATATTCCCTGGCATTAACAATAGTTCATCTTCACAACAGAATACATGATAAAATATAAGCATCATAGGCATGCAAAACATAACATTTAACATAAGCTGATACTTATCTTTGAAACTATGGTAATTCCACCAACCATGTGCAAGCCTTCCACGAACCTCCCAGCCTTAGACCATGCTACTCATCCAGCTCAGCAGTGGGTCACCCCCGAGCTGGGACTAAGCTCCACCCCAAGACAAGGAATCCTAGGCTAGGCTGAGGTTACAGGGAAAACAACACAGAACAACTGGAAGGATTCTTCCTAGGATGCCATCTTACGCCCACTACTCCCGGACTCTCATTCCCCACATGCCTACTCCACCCGAGGAGTATACACCTTCTCTTTCACCTAGATAGTCCTCCGGCTACTAACCTCCCTTGCCTTGGTTTTCAGCAACAGGTCGAATCAAGAAGTCTCAGAGCCCAAAGTTGGTGCTGGACTCTCTCCAGGAGAAAACCACTTCCCAACAAACTCTCTCTGGAAGAATACATGTAAAAGAGGGAGGATTCTCTCCCAGGAACCACTTATGACCACTGCCCATAGACTCTTCTTCCCCACATGTCTGTCCCACCTCAGGAGTATACATCTTCTCTGTCACCTAGACAGTCCTTCGGCTGCTAACCTCCCTTGCCTTGGGTTTCAACAACAGGCCGGATCAAGAAGTCTCAGAGCCCGAAGCTGGTGCTAGACTCTCTCTGGGAGAAAACCACTTCCCAACAAACTCTCTCTGGAAGAATACACATAAAAGAGGGAGGATTCTCTCCCAGGAACCACTTATGCCCACTGCTCACAGACTCTTCTTCCCCACATGCCTGTCCCACCCCAGGAGTATACACCTTATCTGCCACCTAAACAGTCCTTCGATTGCTAACCTTCCTTGCCTTGGGCTTCAGCAACAGGCCGGACTAGAAATCTGTGAGCTCTGTGGCAGCTACAGGGTTCCCTCCAGGAGCTCTCTCCTTCCTCTACTCACTCTTTCACCTAGAGAGAGTCACTCACAGGTTTAGTAAAACCTGCCTCTTCAATAACAATCACCTCCCTCACCTGAAGAGAGGTTACACACAGGCTCAACAAAAACTTACATTGGTCAGCAAGCCACGTGCAATCCATCACTGCGTGGCCACAACAGTCAATTGGGTATATAGTCACAGGCTTCCCAAACAGGTGACAGTCACATAATTCAACCCAACTAGCTCAGCAATCATGGAATAGACTCACGGTTATGGTTTTCTCAGGGATGTGTGACCAACAATCCACGCAGGGATCGACACAGGCTCGACGGTTCAGAACAGAGGGTGTACCGACTCCAATAGAAATCAACACAGGCCTTTCGGGTTTTAGAGTTGTGTGAGGGTATGCTTGCAGAGGTTAGACGGGACTCACATTCATATGGTCGACAGTGGAATGGAGGAGGAACCCCCAACACGGCTCATCTCAGCCATTTTATTTGCATGCGCCCGGTTTGACACTTGTCACCCATGCAACTGCATGCGTTCCTTCCATTTGGAAGTTGCTTGTCCTTCCAAAAAGAACTCAGGATAAAACATATTATTCACATGTATTTTGGAATAATATTAAAATATTATTCCTAAGGACTTAAGCCCCTAGGCTCAACACTTAGCCCCTCTTCCCACCTTCCAGCCCCTAATCCCTTGCCCACTCTGTAGAATCTTAGTCCCCCATCACTCATTCATCGTGGTCAGTCTGCACGCAGTGGTGTTTATAATTTTATTAATGTTTTGCATAGATGCATGTACAAAATCAGGCTCTTGGCCTTCGACACTTAGGCTCTCTGGCCTAATAATCACATAATCCCACCAACTTATATTAACTTGGCTCACCAGCCTATAAAACATAATTACAATTCATTTCATAACCATGATTTACAATAGGGCTTGACCTTGGGGACATTACACTAACTAAGGAGGATAGACTATACCCTTAGCCGTACTACCCGATTACCTAGGTAATAGAGAGCATCTTCCTGAGTGTTGTTCTCAGTGACACTATAACAGTCAGGTGGCTGATCGGTTTATCTAAAGAGGGCTTCAGGTAATCTAGGACGATCCGTACACAGGTGTTGTCTGATGCGCTACCACTCGAAGGGGTACCAAAAAGGGTTACAAGGGTGGCCAACAAATGTGTGCTTAAGTACCACTTGTATTTCCTGCGTGTATGAATCCCTCAACCGCGGGTTTATGTGCGTAACGATAGATCTTTATGGTTTAAAGACACCCGAATACGTCTCTACCCTGAAAAAAAAAAATTAACCCACACTTTCTACCGAGGAAAGTGCTTTGATACCACTTGTAATATACCATATATAAAATGTATGCAGAACAGAAATAAAACGCTAGTAATGGTAGAATAACAACAATATAACCAGAGCATTCACCACAATAACACTGAAATGATATAATAATAACAACAGAAATAACACTTTGAATCTGAAAGCAATGTTCACGGCCCTCTTCGAGGGGGCAACCTCCAGTTGAGCAGAGCTCTATTACAATAATATCCAAGCTAGGGTTCCCATACCCTCGACTCCTATTTATACTAAAAAGAAGCATCTAGAGGAATATCCTTCTAGAAGCAGAATCTTCTATTAGGTCTTCTTACATTTGCCTTATTCTATTTTATTGAAAGGCCTTATTAATATTGACCTTTATTACATCTGAATATATTGTTCTACCTATGTGCGGGTTAGGACCCTAACAAGGAACCTTTATAAGTTGGATGGTAGTACTAAAACAATTGAATTAGTAGTGGTATTTGAGGAAGCAAGTGAATCTACTCATTTATGGCATCAAAGACTTGTCCATATGAGCGAGAAAGGACTCAAGATACTAGTAAATAATAAGTTACTTCAAAGGTTAAAATCTCTGAATTTGAAGTTTTTCAAACATTGTATTTATGGGAAGCAATGTAGATAGAAGTTTAAAACAAGAAATCATATAACTAAAGGTATCCTTGATTATATCCATTCGGATGTGTGGGGGCCATCCCCTACAGTTTATTTTGGAGTATCATCAGATTTTCTGACATTTATAGATGATTCCTCTACAAAGGTGTGTGTTTATTTACTCAAAATAAAAGCTAATGTGTTTAAGCAGTTTAGAGATTTGGTTGAAAAGAACACTAGCAGGTCAATAAAGTGTTTGAGAACTGATAGTGGGGGTGAGTTCATTTAAAAGGAATTTGAATATTATTGCAAGGAATTTTGGATCGAGAGGCATAAGACAACAGTTTATAGTCCTCAGCAAAACGACGTTGTTGAACACATGAATATGACTCTTCTAGAGAGATCAATAAGCATGCTTAGTAATTCCAAATTGTAGCAAGAGTTGTGGGAAGAAGCAATGAATGCAACTTACTATCCGGTAAAATGGTCACCATCAATTGCAACAGATTCTAAGATTCTGGAAGAGGTATGGATAGGTCATCCCCATGATTATTCCAAACTTAAAATTTTTGGTTGTAAGGCTTATGCTCTTATTCCAAAGAATCAACATTCTAAGTTAAACCCTAAAAAGGTACATCTTTGTTGGTTATGGTGGTGAAGTTAAGGGATATAGATTGTGCGATCCTACTACCCAAAAAATCATCATTAACAAAGATTTAGTATTTGATGAATCTCCTCTCATAAAATCAAATGTGGTATAAGTTGAAATGAAGAAAACATGTTGGCACAGGGGCAGACCCATGGTTCAACGCTTCAACAACGCACCAACAAAATCCTAACTACCGGCCCTTTTGGAAACACCTATGAAGCAGATGAAGTCTCACCCGATGTAGAGGAAGGGGGGGTTGTAGGACTCAAGTGTCTACATCCTAGCTGGGACACAGATCTGTGATCACAATACTTAACAATTAACATTCATTAGTCTTAGAACCTTATTCACATCACAGGTAAAAACCCTAATTACAGAACAACGTTGTATTAAATAGATCTAACACTTCCAAGCACTTAGCATAATCTCATATCTAACATTCATTCACATAATAAGCACTAATCATTCATAGATCTATCTATCCTACATCAAGATCATCACATTAAGCAAGTAAATACATAAACATCATAAACAACATAGCACAAAGCACATCGACACAGGATATACGTGGTTCACCCCAGCATGGGGCTACATTCACCAACTTTTCTTCTTTTTTATTAGCTTCTTCCAATCTTCTTACATGCACAGAGCCACCAAGCCAACTCTGCATAAGATAGGGGATCTGCACACGCTTTGCTAGATCCTCCTTCCCTGAGTTAGGTCACAACAAAAATCTTCTTACAATCACTTGCACTTAGCTCTGCAAGTCTTAACACACAATATGCACAATGCCGATTGCAAATACTTGCAGTAAGCCACATACATCCACTAGTAGGTCTCCTTCTTACATTCATTAGCCCCTTATTTATACATTACAAAAGGGGCCTAAACATGGGTAAACCCATGGGACGACATCCCATACCCATTACATAAACCCTAAACCCAAAAATCCCCCAAAAGGGGGCAAGATCCCATGATTTCCACTTTTCCTGGGTGCTCCATCTTCGATCGGCCTGTTGGAGTCCCAAAAATGGTCAAACATGACCAAGGTTCTCCAAAACTTGGTTGAGGGCCAATAAAACACATGTACCACAAAACATATCCTCATCTATAGCAAAACCTGGATAGACCATCTTGCTCATGTGGATCGAGTTCTCCATCTACTCTCTCAGCACCAACTTTTCCTAAAACAATCTAAATGTGCTTTTGGCGCCTCAGAAGTAGAATACTTGTGTCATCTGGTTGGAAAAGATGGCGTCAGGGTGGATCCTAAAAAGATTGAATCTATGCAAGACTGGCCTCACCCAAAGACTCTTAAGGGCTTACGTGGATTTCTAGGCTTAACAAGGTACTATCGCAAGTTTGTTAAGAATTATGGGAAGATTGCAGCACCTCTCACTGCTCTCCTCAAAAAGAAATCTTTCACTTGGACTCTAGCTGCTGCTCAAAATTTTCAAACCTTGAAGATGGCCATGTGCACCACTCCAGTCCTCGCCCTTTTCCATTTCACAAACACCTTTGTGTTGGAATGTGATGCCTCAGAGAAAGGAATTGGTGATGTCCTTATGCAAGAGGGTCGACCTTTGGCCTTTACCAGGAAGCAACTATCTGAAATAAATTTGGGAAAATCCATCTATGAAAAGGAAATGTTGGCTATTCTACATGTTGTGGATCTATGGCATCCTTATCTATTGGGGCAACGATTCCAAATTAAGACAGACCATCAAAGCCTCAAGTATTTTCTGGAACAACACATTTCCTCCCCAGAACAACAAAAATGGGTGACTAAACTATTTGGATATGATTATGAGATCATTTATAAGAAAGGAAAAGACAATGTGGTTGCGGATGCACTTTCCCGAAAATATGAAGATGAAGGATCACTTTTTTCTCTTTCATTCATTGTACCAGATTGGCTCCAAGCCATTCGCTAGGAATGGCTACAATGACCTTGGTATCATGGATTCCTTGCATGATTGTTTGTTTGTTTTAAGTTTAGATGACATCCTAAAATAAGATTAAATCAAAACAAAACATTCTTAGAGGATGAGAATACCATGGATTCCTTACATAATTGTTTGCATTATTGTTTGTTTGTTTTATGTTTTTACATAATTGTTTGCATTATTGTTTGTTTGTTTTATGTTTTTTACAAAACATGCACATAGACGGAAGTCGACCATTTTCATATATGCACATATATGGAAGCTGACCACTTTTGTATATGCACATATACAAAAGTCAATCATTTCCGTATATGCGCATATACGAAATTTGACCACTTTTGTATATGCGCATATACAGAAGCCGACCATTTCTATAAATGTGCATATATGGAAGTGGTCAACTTCCATATATGCGTATATACAAAAGTGGTCAACTTTTGTATATGTGTCGTATATGCACATATACATAAGTTGACCACTTTCGTATATGCACATATATGGAAGTGGTCAAATTCTGTATAGTCAACTTTCATATATGTATCATATATGCACATATATGGAAGCTGACCATTTCTGTATATGCTCATATATGGAAATGGTCAATTTCCATATATGCGCATATACGAAAATGATCGCCTTCCGTATATGCAGAAATATGAAAGCGGTCGGCTATCGTATATGCACATATACAAAAATGGTCGACTTTCATATATGTGCATATACGGAAGCTGACCACTTCCGTATATGCACATATACGAAAGTGGTCAGCTTTGGTATATGCGCATATACAGAAGTGGTCAACTTCCATATATACCACTTCTGTATATGCGCGTATACGAAAGTCGACCATTTCTATATATGTGCATATACAGAAGTGGTCAGCTTCTGTATATGTGCATATACAAAAGTGGTCATCTTCTGTATATGCTCATATACATAAGTTGACCACTTCCATATATGCACATATACATAAGATGACCACTTCTGTATATGTGCATATATGGAAGTGGTCAGCTTATGTATATGTGCATATATGGAAGTGGTCAACTTCTGTATATGAGCATATACAGAAGCTGACCACTTTCGTATATGCACATTTATAGAAGCTGACCACTTCCTTATATGCGCATATACAAAAATGGTCGACTTCCATATACGCGCATATACAAAAGTGGTATATATGGAAGCTGACCACTTCGACATATGCGCATATACCAAAGTTGACCACTTTCGTATATGCGCATATACAGAAGTGGTCAGCTTCTGTATATGTGAATATATGGAAGTGGTCAACTTCCATATATGAGCATATACAAAACATGACCAGTTTTGTATATGCACATATACAGAAGCTAACCACTTCCTTATATGCACATATACGGAAACTGACCACTTTTGTATAAGCACATATACGAAAATGGTTGACTTCCATTTATGCACATATATGGAAGTTGACCACTTCTATATATGCACATATACGACGCATAAAGAGAAGATAACCAGTTTCATATATGCACATATACGAAAGTGGTTAGCTTCCGTATATGCGCGCATATACGGAAGTGGTCAACTTTAAACATTGTGACTTTTGTGGGACAAGGAGTTGCCATGGCGAACACTACTCTTGATGGTTCGTGGAGGTTTTTTCGTACCAAGATATGGTAGGTTATTTATGCAAAGTAGCAATAAATCATGGTTTAATGACACTTTTCTTTGGATTCGTTGTAGTATTGCATTTTGACATTTCAGGATTCATGCCAAGTGTTTGATGAAGCACTTGCATTCAAAGTGTTTTACCAAAGTATTATATTCATGGATTTTATCTTACAAGTATTTTACATTCATGGATTTTACCTTACAAGTATTTCTAACTTGTCATTTTCCTCCTACACAATTCTAACATCCAAAATATTTTGCAAGAAAGTTCCGAAATAAAATTTATCCATTATGACTCAACACATCAACTTTAAATTTTATACTCCAACTCATTCGTAAACTAAAAGAAACACACACACACAAAAAACCCACATTCCTTCATTTCGTTCTTATGCTTTCATTTTCTTAATAATCCACACATTGTCCAAAGAAACTTCCACATAATGAAAACACCTACCTTTATTCTTTTACATACCTTATTGTCTTCTTTTACTATATCATGGGATAAATAAGCATATGTTATCTTGTAGGAAAACGCATAAGGATGGATAGAATTTGTTGATCCAATTGTAAACACCTTCGACAATCAAAGCCATATCCAATGTGTAATTTGTATCATTTACACTCGATTGATGGATTAGTAAGTAAATTATCAACAAAAAATCCCTACAGGAAGTTTGAAACACGCATAGATGAAAAATGAGCTTTTAAAATCTTCCCTATGCATCTAACTTCTTTTTAAAAGTCATTGTAATTGAAATTTATGGTAAATATAAAAAATAGATTGGATTCCCATCCCCATTAGTTATAGTTGTCTCCTTAACCTCCATATAGAGAAGCACAAAGGTGATAATCCAGAAAACATGAGAAAAAGTCGTACAACAAAGCACAAGAATGTGACATGCTATACCTTGTGAATCTCCAGTTCTTGAAGATCCCAGGGGTGGTCATAGGTTTTGTATGGGAAACCCATGATGGACCACATCTATTCTATGAGGAACCTAAGATCAACTTCTACTTTACGAGGAAAAAGCGTGGCCATGAATTTTTATATCTTTTTGTGAGAAATTTCCTTGGTGAAAGTGCATTTCATCTTCCTAACATCTCATAGAAAAATTGGAAGGCCAATGGTGGAAAATACAAGTATATAAAATGACCCATGGTGCTCTAATGTGCTTATTAAAATAAACAACAATGTACATCAAGAATTCACGTGGCTTTGATCCATGACTATAAAATGTTCTTTAAACTGTTCCAAGAGCTCCATTTACTAGTCTAGCCTCTACCCATAAGTACATGTTAGCAGTGCATCTTGGGCATTAAAGAGAACCATTTCATGTCCTAGTTGATAAAACCTTCTTGGATGTATTACCTGCATATAATGTTTTTCCCCCACACGAGGTAACTAACCCATATGACCAAGTATAATGGATCTTCTACAAAAAAGGAATTGATCTATTTGATGGAAAACCCTCATGTACTTACCGTGAATCGAGATGTATGAATAAGTGTGGTCTTATGAGGTTCATTTCATCAATTAGAATGCATTTAACATGTTTCATTTCTTCTTGAAATATACCAATTGCTTGACCATGCAAAGGCTCGAAACCTTTAATATGAATTTGTAGGGTGGAGTGAATTGTTCTTACACATATATTGAAAGCACTAATGGTAGTAGGTGCAAGTAGAAGTAATGATCTCTTTCCATTAGTGGATAGAGATTAAAAAAAATTGTGAAATGCAGTATATATGGTATGACTTGCCAATCACTATTATACATTGAAAAATCATTTTTAGTGGGGGTTGATTTTGTCCTTCATTCATATGATTAACAATGATAAAAAAAATATCAAGGGTTTGTTTTGTTGACAAAGAAGATGGAGATGCAAACGTATTGGGATAATGGTCAATGACTACTCCCATTGATTCGGCACCCTATATAAACTCGGTTGGGTCTTCGACTACTAGCGTTGAATCTTCAATGTTGCACAAAAGGATTTTCGTAATTGTATTGATATCTTGTGGAAGGCTAATTGTGTGGCCTACTAACCACCTCGAGCATGTCCAACCTGTAAAATTACTCATGCTATCAACATTTCGTGAACATGTGTAAGGACTAATAATGCATGAGGTTGTTCACCAAGGTCCATATTATTCCTTGAAGAGAAATCAAAAAATATATATCAAGATGCTACGGTCATTAACCAACTTGAGAAACCAAAGAAATAATAAAGAAACTATATAATCCAAACTTTAATCAAAAGTACAAACTGTGGATGTTTGTAGATATTACATTCAAAATTGTATTTTCAACTGAAAATTATATGTCCAAATTTTTATTCATTGACCAACCAAATTAACATCCTTGTAGTAACATAATCACTAATCATTAATGTAATTCATATTGATACATCATTAACCCAATCTATGTTAGGTGAAATTAGATAGAACTTTGAATGAGATCAGTAACATTATGAGTTGGTGGAATGCTAATTTAATAATCACCCCAGGGCAATGTTGTATCAACGCATATGGGACCACACATACCAATGGTCAAATCATAAAACATGAACTATACTTGATTGAATTTGTACATAAGCACAATCCTTCTAATTTCTTGAACTAGGAAAAAGCATGGGCATTTCTTATTTATCTTATGTTATATTGTGACTAGATGTGTGAGGAGAAAATTGGGGATCATTGATCCAGGTGGATATCGGTGGCCACCCACCTTTTCCAAATGGCTCAAAATGACTTTCTGGCAATTTTGGCAATTTTAGAAGGTTTTAACTTTCGGGGCCATTTTGAGGGCCCAAATGAAGATTTTTTGAGATAGAGGTTCTCAATGATAGCCAAAGGCAAATTGAGCCCCGAAAATGAATCTCCTCAACGATACCTTTCCAACGAGCTATCACACGCCTAAAACGGAGATCGTATGCAAAAGTTACAACCCCGGGAAGTTGTTGTACTCACTTACCCAAACGGGGCCCACATGACTTTTGGCGCTTCATCTCCCAGGGTTAGTTTTTTGGATGTCTAGGGTTTTTGGCATTCCTTCTTATTGTTAAAAGGCATTCAGAGCCTCATTGTAATCATGTTTTTGTGAATGCGAGTAGCCATCACATCTCTTCTCAGAGATAAGCTGCCACCATTCTAGCGAGTCTTTCACTCTGTATTTTTACAGTCTCTGTACATTTCTTTCATTAATAGAAATCATGTATTACTGTATATCTGTGTTTATGGTTGCAACTCCGATACATTTATGTTATATTATTGAATATCTGCGTTATCTCTGTGCATTTCTTTATTATATCTCCGATCTCATTTCGTGCCAAAAATAATCCAGATCAGTGGTATCAGAGCAGGCTGCTCTTGATCATTTTTTTCAGTGCATGTCCCCGACGAGGTCTGAGTATAGCAAGTTGGGTCTCGAGCTTGTCTTTCTTGAAGACAATCGCTCCCGCACACCCAAGAAACCCTCAATGGCGGAAGAAAAGAAAAACGAAGGAGCAGACGATCCTATCAATCTGTTGCTTGAGCAAGCTCTCACGTGACAGAGGGACGAAATGATGGAGAATTTTTCCCACATCCTTCAACGCCTACCAATAGCATCAGGCACATCTTCATCAAGCGGCCACTTTGGAGGCACCTCGCCTTTCAAGGTACAAGTTAATTTTGATATTCCTGTATTTGAAGGACAGATAGATGTAGAAGCCCTAGAAAAATGGTTAACTCTGCTGAAAGGTTATTTCTCTGTTCACAATTTTTTCGACAAAGAAAAGATCACCTTTTCACTCCTTAAAGATCTCCCTCATGTCAAACATTAGTGGGAAACTTACTAGGAGCAAATTTCCACAGAGGAGTCTGGAATATATGGGGCCAATCCCACTTGGGATTTTTTTGTGGATGCGGTAAAAGAACAGTATTACATTGTTGGAAACTATGAAGACCAGTACATGAGATGGACCACACTGCGGCAAGAGAAGGGCCAAGAAGTTTTGGAGTTCACCAATACCTTCCATACCTTGCGCACCAAGCTGGGTATCAATGACTCCAAGCGACATTTGGTTCTGAAATACCGTGGGGCTCTACACAGATACATCCAAACTGAATTGGATTTTCTAGACATCTCATCACTCGGTGCTGCTTATCGATATGCTGTTAAAATTGAGCAGAAATTTAAGCACCAGAACAAACGAGAATTCGGGTCTGCAAATCTGCAACAACCAAAGTATGACAAAGACAGCCTGAACAAACAGTCTCCCGAAAACCAGTCCAAGACACAGGAAAAGAAGGGTCAGAGGAAGACAAAGAAGGACAGCGGAAAATGGTGCGAGTTCCACAAAATCCCTTGGCACAACACCGATGAATGTAGCTCAAAACAGTCATTGGTGGCCGAGATCAAATACAAGGAGCCAAACCTTGATTCAGAATCTGATTTTGAAAATAATGGTAAAAGACAGATCACCGACGCAGACCCCACTGCTATTGTCGCGACCGCAGCAATTCAACTAGAAGAACCAATAGATCTTGAAGAGGGGGAGCGCCTTTTTCATTCACAGATGTGGGTGAAGGGGACCCCGCTGCATTTTATTGTTGATAGCGGAAGCCAGAAGAACCTCGTCTCAGTAGAGGTCATCAAACAGTTGGGATTGTCGACAACACCACACCCGCAACCATACAATATCGGGTGGCTTCGTCAAGGACGAGATCTCCGTGTCAACCAACAGTGTCGATTTTCATACGACATCCAACCCTTCAAGGATGACGTATTATGTGATGTTGCCCCACGGGATGTCTGTGATGTTCTCTTAGGCCAACCATATATGTGGAGACGCCATGCTATTTATGAGTCTCGACCCCGTAGTGTCATTGTTACTTTGGGGGGTCATCTCTACAGAATACCAGAGGTAGTTCCGACTACTGTTCCACCTAAAAAGTGTCGCAAGGTAGTATCTCATACTGTAAAATTCAGCTTCTTCACAATCTGTTCAAAAGGAGAACAAAAGGACACTGCAACCACTACAACCTTGCCCCAAGAACCTTCTATCCAATAGAAGCAGGTCGACGAGGCTACAACAAAGTGTAAAGATTCCTTCTGCACATCGTCCTCTCATGTATCTCGACTTTTTGAGCAACCTCAACTGCAACATGTTCGTGACAGATTTCCACAAACTAAGCAACGCGACGTCTCCAGCAAGACAAACAACTCACCAAGATGCAGATTCAACAAATGCTTTCCCTCTCTCCCGGGAACTCAATGCAATGGAGACCATTGCTTCCTAAGGAGGGAGGATTGATCCAGGTGGATATCGGTGGCCACCCACCTTTTTCAAATGGCTCAAAACGACTTTCTGACAATTTTGGCAATTTACTATTTTTAGCAGGTTTTAACTTTCGTGGCCATTTTGAGGGCCCAAATGAAGATTTTTCGAGATCGAGGTTCTCAATGATAGTTGAAGGCATGATTGAGCCCCCAAAATGAATCTCCTCGATGATACCTTTCCAACGAGCTATCAAACGCTTAAAACAGAGATCGTATGCAAAAGTTACGACCCCGGGAAGTTGATGTACTCACTTACCCAAACGGGGCCCACATGACTTTTGGCGCTTCATCTCCCAGGATTAGGTTTTTGGATGTCTAGGGTTTTTGGCATTCCTGTTTATTGTAAAAAGGCCTTCAGAGCCTCATTTTAATCATCTTCTTGCGAATGCAAGTAGCCGTCACATCTCTTCTCAGAGATAAACTACCACCATTCTAGCGAGTCTTTCACTCTGTATTTTTACAGTCTCTGTACATTTCTTTCATTAATAGAAATCGTGTATTACTGTATATCTGTGTTTATGGTTGCATCTCCGATACATTTATGTTATATTATTGAATATATGCGATATCTCTGTGCATTTCTTTATTATATCTCTGATCTCATTTCATACCGAAAATAATCCAGATCAATCATTGTTGATGTATGTTTCCTCTAATACCCATATTTTGGTTGCATATCATTTGTCAAACATATTAGTTGATTTCAATGTAATGTTAGGCACATTTAATCCATGTTTGGAGAATGAAATAGAGACATCATTTATTATTTTCCATATCTATCGAATACATGTCGGAAATGGTAGCAACACAAGTGAACATCTAGTGGAATCAATTGTGTATATGTTACTTGGAAAGGACATAGATATGTGGGTCAATGTTCCTATATGTCTTTTGTAATCACTATTAGAACATTTTTCATTTTCTATCCACAATCTTAGCAAAAACTCAAATTCATCTTTGAGACATTTTTTCACAATTTTTTCCATATTGCTAAAAAATTGATGCTTTGTAAAATATATCTCCATTATATTAAAAAATATCCTTAAAAAAATAAAAAATAAAGAAAGTCATGAAAATATGATTTTCCAAAATTTCAATTATCCAAGATCTCCATAGGGAAGGCACCAAGTCCATCACACTAATATTTGAAAAATGAGTCAAAAGCATGCAACATATAAGCATTAGTATGGTGGGTGCAAGATAAGATATTAGTTGGTTGAATCAATTGATTACAAAAATAGAAAGATAAAATATAAATATGGATAATAAATACATTATCATTTTATTTAACAATATATGTGAAAATACCTATACATATAAACATGAACATTATTGGTAAACATTCAATTTAAATGGGTGATTCATTTTGTTAAAAAAAAAATGAATAAAGAAATTTTGCATTGATATTTATTTAAATTATTAAAAATCCATAATGGGTCAATCAAACTAATCATACTTATTGAAACGTAAATCGATCATTATAGTTCTTAAGCGCTACTCCGTTCCAATCGACGATAAAGAGGGGAAGTGATCGTGAGGTAGCGGGAAAGTGGGGAAAGAGAATTCCTGCCGAGATGACGGATCCAGCCGTAGGTGCCTCTACATGAGCTTCGGGTAACCAGATATGAACTGGTACCATAGGCACTTTGACGGGGAAAGGAGCGGGAGAAGCAGGTCAGAGAGTCGCCCACAATAATCACCATTCACTATAAAGACATTCAAGGCAATAGGTAGACACCTTAGAACACTCATTTAAAAAGTTGATATAAATTGTAGGCTTAGTATGAAACATCGCTTACAAAAGGTGTTACAAATAACCCATTGAGAGGTCCGAAATAAATTGAGAACACTTCGGATTTCTCCTGCTGTTTGAAGAATTGGCAAACTGCCCCTTCACGTTTCTAAAGTTCTCCAACACACCTGATATTAATGCATAATGTATTATCAAATCTATGACTACGTAGATGGCAGTTGGCTGCATGGCAGTTGGCTGCTATTAGAAAACAACGTAAACGAGTGATTTAGTAATAAAATGTGGATATATCTACCTGAAGACACCGGGTATCATTGTAGTCGAAGAGTTCGATGCCCAACGCAGTTGATTTCAAATTAGTAACAACACTTTCTCTCCCATATCCAATGTCTTTTTCGCTCCAATAACTGTATGTGAAAATAATTTCTCCTTATAATCATGTCTATGCCATAAATAAATAATGATGATATGGCATGTAAACATAATACAACGCTGATTTTATAGCAATTTTGAAATTCCTATCGATTCCCAAACGTTCAAAGCTATCCAGTATTGAAAGGCGTGAAAGGAGATCGTTGAGGGGAGTGATTAATACTCCATCTTCCACCAAAATTGAATTGAACATCTCTTTCAATTCCTCAATAAGCTTCTGAGCGCGTTCAGAGTATGAAGGTGCCTGACCGATATACATTCATACTAAGCGATTATAAATTGGAAACTGCCCATTATAAATCTTCCATGAACTGGAACTTGGATGTGAGCAGACTGCAGTATGTTTCCATGTGGATAGAACTGGCAATAAAAGTATGTTTCAGTGTCCAACTGTAGTTCATCCCCCCACCTGATATCTTCACCCTCCAACTGCAGTTCATTCACCAACCTCAAATTATCTTGAACCTCCAACAACACTTCACTGCCCCACCTGAAATCTTCACCCTTCAACTACATTTCATGCGACCGCTCTTTCAACACCCTCAAATCTTTTTACAACAACAATTCTATCCAATCGCTCTTCGTATCATGAAAGCAATCTGGTATTATAAGATTTGTGGCCTGCGCCAACCCCCTTATGCTCTTCAGCTTTATACATCCAGAAACCCGTAAAAGCACCAAAGATGCCAACGCTTCAAGACCTGGCAACTCCTCCACTGCTTTACAGTTTCCCATGTCTAGTTCTTGAATAGAACTAGACATGAATATAATAGAACTTACAGTCAGAAGATGAAACAACGAAATATAAGAGGGATCTTTACACGAAGTTTAATCCCGCTGTAAATGTAAAACCTCCCTTTGCAGGTCACAACGTTCATGTATCTTTTGATGAAGAAAATGCAAGCACAAAACCCTCATTAACGAACAAAATCTCACATAACCCTCACCAGTGTATTAATGAACAAAGTCTCACATATCAGTCGTTTTGGCCAACCACCGATTCCATTTATTCCTGCAATCTTCATTGTCCATTCTAATACATTTGCAGATGTCTCCATTCCTGGGAGAACAACCTCTACAAAGATTGGATCACAACGTTTAAAAATAGCACCATCACCAAGCGCACGTTTGTTGGGTAGAATTCAAATTTGAAATAAAACCCGCGTCCATTTATCAACATACAATTAACCCGAGCGTTATTCTCATCCGTGGATTACTATATGAATCCAAGTGGGATACCATATGGCATGGCCGTCGATTTGATGTCCATCCAAGTTTGATAACGTACGCCGTCTGCAGATGATGGATGTCGTGGTATGGAGGTCATCCGTGATCGTGATCATGATCATGATACGATATATCCATGCATGTCTGCCTGCGATTGAGCGATGCCAATTGATGGAGGTTCCAGGAGGGCGTCGACGATGGTAGACTGCGGGTAACTTATACGTTTGTACATCAGGGCACCTGACAACACAACAGTTTTCATTAGTCTGCAGCACGCTACTTATTGCTTCCTCGCCGAAAAGCCACTGCCGTAAAGCTACTCGTAGGGAAGTTTGCTCTCGAGTTAGCCTACTCCTTTGTTATATAGTAGTAAAGGCAGCAATCTCTAGGATTCTCTCGAAGATGGGTATGCTCCTCAAACTACATTCTCTCGAAGATGGGTATGCTCCTCAAACTACAGATCTGTTATGTGGGTGCGCTTGCGCAATTATATTTATTCTCTTACTCTCACCGGATGCGTGGAAGGCGATCAAGAGAAAAGCATACCGGTTTCCAGGAGGGATTCTAGTTCTCAACGCTCTTACTCTCCAATGCATAAATTATGTTGATTATTCGACCGTCAGTGTAATTTCAGGAACAGGAAATAAAACAGATGAGGATGTGGCCAAATTCCTAAAGATTCAGCTCGTAATTGATAGAGGAAGACTTGTGATCTGTGTAATCATTGCTTATTTGCTTCCGGGAATGGTAAGTTCTGGGTTTAGAAGTGTTTGGGGCGACGTTGGAGCATTGGCATTAGGCGAACTATCACATATGTTTTCCGAGATTTATCTCGTTTACCTATATTTTAACAACTCTAATTCTGACGCGGTATGGTTAAAAGTGTTCAGTGCTATCCTTTTCACAGCCATTACATTGTTGGTTATACTCTCTATCTGCGCTGTGTTAGCTGGCAAAAGCATTCTTATTATCATCAATAAAAAGGTTCCTTCGCTGCTTTCGTGTTGTTCTAGCTCACCTAGAGACTCTGTAAACATTGGGGATCATGTCCTCAAATGTTGGATTGTAGTTCGTTCTAGCCAGCCTGAGAATATTATGGCAAGGTCAGTTTTGAGTTCATTCGCCGGCTTGTTGGTCACAGTCTGTTTTATAGTCTTCGGCGTTAAATGGGGATGCGTTTTCAATGATGATTATAACGCAATCGATGGACTGAATAAAACAACCTTTCTTCTTCAGTTCATGTTGGCCTCGATAGGATGGATCGTGGTCTCAGTCAGATGGTTAACAGCCGTAAAATATTTTCCTAGAGATGGACGGAGTTTATTTCAACTGGAGGACTTTTGGACAAGGGGTATTATTGATTTGGAATATGGACAGTTAAAGGGCTGGCTGTTTTGGGAGAAAAGAAATCGTAACAGAACACTCCTACAAACTAAGATTGTGGATTTAATCATAGCAGTTCGGCTACATACTTTATTCTACATAGGCATTTTACTGCAAAAACTCATAGTCTTAATCAGCAAAGCTTCCTGCTTTCTCTCTCGTTTTCTATTTCTGCCTTTATTAATGAGCCGTGAAAAGATTATGTTGCTGTCTGGCTCAAACATACCAACGTCAGAATTTTCCAAGTACAAACAACTTTTGGAGATCATAAGAATGCCCGGAGAAATCGCCGAGTGTCTGTGGATAGCCAATGAATCGGCCTTTAAGTCAACAAAGAAACATATGCAACAAGGCGTGGATAGTACTAAAGATTTGATGGAAATAATAAAACGCCTGCAAACAGAGGCTCATTGAAGAGGAAAAGTATTTGAAGTATGCTGGCAAAAAGTCCTGGAAGATGAAAGCAGTATCATTGATCCATTTTATGTTGTGCTCTTACGACGACACTAATTCTGAAGTTGTTGATGATGCTACCAAAGCTTGCTCTGAAGCATGGGCTCTGATGGACTTTGTTGAAAGTTCAGATACGGAGGTCAATTTCGTAAGTCTGGCAGCCGAGAAGGAATTCGAGAATAAGCATCTTAAGAAGAAGCCCACTGAATCCGAACCGGTGCGGACAATCAGGAACCGAATGATAGAGGATTTGAAATCCTGGATTTCCTACGGAGAAAGCCACGTAAGTGTGTGTAATATGCGGGACTCCATGGACTGGATGATGGCCGCTGCAAACTTTAGCTTGATTGAAACATAGAAGGCGATCGATATTCATTCAGGTAACACAATCAATAATGCAAGGTGCTTATTGGCAAGTGTTATTGTCAATTGCTTGGCAAATGAGCTCAATAACGTACTAATAGAAAAGTGCACTAAATGGGCAGAAGAAGAGATATACGATGCAGCGTTTATAGCAGGGAAAGCCATGTCTGTCTTGTCTTCTTTCAGGTACAATTTAGCTAATGCTCCACTTGTAAATATTACGACGATTAACTAATGTTCAAAAGACAGTGAAAGTCAAAATACCAAATATGAAATGTACTTGTATGGAGATTATAAATATATGATTTGATTTATTATGCAGACAAGGCAGGGCAACAATGCAGTGCTTCCAGTTGTAGCGGGAGGCGAAGGCAACAACGCACCTGATGGCGAAGAAAACGAATCGAGTGGCATCGCTGATTTTCTAGAAGTCAGGGTAGAAGATTAGGAAGAATATCTGTGAGCTTATGTACAGTCAAGAGTCCCGGCACCAGGGTGTGTTGCGTGAGGCGAACGGGCATGTTTGGTGGTTGTAATTTAGTAGCTTTTGCTGATGATGTTCTAGATATTTTTATGTATTTCCTAAAACAAAGTTCAAATTGAGTGAATACATTTTGTTAATTATAGCTGCTATTTTTAATAGAGATGAAATTGGATGAAAACCTACGATCTCGTCGTCCATAACCATCACGCAGAAGATACATGGGAGACCTCGCTCAAAGACACCTAATAAATGTGTAGGTCTACTTTATAAACATATTTTCCCAGGTCAAGGTCAAGTTTTGAAACATATTTTCGTCTATTTACGCTTGATTTGTAAATTGTTAAAGATACCTAATTATAAACATGTTTTTTTCTATTAAAACAATCTATTTGTAGGTTGTTAAAATTTCCATTGAGTATTGAACGAATTAATAACTAGCACAGCCGCTTAACTCTAGCGGCTGGTGAATGCGGATAGGCATCGGCTGATACTTAACTTGGCCAAACCATTTCATAGAGTAATGGGTAAGAAAAAACATCTTGCATTAAAAAAAATAATAGAATCCCGAGTATTAAAAAAATAAAGGAACTTCGTAATAACCGACCCAGTTAAAACCCTCGGCCCAGGGCCCAGGGCGTAGTAAATAATTGAATGAACGCAGTGAAAACCGCTCACAGTAAATAATCAGATGGGTTATTATCAAATAATCCTATAAGTTATTATCAAGCTAATAGTATTAATAAATTTCAGTAATGATTAAGGGTAGTGTTTTGACATGCCATTGGCAAATCCATGAATCTGGGAAAAACTAAATTCAACTAACCATTTAGTATCAATTCCTCTCGCCCCTAACGGGTTAGCATGAGCCATTCCGGTGATGGCTAAATTTCTTGTAACTACCAAGAATATTATAAACATATTACATTTTGGTCATAAAAACTATTTTTGTGATTAAAAGATCATTAAATATGGGGATCATTATATTTGTTTTGTATTATAATATATTTGGTGCTAGATAATTTTATTAAAGGTATTTTCATCCATGAAAACAGCCACGAAAACCATCTTTTGGTCATGAAGTAAGACTTTAAACTATATCTATTTAAAGTTCAACTTTTCTAAAAGTGATCATCTCTAGTAATTGATGTTATTATTCTTCTTTAATCTCAACTTTTCAAAAAAGTGATTTCTTTGGTAGTGCTATTAAATCAACAACATAGATTCATTTTAACTCTAGATTTATCAAGCATCGAGAGATCGCATTCCTTGAGGCACCAACCTTTATTAGAGTGCAAAACTTGAGGAGAGATTTGCACATAAGAGATTTGATCCCTCTCATCTCTTATAGATCTAGGATCAAAATGGATCCATACTAGTTATAAAAAGTTGGAAACATATAATTTAAATAATATTTAATTAAGAAGGTTCATTGTGTGCCAAATAAGTGTATATCAATGAATAAGATGTATAAAACACCCCATAACACCCATCAAACTCTTAATAGAGAGAAACAATAGAATTAATGACCATGTTTTCCTTGACATTGCTTAGCCTATTGCTTGCTAAATAAAACACAAACACCTCCATCTCTCCCAACTTCTACAATTAGTCTGTAGTTGGAGCCAATGAAATGTTATTTACACAATAATAAACTCCAAGTATTCAACAACTTTTAAATGCAATCCCACTCGCTAGTTACAGAAACCCAAATTAAAATTTATCGAAATTCATAGTCAAAAGCCTTCAAAATTTATCAAAATTCATAGACAAAATCCTTCACTGCTATGTATCTTCTTTGGAATTTTATTGCAGATCCCATTACATTTCAACATATCTTCTAGATTCACATCTTTTGTCATGTTATATTTGTACCATGAATAGACAACAAGGCAAGGTAGCTTTCAAAATTTAAAACATTCAAAGTAATATGTGCAATAGAATAATATATCTTGCTTGTTACTTAGTAGGAATACCTAATTCCAACAACGATATTTGAGATTTGTATCTCTGAAGGGGGCATCCTTAACCCAATTATAGGTTCCAACTATTGGATGGGGGAAACAACAAAGTCAACCATTGGGTTTGTTGCTACCTTGTTAAATTGCTAGAACCTACAATCTGGTTAAGTTTGGTGGTTTGAAGGTACATGGTTTGATCAAAATAAATAACCATAAGAAACACTAAATGTCACATCCATATATGAGTTAAATGTCACATCCATATATGAGTGGCTAATATCTAAGATTTAGAAACATTCACTTAAGTGATAAAACATAGTTTCCAATTATAAAAGAGTAGAGTCTCAGCAATGATGAGCTCATAGAATCTAAGATGCTAGTAAAGTTGGTTCCAAATTGAATTGTCATTCAACAATTTTGAGTTTTAAATTATGAAGTCAATAATTCAGTCATGGTTTAAACATTTACTAATTCAAATAGTTAGGGAGTCTAAACTCAATAATTTGAATCTAAGAGTTTGAAATATCTAGAATGTTACTTTTAGTTTCAGCTCATCCATGGGCAGATCTGGATTCTGGGGCAGTGTATCTGTATTCTAGGGCATTTGGCCCATCCTCGTTGATCATTTGATTTTCTTCTTTGGTACCATTCCGCCAAGTTGATTTATGTTGGAGTTTCTTGGCTTTCCTTGGTATTTTCAGGAAGTGAGTTGTCTTATGTCCTATTTCAAACCAAACTCTACAACGAAAAGAAACATACACATAATCTAACTTTTGAGACCAAGAATAACTTTCACCTTTCAAGATTATTTTAGTCGGGTACCCTTTGCTGAAATCCATTTCCACACATATTCGAGCATTAGTGGTAGTATTGTAGTTTTTTGTTTCCTCACTTTTGTAGTTGAATTTCTCAAGAGAATTTTTTATTTTTGGAAGAGAGGGTAAACCCCAAAGGTGTAGAGGCAACTTTGGAAGTCTAACCCAAACAATATCTCACCTGGGTCCCAAAAGGAATCCTCAATAAATTACGACAACTCTCCTTCAGGTTCCTTTGGTCCAGCCCCACCTCTCATTCCTCCTTAGTTCTTGTATCTTGGAAGAAGATTGTTGATTTGGATTTTATGAGAAGAACAAAATGAATACAAATTATTAAAAGATGCTTAACACAAAATAACAGAGATACAATAAAACTGGTTTTTTATTCAATAAGGAAATAAGCTGAAACTATAAAATGCAGTGGAAAACAAGCTTTTTGGAATGGTGGTGGCTTATCTCTGAGAAGAGATGTGATGACTGCGCTCATTCGCAAGAAGATGGTTACAATGAGGCTCTAAAGGCCTTTTACAATAAACAGGAATTTCAAAAACCCTAGACATCCAAAAGCCTAACCCCAGGGGATGAAGCACCAAAAGTTATGTGGGCCTCATTTGGGTAAGTTAGTACATCAACTTCGCGGGGTCGTAACTTGTGCATACGATCTTCCTTTTAGGTGCACGATAGCTCGTCGGAAAGGTCTAACCAAGAAGAAAAATTTTCGACTGGCCCACGTAAGTGCCTTTAGTAGTCACCTGGGCCCCAAATCCCCAAAAAACATCGTTTAGGGCCTCAAAACGACCCCAGAAGTTTCGAACCCGAAAACTGCCAAAACACTGCCATGGTGGAAAACTATTTTTCGAGCCATTGGAATAGAAGGGTGGCCACCGATTCCCACCTAGATCAATCCTCCCTCCTTAGGAAGCAATGGTCTCCATTGCATCAAGTTCCCCCATCAGATGAGGAAATTTTTGCTGAATTTGGCCCCGAGTGAGCCACTTGCCTTGGTGCAGGAGTTGTCCTACTTTGATGACTCGATAAAGCTTGATCCTTTGTTGTCAAGTGCCCTTGATCTGTGTGTCCATAATCTGATCATCGGATGCATGTTGCATGCAGTCAGGGTTGAGTTCTGTTGGTGTCAACTGCTCTGCTATCTCTGAGGTGTCCAATAATGGTGGGAAATATGGCCGAAGGAGAGCCGCGTTGAATACTGGATGCATACCAAGGAAGGGGGGAATGTGGAGCTCAAAATATTTGTCACCCATAGCCTTGGCGATGGTGTACGACCCATAACAGAGTGGGTGAAGCTTCTGATGGGGCCCTGTAAGGCGTTCTTTCTACAAATGCAACCAAACTTTGTCGTCCACCTAAAAATTATGTGGCACTCGGTGTTGATAATGACGCTACTTGTACTTGGCAATAGTCTTTTATAGAATATCCTGAACTTGTTGGCAGATGTGCTGGATGCACTCAATGAACTCAATGGCTTTGTCAGATTCTGTTGGAACAGGGGACGAGTCGACCGAGGTGGTTGCCAGGGGTAGTGAAACATCAATGGGGCCCAATGGTTGGAATCCCAACCTGACCTGAAAGGGGATGTGGCCAGTTGAGCTATGCAGGGCTCGATTGTAGCTATGTTGGGCATAGAGAAGACTCTCATCCCTTGTGCGGGGTTTTTTTGAATTTTACATGCATAGGATATGTATGACCATCTGGTTGACGACCTCAGTTTGGCCATCTATCTGGGGGTGGAAGGCAGTGGATTTGGTGAGCTTGGTATCCAACAGTGACCAGAGGCTTGACCAGAATGAACTGAGGAACCGACTGTCATGGTCTGAGATAATGGTTTTTGGGATCCAAAAATGTACCCATACTCGTTCAAAGAAGAGCTTGGAAGTGGCTTTTTCTGTGATGTTCTTCTTGCACGCGGCTAGAATTTCCATCTTGGAAAATCGATCAACAACCACAAAAACACATTCATTTCCCCTCTTGGTGTAGGAAAAGGGTTGTACAGGCCCTATTTCTTAGTGGTTAGTTTGGCAATAGCGCAGGCGCTGCATGACCTGATATACTTGCCGACATCCTGTTGAAGTTTCGACCAATAGAAATGTTTATGCAACACTGCCACTGTCTTTTCGACACCAAAGTGTCCTACCACCCGACTGTAGTGAGCTTCCCAAATCAGATTCACACACTCACTTGATGGAACACAGAGATGGTCGAGACGACACAACAACCCGTCCTGAATATGGAAATTAGCGACCACTGAGTTGGCGCCCAACATTTGGTAGGTGGTGGAGAAGTCAGGGTCTGTCTCATAGAGGTAGGGCCATCTGGAGGTCTCGTGGATGTAAGAGTCTATCACCGTGGTGAGTGTCGCAACTAGAGGTCAGTCGAGGGAATCAACAAATCGATTGGTACTTCTTGTTTTATACTTGATGTTGAGGTGGAACTGTTATAAGTATGTTGACCACTTCTGATGGCGGTCATTTTGCAATTTGCCTTGGGTTTGCATGAACTGTAGTGGCTTATGATCAATTTGGATGACTGTCTCCTTCCCAAGAATGTAATGTCTCCACTATGACATGCTTGCACAATGGAGTCATAAGTAGGGTAATTACGGACAACATCTGATAGTGTCTCACTATGATATGCCACAAGGTGGCCATGTTGAGTGAGAACGACGACCACAACATAGTCTAAAGCATTTGTTCGCTCTCAAAGGGATGTTGCAGGTTCGGTAATGAGAGTATCGGGGATGAGCACAAATTCTTCTTCAATTCATCGAAGGCTTGTTGTTGGGACAGGCTTGTTGTTGTTGATGCACTTGTTTATGGTACATGTTGATTATAGGTTGGTGCATGGTTGATGCACTTATTTGTGGTACAGGTTGATTATAAGTTGAGGTACAAGTTGATGCATGGTTGATGCATGGTTCAGATTTATTGGTACAGGTTTACAGCGGTATATCTCACAGTGATAGTGTGACAGTGGTTCCATCATTCTACTTCTACTTCAGGGTGGCAGGACGGGGCAAAGACAGGTGGTTGTAGCC
>ML778196.1:1329405-1403606 GCA_009831015.1 Picea engelmannii | reverse complement strand
TTGCTCTGAAGCATGGGCTCTGATGGACTTTGTTGAAAGTTCAGATACGGAAGCCAATTTAGCAAGTCTCGCAGCCGACAAGGAATTCGACACTCTTCAAAACATTTGGAATAAACGTCTTAAGATGAAGCCCACTCAATCCAGGGACGGAATGATAGAGGATACAAAATCCCGGATTCGCAACGGAGAAAATCAGGAAAGCGAGGATACTGAGCAGGACTCCATGGACTGGATCACGGCCGCCGCAAACTTTAGCTTGTACAAAACATGGGAAGTGATCGAATCGAAAGTGATCGATCTTCATTCAGCCAACGCAATCGATAGTTTAAGGAGCTTAATGGCAAATGTCATTGTTAATTGCTTGGAAAATGAGTTAAATAACGCACTAATAGAAAAGTGCAATAAATGGGCACTGGGCGGTAAAGAGCAAGATGTATACCACGCTGCTTTTATAGCAGGGAAAGCCATGTCCGTGTCGGATCTGTTATGAAGTAAGACTTTAAAGGTATCTTAGAGGTATCTTTAATGATGAAAACCATTTTTTGGTTATGAAGTAAGACTTTAAATTGCTTATGCTGGATTAAGAGCTAGTTTTTTTTAGGACATAAGAAAATAGGGAAATAGGGTAACTGTCCAAGACCCAAAGCTATCTAGTAGGAAGGGAAGTATATCCAATTACAAACCAGCAATGGATTATTAAAGATGGCTAGGTTTTGTTTGTACAGGTTGATGTCACTTCAGAGACATTTTTCCATTTTGGAAAAAAAATAATATGTGATCTTGTCACATGTCTTTGATAGTTGGTGTTATTATTATCCTCATGAAAGTTCAACTTTTCTAATTTATTGTTCATCTCTAGTGATTGGTCTTATTATTCTTCTTAAAGCTCAACTTTAAAAAAAGTGATGTTTGTAAGTGTTATTAAATCAATAGTATATATTTATTTTAATTCTGGATTTATCAAACATCTAAAGAATCAAATTCTTTATGGTGCCAAGCTTTTTAAGAGTGAAAAACTTGAGGAAAAAATTGCACCTCAAGAAATTTTATTGTTCTCATCTCCTATAAATCTAGGTTTAAAATAGATCCATATTGGTTATAAAAAAACTAAAAACATAAAATTTGTATAATATTAAATTGAGAAGGCTCATTATGCAATGTGTACCAAATAGAGTGTGTAGATCAATGAAAAGGATGTTTGAAACACCCCATAACACCCATAAAACTCTTCATAGAGAGATAATAGGATCAACGACCACCTTCCCGCCCCCACACCATTTAGTCTATTGTTTTCTAAATAGAACACAAAATCCTCCATATCTCCCAAATTCTTCAATTATTCTACAATTTGAGCCAATCAAATGCTAAACACAATAATAAATTCCAAGTATTCATCGAGTTTTAAATGCAAGTCCGCTCTGTAAACCTTAGAGAGACCTTAATCAAAATTTATTTGAATTCATAGTCAAAATCCTTTGAAATATATCAAAATATATAGACAAAAGCCTTCATGAATACGTGGCTTTTTTGAAATTTTATCACAGATCCCATCACATTTTAACATTTCTTTTGGATTCACATTTTTTTTCACATTAGATTTGTACTGTGAGTAGACAACAATGATAATATATCTTTTAAATGTTCAGAGTAGCACAAGACAACAAAATAATATAGCTTTGTTTGGTACTTGGTTGGACTACCGAATTCAGTCAACAACTTTTGAGATTTGCATATTTGAAGGGGCCATCCTTAAGCTTATTATAGGTTCTAAAGTTATTGGATGATGCAACAACAAAGTCAACCATTGATTTTGATGTTGCCCCATTAGATTTATAGTACTTGCAATATGGTTAAGTTCAAAGGTCTGAAGGTACTTGGTTTGATCGGAATAAATGACTAGAGGAAAAATTAAATGTTGTATCCATATCAAAGTGGATAACATTTGAGATTTAGAAGCATTCATTGAAGTGATAAAACAATGTTTCCACTTACAAAAGAGCGAAGTCTTAGCAATGGAGAGCTCATGGATTCTAAGATGTCAATAGAGTCAGTTCCAAATTGAATTTTCATTCAACAATTTTAAGTTTTGAATTATGAAGTGATCAATGTTGTAACTTCTCCTGTTTTAATCCCCATAAATTGTGATGTAAATGTACAAATATTAATTAGGCTAGTGAGCTAGTATGGTTTGGGTTAGAGAGCATGTACTGATTAATATGGTTGAGGGTCAAGTTATGCAAATTGTATATCAAAATTATTAATTAAAAAATAAAATGTTGGTTGTTATGCGAGAGGGATGGTAATGATGGGGGGCTATGATTCCACAAGAGAGGGGGCTTAAGGGGGGTCCAAGGGGTTCCACCTGCCTAATAATCCAAGACATTTTGTTATTAATGTTTCCCTCCTTTGAATTATCAAAACAACTATTGAATGTATGTAAGAGTGTGTTGGTTTAATATCTCTGTTATACTTTTAACATGATTGACCCAGTTTCAAGTTTATTGGGGTTCCAACAAAGCCTCTAAGACTATCAGCCCTTCTGGTAAACCAGAAGACAACGCAGCGCACAGAGTGCACTGCACAGTCTCACCCAAGATAGCCTTAATGGGTGACTGCAATACTCAGGTGTTTGCAGTCCAGGATTGAGTGGAGATCTGAGAAGTGTGTGCTGAGAGTTCTATTTAACTTATTAAGGCAATATGTTATCATTCCCTATTATGCATGTAATATAATCAACTCATTAGCTCATTCATTCATCATGCTAACATCTACTCATAGATAGTATAAGAGACACAAGAATTCATTACATAACATAGGTTTTACTGTGGTTCACCCCCTCCTGGGCTACGTCCATAAAGATCTGGCTCTCAGCTCTTCTATTATGGCAGTTCCAAAACTACAGCGATGCGTGCTTTACAACTCATCCTCAGTCGGGTCGAGATCTATTGCGAGGCAGACTAGATCACACCAGGCTCCTCATCTTGTGATCTAACCCTCGAGATCTACTCTCCTGACCCCTCTACAACTCAAAAACTTACAAAATTAGGTTGCATCAGATAGTATTACAAACTAGTTATCAAAATAGGACTCCATCCTCCCGTCGTCTCTTCAGACTCTCTAAACCCATCTCTTTATTACTCTGCCCCCTGTATTCTTTCATAATGGGCCACACCTCCACTGCTAGACCTCCTAGGTATCTATATATATATATATATACGTTTATGGCTCGTCAACCATTACAATGTGTTACAAAAACCCTAACCCTAACGTTGTTAGGTCTTCCATGAATGTGTGCATGTTGCTCTTCCTTCTAGTTGTTGCTTTCCTCGTGCATGCCTTTCTTCCAAAAATAGCCTTTCTTTCTAACTTGGCCTACTTCTAATAGGCCCCCAAAACTAACATGTGACTCGTCCTGAGCCACCTAACCCCTGTGTGCTTCGTCGATCTCCCTTGTGATCGCTTGGAACTTCTCCATGAGCTTTGTTGCTTGTGTTTGGGCCTACGCGGTATTTTCCTTTAGAGCATCCAATATCTGCACTGTAATCTCGTCGCTGACCATCCTTGCACATTCTTTATGGGTTTGTTTCATGTATGTTTTGTCTTCCTCTGCCTGTGCAATAACCTCTATTTCTCTGTCCTAGAGCGATTCCATCTAAGCCTAACGCTCCTTTTTCTGCATCTGTATAGTTAGGAGTTATGCATGTAGTTTCTTCATGTCTTGCACCCCTTTGATGCGCTCCGTGATCAACATTGTCTTATGCCTCTGCTTGAGGTCCTGGATAGATGCGCTTATCCTTTCTCCTTCCTGGTCCCATTGTTGGACCTGTTGATCCTCTTCCAACTTCATTGAGAGTTGTGTTGCTTTCTCGAACAAGTCGTCTGCCATGTGGACTTGTCGTTCTATCTCTTGCATTTGCTATGTTGCCTCGTGTTTCCTTTTCTCCCTCACCTCCGGTGGAGTGGTAGGTGGGCGCTGCTCCCGAAGATTCTCGATCTCTTGTTGGTATTGATCGATTGTCTGCACAATCTAATCAATCTTCTATGTCGTCGTGAGTTCGGTCATCTACACTTTCTTTGGAATCTTCTCGTAGGCCACGTCCACTTTTTGTTCCAGTCTCTTCATGTGTTCCTTCTCTTCTTTGGTCTCGATCTTATCCTACTCGAATACCAATTCCAACTCGTCCCGATTATCCTTTACCTGCTACAATTTTGTTGTATCTGTGCGTGCACAACACTGTACCTCCTGTGTAACGTTGACTTGCAGTTTATATAGTGCCTTGGTTGGTATCCACGATAATACCAACTGTAGTTCAACAAAATCCTTTAGGGGTGTCTGCCCCACAATTTCGTCCATGTGCGACATGCTGGGTGTGACATGAAATGTTGAGCTTGACTGCATTATTGTCTGGATTGTATCATGCTCGCTTGCTCCAGGTTCTCCTCCTATATGTGATGTTGATGGGCCCATTTCTACGCTGTTTTCGGTTGCCTGTGCTTCCCCCATCTGCCTGAGGAGTTGTTGCATGTATGCCAGCTCTTCTTCAATTCTGTCCCTTTGGCATGCAACATTCTCAAAATCCTCAGTTGTGCGATCTTGGACCATTTTTTCCACCATGTCTGCATCATCCTCCGTGATTGTGTATTCTAGAGGCGTTTTATGTGCCTTCGTCTTTTTTCACGCGCCCCTCGTCTAGGTGGCTGGCCACTTAGTCTAGTTTGGCTCTGTGGCGTAGCACTTGATGTAGTCCCATGTGTTGCCTTTGCTTGTTTCTGTTGTACTTGGGGTGCCTGTGTGTTGTTATTCTTCCCTGTATGGACTCTTGTCTTAGATGTCCCACCTTTATTCTATTGTGGCTTGTTCTAACCTGTCCTTGGTTTCTTGGGCATTGTTCCTTCCTGGGTTGTGTCTGTTCCTACCCTACCTCCTCAGCATGTGTATGTTCATGTCTTACCTCCTCCTCCTCTGTTTCTGCGGGTATTTCTTGAGTGAGGACTGGAATCCTCCACTCATCTTCCCAATATTTAATGGCCATGTGTATGTCCCCTTCCGTGATGCAGTAACGCAGTTGTATTCATTGTTTTTCGAGGTCCTTTCGTGCCTGGATCCACATCGCATGTCTAGTGGCTTTGAAATTGGCTATGCCCTGATAGTGTGCAACAACTTCTGGTGTTATCCTCCAAGTGTTGGCGATGGTGTCCCGTGGTCGCGAAGATATCATTCGAATACAACTGCATTTGTTTTCCTATTCTTGGTGTCCGAAGTATCTCCAAGTGATAAGTATCGCGCTCTGTGGCAGGGTTTGGGTCTAGTGGAAAACAATGCATAGTTCGGCTCCTTCCATCCCATAATTGATCCGGATTATATGAGCAGAACGAAATGAATAAATATTATTAACAGAATATTAACACAAAATAACAAATATACAATAAAACTAGTTTTCTATTCAATAAGGAAATAAGATGAAACTGTAAAATGTAGCGAAAACAAGCTTGCTGGAATGGTGGTGGCTTATCTCTGAGAAGAGATGTGACGGTTGCGCTCATTCGTAAGAAGATGATTGCAATGAGGCTCTGAAGGAATTTTACAATAAACAGGAATGCCAAAAATCCTAGACATCCAAAAACCTAACCCTAGGAGATGAATCGCCAAAAATCATGTGGGCCCCGTTTTGGTAAGTTAGTACATTAACTTCACGGGGTCGTAACTTTTGCATACGATCTCCGTTTTAGGCGTATGATAGTCCATTGGAAAGGCATGGTCAAGGAGATTTATTTTGGGGCTTCAATGATGATATAGGCCATCATTGAGAAGCTCGATCCTGAAAAACCTTCATTTAGGCCCTCAAAATGGCCCCGGAAGTGAAAACTGCTAAAAATAGTAAATTGCCAAAATTGCCAGAAAACTGTTTTGAGCCAGTTGGAAAAGGTGGGTGGCCATCGATATCCATCTAGATCAATCCTCCTTGATTAGGAAGCAATGGTCTCCATTGCGTTGAGTTCCCCCATCATATGAGGAATTTTTTGTTTAATTTGGCCCCGGGTGAGCCACTTGCCTTGGTGCAGGAGCTGCTCTGCTTTGACGACTCGATAAAGTTGGATCCTTTGTTGTTGTGTTCCCTTGATCTCTATGTCCACAATATGATCGGTGGATGCTTGTTGGATGTAGTCGGGGTTGAGCTATGTTGATGTTAGTTGTTCTGTTACGTCTAAGGTGTCCAATAATGGTGGGAAATAAGGGCGAAAGAGATCCACGTTGAACACTAGGTGCAGGCCAAGGAAAGGAGGAATGTTGGTCTGAAAAGCATTATCCCCCATGGCCTTGGTGATGGTGTACGACCCATAACGGAGTGGGTGAAGCTTCCGATGGAGTCCTGTAAGGCGTTCTTTCTGCAAGTGCCACCAAACTTTGTCTCCCACCTGAAACTTATGTGGCACTCGATGTTGATCATGGCGTTGTTTGTACTTG
Organism: Picea engelmannii; assembly: GCA_009831015.1. NCBI lineage: Eukaryota > Viridiplantae > Streptophyta > Pinopsida > Pinales > Pinaceae > Picea > Picea engelmannii. The sequence continues at coordinate 1,397,140 of ML778196.1, read as the reverse complement.
TCATTGGACTTCTGTAGGATATCTTGAACCTGTTGGTGGATGTGTTGGATTCGCTCAATGAACTGGGTGGCTTTGTCAACTTCAGTTGGAACAGGAGATGAGTCGGTCGAGGTGACCCCAAGGGGAAGTGCAACATCTATGGGACCCAATGGTTGGAATCCCAACCCCACCTGAAAGATGTTGTGGCCCGTTGAGCTATGCAGGGCTCAGTTGTAGCTATGTTGGACATAGGGAAGGCTCTCATCTCATGCGCAAGGGTGATTTGAATTATACATGTGAAGGATATGCATGACCATTCAATTTGCGACCTTGGTTTGGCCATCTATCTGGGGGTGGAAGGCCGTGGATTTCATTAGCTTGGTGTCCAGCAGTGACCAGAGGCTCGACCAGAATGTGCTGAGAAATCGATTGTCCCTATCTGAGACAATGGTTTTTGGGAGTCCAAAATGTACCCAGACCCATTCAAATAAGATCTTGGCAGTGGCCTCTGCTGTGATGCTCTTCTTGCAGGCAACCATAATTGCCATCTTAGAAAAGCGGTCAACAACCACAAAAACACAGTCATTTCCTCGCTTGGTGGACGGGAGGCCCAACATGTATTCCATTGAGATGGATTCCCATGGCCTGTCAGGAGTAGGAAGAGGGGTGTACAGGCCCTGTTTCTTAGTGGTTGGTTTGGCAATAACGCAGGCAATGCAGGACCTGATATACTTGTTGACCTCATGTCGGAGTTTCGGCTAGTAGAAATGTTTATGTAGCATCGCCACTGTCTTTTCGACATCGAAGTGTCCTGCCACCTGTTTGTAGTGGGCTTCCCAGATGAGCTTCGCTCGCTTGCTCGCTTGATGGAACACAGATATGGCCCAGACGACGCAACAACCCATCCTGAAGATAGAAATTATCGACAACTATGTTTGCACCCAAAATTTGGTAGGTGGTGGCTAAGTATGGGTCTGTCTCATAGAGTTGGGGCCATACAGAGGTCTCATGGCCGCAAGAGTCTAGCACCATGGTGAGTGTCATGACTGGTGGTCTGTTGAGGCAATCAACGACGCGATTGGTGCTTCCTATTTTATACTTGATGTTGAGGTGGAATTGCTGCAAGCATGTGGACCACTTTTAATGGTAGTCATTCTGCAATTTTCCTTGTGTCTGCATAAACTACGGTGGCTTATGATCAGTGTGGATGACTGTCTCCTTCCCAAGAATGTAATGTTTCCACTGGTGGCAGGCTTTCACAATTGAGTACATTTCTTTATCGTAAGTAGGGTACTTACGGACAACATCAAATAGTGTCTCACTATGATAGGCCATGGGGTGGACATGCTGAGTGAGAACGACGCCCACTGCATAGTCTGAAGTATCTGTCTTGATCTCAAAGGGATGTTGTAGGTATGGTATTGAAAGTACCGGGGATGAGAACAATAGTTGCTTCAAATCATCGAACGCTTATTGTTGGGACCGACCCCACGCAAATTTTTCCTTACCACCACCCTTGGTGATTTGACTGAGGGCCCATGCAATATGGGAGAATCTGAACACAAACCTGCGGTAGAAATTGGCAAGGCCCAAGAAGCTCTGAAGCTCAGTGAGTGTGGTTGGGGCTGGCCAGTCACTGATGACTTGGATCTTGGCTGGATCCACATGTACACCATGCTTATCAATGATGTAGCCCAGGTAATGGACCCTGTCCATGAAGAATGAGCATTTTTCCAAGTTGGCGTATAGCTTGTCCTGTTGCAGGGTGTGCAAAACCTGTTGAATATGATGCAAGTGTTCAACCCAATTTTTGTTGTAAATGATAATGTCATCCAGATATACCACTACAAAATTATTGGTGAATGGTCGCAGGATATCGTCCATCATCCTCATGAAAGTGGTCGGAGCATTTGTCAAACCAAAGGGCATGACCAACCATTCAAAAAGGCCTTCCTTTGACTTGAAGGTGATCTTCCATACATCTGTCTGTTCTATCGACACCTGGTGGTAGCCAGACTTCAAATCAATCTTACTAAAGTATTTATCCCTCATGAGTTGAACATGGAGGTTGTCGATTCGTGGAATTGGGTACTGGTTTTTGACTGTGATTTTATTCAGAGCTCGATAATCAATGCAGAGTAGCCAGGTTCCATCTTTCTTCTGTACCAGCACGATTGGGCTCCTGCAAGGTGATGAGTTGGGACAGATGTGCCCCTTATGGAGAAGTTCTTGGATTTGTCGCTTGATCTCCTCATTCTCTAACAGAGTACGATGATAGACTGGCCCATTGGGAAGAAATGCACCGAGGGTTAGATCGATGGGGTGCTTGACCTGGAAGTGCAGAGGTACCCTAGTAGGTGAGGAGAATATATCTGAGTATTCTTGCACGACCTCATCTACTTGCTTCTACTGTGTGGAGAGGTCGGTCTAAGAGACCCTGGATGTGGCTGTGATCTTTCACTTATTATGAGAGCGAATCACAAAGAAGACAAACTTCCCCGTCTGAGAGATGACCTTCCTACATTGCTTAGCAGAGATCAAGGAAATAACACTAAGTGGGACTGCCTCGGGTATCCTGTACAATTTCCTGTTCAAAGTAATAATAACACTACGAGGCCTAGACTCATATACAACATGACGTTTCCATAAATAAGGTTGGCCCAAAAGAACATCACAAACTTCGAGAGGAGAAACATCACACAATACCTCATCTTTCACGGGCTTGATGTCGTATGACAGTCGACACTGTTGGCTAATGTGGAGATTGCTTCCTTGGTGGAGCCATCCAATGGTGTAGGGTTGTGGGCAGGGCCAGCCGCTTGAAGAACTCTGCAGAGATGAGGTTCTTCTAGCTACCGCTATCAACAATGAAGTGCAACAGGGTGCCTTTTACCCACATTTGTGAATCGAAGAGGTACTCTCCTTCTTCTAGTTCGTCTGGTTCACCAGGCTAGAGTTTGGTGGTAGCAATGATGGCACTGGGTTCTGCATCAATGATCCATCTTCCCATTTCTGGTTCTGGCTCAGAGTCAGAATCCGCATCTGATTCAAAGGCTTTCATTTCAACCACCAACGACTACTTTGAGCAACAATCAGTAGTGTTATGCCAAGGGCTCTTATGGAAGTCACACCACTTCCCAGTATCTTTCTTTGTCTTTCCAGTGTCCTTTTTTACTTGCGGCTTGGACTGGTTGTCTTGATATTGTCCATCTTTGCTCTGTACTTTGTTCTGTGGTTTGGGGCCGCCCTTTCCTGGCTTTTATTGTGAGGGCTTCCCAAGACCAGATTGTCGCATCTTTTGTTTGAGCTTCTGCTCGATTTTGACGGCATATCAGTAGGCCGCGCCCAAGGATGAGATGTCTAGAAATTCCATTTCGGTTTGGATGTATCTATGAAGATAACCACAATACTTGAGCACTAGATGTCGCTCTGAATATTTGATACCTAGCTTGGTTCTCAAGGTATGGAAGATATTTGTGAAATCTAGCACTGCTTGGTCTCTTTCTTGCCATAGTGTGGTCCATTTGGTATATAAGTCGTCATAACTTCCAACAGGATAGTATTGTTCCTTAATAACATCCTTGAAGGAATACTGGGTGACTGTGACTGTAAATAATGAGGGTTCCTCTGTTTCCTTTTTCTCACAAAACATTTCCCACCAATATTTGACATGGGGGATGGCTTTGAGGAGTGCAAAAGTAATATTTTCTCTATTCGAGAAGTTATGGACAGAAAAATACCCTTCTAGCATATTCAACCACTTGTCTACAACATCTACATCTATCTAAACTTCAAATATAGGAATATTGAAGATTATTTGTACCTTGAAGGGGGTGGCACCTCCGCTCGAAGAAGATGCATCGCCTGTTGGTAGCCGCCAAAGAATTTGCGCGAAACTATCCATCATCTCGTTCCTCTGTTGCGTGAGGGATTCCTCAATAAACAGTTTGAAAGGATCTCTTGTCCCTTCATATTTCTTTTCTCCTTCCATGAGAGGTCACTTGGGCATGTGAGAGATTTTGTCCTCAAGAGAAATAAGCTCAAGACCCAACTCTTTATACTCTGATCTTATTGGGGACATGCATTAAGATGACAAGGAGCAGACCACTTTGATACCACTGATCCGGATTATACGAACAGAACGAAATGAATACATATTATTAACAGAATCTTAACAAAAAATAACAGAGATACAGTAAAAATGGTTTTCTATTTAATAATGAAATAAGATGAAACTGTAAGATGCAGTGGAAATAAGCTTGTTGGAATGATGGCGGCTTATCTCTGAGAAGAGATGTGACAGATGCACTCATTCACAAGAAGATGATTACAATGAGGCTCTAAAGGCCTTTTACAATAAACAGGAATTCCAAAAACCCTAGACATCCAAAAACCTAACCCTAGGAGATACAACACCAAAAGTCATGTGGGCGCCGTTTGGGTAAGTTAGTACATTAACTTCCCAGGGTCGTAACTTTTGCATACGAACTTCGTTTTAGGCATATGATAGCCTGTTGGAAAAGTATCATCGAGGAGATTAATTTTGGGGCCTCAATCATGTCGTAGGCCATCATTGAGAAGCTTGATCTCGAAAAACCTTCATTTAGGCCCTCAAAATGGCCCCAGAAGTGAAAATTGCTAAAAATAGTAAATTCCCAAAATTGCCAGAAAACTGTTTTGAGCTAGTTGAAAAAGGTGGATGGCCATTGATATCCATCTGGATCAATAATGGCTATCAGGATGAGCATCCATGAATAATGAAATTATGTCCCCAGATCCTGTGCATCCTTGCAACCGTCTAGGAACAAATTCAACAAATAAGGTGCCCAACTGAGTGTGGTGCCCTCGACACACTGTGCTGCAGCTGCAACAACCCCGACCGAGAATTCCTCCTTGAGACATTTTTTGAGTAATTTGCATGCCATAATTTTTGTGGCCATTCTTGTCGTAATGTCACTAATCTGCTTGATAATGATTCTGTGCGACCCCCTTTCGGTGCCATATTTCTTCTTCATCTCCTCGGCCAATGCTTTCTCCTTTGTTTTTTCCTTGAGGAACTGTGCGGGATCCATGCCCCATGATGGAAGCCCTGTGATGTGTGCGATGATCTCTACGTATATTGAGACGAGTTGTTCCAGTCACAAATATTCGCCATGTGTGACTGCCATCAACTGCTTGACATAGTTGTTTGAATACTGGCCTCTACCAAAGTGTGGTAGGTACATCAGACCTAGAATCATGGTTTTGGCCATTCCTGTTGCCCACTGGAGTGGTTGATGGATTGGATCCCCAAAGGGTCCTATACCCACAGTCTGTCGATAGACTTGCTTAGAGAACTATGGGAACTTGTCCATGTTTGTTACATCATGGTCTGAGTATCTCAATCTATCTACATAACCTAACAAGTCTGCTTTTACAAGTACCCCTTCCAGTATGCGTGGAAAAACAATTGTTGCAGCGGGTTGTCTGCACGGTGACCTAGGTACCATTTTCTTGTCCTTCCGCAGTGGTGGCTGACTTGAGGTTCCAACCTCCATTGTTCATTCTTCATAATATTGCTCTGGTTGGCCAGTGACATCTTCCATTACTCCCTCCCATGGTTGTTCCAATATGGTTGTTTATGATTCTTCTGGTGCGGTCATTTCTTCCTGGTTTGGAGTCGTCCCATTGACTCTAGGGGCTTGTTAAAGGTTTTCTGCGTGCCCTAGGTTTCCTGCATCTTCATTATGTCGACCCTGTCCCTTGTAACACCCTGTTTCCCCCGGTCTATAAATATAACTATATTGGTCAGGAACTATGGCAAACTCGAAGATGTGAATGTTTGATTTGATGGACCTTTGTATAAAAGGTCGATGAATGTAAATTATGTTATGAATATGTGTTGCATGACTGCTGAGAAGGGGATGTTATAAAAGAGACCACGATGGCTAATGAAAAGGTGGTGGAAGGGACCCGTAACGGTTGCATTAACTTCCACCGAACCAGTACCTTACTGGTTTATACTTGCTCAAGACCAAAACAACTCTTTGACCCAGGAATGAATTTTCGTCAAGATGGTAGGTGGGGAGGCTCCTAAAGAGTTAATGAGGGGATGGGGCAGAACGCCAATCCGTAAAATCTCTCAGAGCTGACCATGGATGGGGAAATTCGTGCCACATGCAATATTGTAGAGGGATGCAAGAAAGAAATCGTGGGGGGGTGGGCAGAGGGAGGCGGAAAAAAGATCGCAGAACAAAACCTAAGCTGGGGAATCAGAAAGAGTTCTGAACACATGAGAAGGAGAGTAACCTTCATCCTCATCTATTTTTTTGTATAGGGAGAAGGAGAGTAACCTTCGTCCCTAACTTTCGTTGAATTGGAAGTAAGAGATTGAATCTTAGAGCATCGTGGTCTACGCTCGGGGGTGGCCAATGATAAATCCGTTGGGAGTGACTGAGCCTATGGTAGGGTGGAAACGAGCACCCCTCTCAGTATTCGCATCATGCCTTGTGGATCTGATAAGTGTTTTATGCCTTGTATTTTGAATTGAATATCATGGATACATGCTCATGTTTATACGCCCATAAATGGTTTATGTGTGGAATGATTGCCTGGTGTTTTAGATTGGAAGTAATGGATGCATGTGCATACTTATATGCCATAGTTTGTTTCTGTACAAAATGATTAATTCTGAAGCATGAGTTCGTTCCACTAAGAATCGTCTCATCTACTTGATTCTTGTGATGTTCTAATTTAATCCCTCGAAAGCACCTTCCCCAGGGAATTGCATCATATCTCAGAGTCGAAGTAAGCTCTTTGGTATGGCTACTGCTACGATAAAACCCACGAGTTTACCTTGCCCCGGTGTCATAGCTCTTAACTCGGTGAGTTAGGAAGGCACTTCATTCATGTCAGTAGCGTAGGGACTTTGAAACACACCTGAGCCCTTATCCAGAAACCCAACTAAGAGTAGGGATAATTTTCCCAAGAATCATCCGAAGGTTCAGGTGACCTAGATTTGGGAACCCTGTGTAAGAAGGAGTTAGTTTTCGAACGTTTTGGAGCCGCTGAAGCTCAAAGTTCTAAGAGGTTGAATTTTGTTGCCCGAGTTCAGAAAGGATATTGAGTCAAATTATAGAAAGGAAGTGTCCTTTTGTTTGGTAGATGAACGGACGAGATCCTTTCGGAAGTATCCTAGGTCTGTCAGGACCAATGGATCTAGAGGAGCAGTGTAGGCGTTAACGCCTCAACCCCTTCATTCTTCACCAGTAGCGATGGAACCCAGACCGTAGATCCCAGGATCCATCAGGATCTACCTTGATCGTCTATATTAACCCTTGTGTAGGCGGGAGAGTGGACTCGTCAAAGTCCTGAAAGTCCCGAAGTAATCGAAATCGTCCACCAGCAAAGGACACATGGTGAAGGATCAACGTTTCGCTGACTCACTGCTAAAGGAAGTCAAAGGGTATATTTTTGTGATCTCACGAGACCCGAACTCGTGATTTGATCCAAACCATCATATCATAGGAGATCCATGACCATTGATCTGGGCGAGGGGATATTGAGAGTTCGGGGATCGTGATTTCGAAAGATAGGCGTTGGGTTGTGTTCCAACTTCGCAAAACGGAAGTCTCGACAAGTTTGGAGAATAAGCCTCGAGTCGTGGCGACCGGTCATATGGGTGGAAGATTAAGGGAGGCGCTAATGGAGATCGGGATTTCGGGGAATGGAGAGTCAGAGCTAGATCACGTTCATTATCCTGATATGCGAAATCGTGACATGATCACAGTCGTTGATTGAGGGGATAACGCAGTTCTATAGATCTAGCCTTAGAGAGAAACTAGAGGTCGGGGATTCGGGGAAACAGGAGTCAGTATTGACTCACATGCAAAAGTCCCGAAGTCCCGAAATGCAAAACACCTTTTTATAGGCGTGCAGTCACAACCTGTGGTCGCATAGGTGAAGCCCGTGCCTTGTGCATGTTCATGCTGGTGGGATTTTAATAGGTCCTGAGGATCAAATAGTGGGATTTCAGCAAGAAATCGAAAAGCTAATTTGGCTAAGCGTAGGGGTGTTACACCCCTCTTCTGGCCTATCGATGTCCATGCCCGCAGGTGTTGTTTGCTGGGTTTCTTCCTTGATGGGTGTGGGGCTTACTAGTGTTGCAAATGACGATGGTATTTCGTCCACATTGACGACTTCTAGCAGCTGAGATGGTTGTTGTTCGCTTCCCTGCGATTGGGATTGTGATTTGGTCGTAGCTTGGGGTTGTCTGACAGTCTAGCTCGGTCCTCCTTGTTTAGGTGGTGCCATGGTGGTAAACAATTTTCGTTCATCGAGCTCAGTAGCCTTTGTAACCTCTGCGACCTTCACTCTCCACTATGTATGCTCTATTGCTCTGTGTCATTTCCAATTTCACAATAACCTTTCCGCTGCCGCGTCCCTTCTTTTTATTGGTGTCATGTGAAGCTTGTCGAGGAAGTTACCGTGATTATGCCTTAATTGAACTGTCGGTTCTTTCGTAATTCTTTCCATTGATTTCCCTTGCCATCTCCAGTTGGAGTGATTAATGCGATGTCTTGTCAGTCATTTCCGACATTCAATTCCACTATCCTCCATCACTTTGCGTTTCCTTTTTCGTATCCACCTTTCCCGCTTGTTTTCATTTTGAATTGATTGTTGGCCTTGTCTCCATCGGTCTCGTATTGCCGAGTGTGCATTCTCCTTCTCCTTTCAATGCATTGTGCTTCTATTGGTACTGTTTGATATGTTGTTTTTTTTTACTGTGCAGTGACTTTCAAGTTGCGAGTGGTCGACTATCCTTGTATAGCTTCAGTCAACTCCCATTAATCATCCCTCTGAGTTATGCACCTCCTAAGTCCTTCAATTGTACAACTCCCCCATCTGTAACAATTTTTACTTCATATGGTCCTAACCAGTGCATTCCGAGTTTTTCTAGATGCTGAATGGATCTAATATCATACATCAACACTAAGTCTCCTTCCTTGAAATTTTTCCTCTTGATATGTCTGTCATGCTAATCTTTGTCCCTTGCTTTCTAAACTTCTTGGTAGAACCCTGCTAGGATCCTATCTTCCTCCATGATCATTAGTTGACTCAACATGTCTTGTATTGTGCCTCGTTCTATCATGTTCGTAATTGTTGCTACGCGTAGACTGGGTACCAAAAATTCTAATGGCACCACTGCTTCTTGTCCATATACCAATTTGAATGGTGTGTGTCCTGCCAAATGCTTCATGTATGCCCACAATATTGCTGGTATTTTGAGGTCCCAATCGTCCCTATTCACATTACAGATCTTTGTCAGTGCATTTTCAATGATTTTTTTAAATGCTTCTACTGTTCCATTTTTTTTTGGGTGATATGGTGTACTCTTTTGATGATGAACTTCAAATTCCTCAGTCATAGCCTTGATAGTATTGTTAATGAAGTGAGTGCCTTGGTCACTCATCAAAATTCTTGGGCAACCAAATCTAGTGATCACTTGCTCAAATAAGAAGTGTGTTTTTGTTTCCGCTCTACCATATTTGACTGGTGCAACTTCTGCCCATCTTGTCAGGTATTCTGCCACGGTGATAATGTACCTTACTCATGTCCTCTTTGCTGGTGGGTTAATTAGTGGACCAAAAAATCTATTTCCCATATGTTGAATACTTGCAAAGTTATATGTGGTCGCAATGGCATCTTGTCCCTTCTATTAGTTTTACCAACTCTTTGACATACATCCCATTTCTGGCAGTATTCTTTCGAGTCTCTGTGAATGGTTGACCACCATAGTCCTATGCGCAATACCTCCTACGCACGAGATTTTTTCTTTCTATGCAAGAGGTTTTGAGTTCAGGTTATGTGGTTATATATTGATATCCCAACTCTTGTGAGGTTCAATATTGAGATTTCTCAATGTTGAAGCTTATTCCTTTTTTTGCAAGAGTTTTAGAGTTCGATTTATTTTTCTTTTCCATCAATGGAGGCGGGGGCATTGTTGAGAGGACGATTCCTTTATATGTTTTCGTCATCTATTTGTTCCCTATTAAAACATGCCATGTATAATAATATTTGTTTTATCGACCTGCCACCTATTGCATTGTTTTTCTTTTTAACTTTGTTTGTTGGCTTGTGGGTGATGAGTTGCAAGGCCTAATGATCCTATCTTCAGTTCGACTTGATAATGCTTCTAATGCTACTGTTATTCTCACTCTTCCTTTTTCTAGTGATATTGTCCACCAAGAGCATCACTCTAGCTAGAGATATTGTACATATTTCAATATGTCTAGTGAAAATGGATGAAAGAGGGGGGAGGGGGGGATGAAATATATTACATCATTGATGAGAGAAAGAAGCATATGGATAATTTTCCATTCATGGAGAGACTGAAAAGGATGTGATAGTAATCTTTGTATACATGTTGGGAGTCTCCATTCTTCTTGAGGCACGATTAAGTTATACGAGGAAGGTCCTTTCAATGCAAATCCCTTTTAAACTTGTTTTGATATTATCTTAACTAAAATAATATTGATTCATATACCTTATGAGAATAAAGAAAGGTAGGGTCATTAATATAGTACCTCTGACCAAATATCAGAATCAGGCAAGTTAGAACATATCTAATCATCATTTATCTTTCACCCATCACTGTACCACCTCACCATGCCATTTGTAGCCATGTCTCATTAGTCTTAACAAGGCATCACACTACCTAGAGTGTTTCACCATAGAAGAAGTAGACCAAGGCTTCATCATTGAGCCATGCCAACGAAGATTGTTTTTTGGGAAAAATCTTTTCATCTCTTTTCAATGCATATACTATGATTTGATTGTTATTGTTTTTTAATCTTAAGAGAAGTTAGGTAACTACAAAGGAAAGACAATGTCGATGGAATATATGGAATTTAAAAAGGGCACAAAAAATTCCCACTATAGTTTAAAAAAAATGAAATATTTTGCAACATATACACTTTTCATTAAGCACCAAAAAATGAACAATAGTAGCCATGGAGTGAGTTATGCTTAGGATTATTGTGATGATTTGAACAATAAGTAAATTTCCCTTGGCTACAACAATCCTTTGACCTTCTACAACTTGGTTATGATGCTAGAGATTGGTGCCCATCATCGCATGTATTGTAAGCCCTAGAAAGGTAGCTTAGAAATCAGTTTATATAGCTAAGGAAACCAACTTTTCAATTTTTTGTGAGAGTAGAACCAAATACAACCATAGCAAGAGAGCCATATACCATGTTTTCATTTCCATATTGCTCAAAGCCAATCACGATAGCCTTGTGATTGAATCCTTCAATGGACTATAAAAACCTATATCCAATTCAAGAATAGAAAAAGTAACATTGCAGCTTAACAAAAGTTAGGGAGAAGCATAAAAAATATGACCAAGCAAAATATAGTTAGTTTCTCACCATCCATTCTTGTTTTATAATCAAATTCACATTTCTTGAACAATGTAGAACTAAACTTTGTTAGAAACCATGTATGATACAAAGTTCATCTGAGAACAACAATTAACCATTCATTTTATTTAAGTCAATATAAGTTTAAATGCAAAACCTCTTGAGCTCTTGTTTGTAATTACTAATAAGGATAGAATTATCCATTGGAAAATATGAAAAAATAGGAAACCTTTCTCTAAATATAGAGAGGTATAAAAACAATAATGCACCAATGTTACAAAGAAACACTTTGGGATATTCATAGTGCTAATAGATAATATAAAAATAATATAACCAAGTAGACTAACTGATACTGAAAAAAACACGAGTTGATCACTGCAAAAAAAACACTATTTTTCATCCCATAAAGAAATATGTCAATATCAAGCTAGCTATGGCCAAAATTGAAGCATACATAATTTTTAGTCTAATCAGAAATTAAGGATGATATATGATATTTCATATCACCTTGAAGTTTGAACCATTCATGGCCAACGCCAACACTTAAAAGACATATAAATGGAAATTTTAACTGTTCAACGTGGCTTTTCTCCTTACCGATAACACAGTTTGTCCTATTTCCCAAAGCAAGACCTACTGATCATTTATCTCCTTTGAGGTTGAACCTTGTGACGATATGCAAATTACATTTTTGCAAAATTTAGGCTTAATCTTGTAGATTGAAAATTCAGCGCTATAAGTTCTTGTACCCTTGAAAAATGTTAAAAATGCACTTCTACAAAACTTTCATGTCAAAACAAAAAGGGAATATGATATTAAAAAAGTATATAGGCATGTTTTGATATCAATACTTTTTTTCCTTGCTAAAAATTTTTTTGTTTTGCATTGAAAAGATTTCAAGACTAGATATGGTTTATATACTATCTACCAAAACCCAATATCTTTAAATTTCAAATTGTGCTTCCTCCTCGTTAAAAGTTGTCACCCACCATAGCAAATAAATGAATGGACACCACTAAACTTGGTCACATGTCATTCATATCCCATATGTTTAATATTATGAGTCCCTTGGCAATATAGCTTTCAATTCAACCTCAAGATTACTTTGACTTTTAAAAACTTGCAACATTTTCATAATGTTTTCAAATGTTGGTGAACATTTTAAGCTTTAATTAAATCAAATTATTATAAATAAATAAAAATGTTTTATTTTTTATTTTTTAAATATTTAATTTTTATTTTTTATTATTATTGATAAGCACAAGTTAAGTGACAAATATTTTCCAGTTTAAAAGGGATTTGAGAGAAAAAAACAAATTAAAAAATTAAATTTAAAAAAAATTGCAAATCAGCCAAGAGGAAATGGTGTCAAGTAATAAGTAAATTGTATATTCTATTGTGATACCTGATTCATGGAATATAATAAAAATTTTTCTACATAAAAATTCGTAATAATTCAAACATATTATTATGGTGTGGGACATCCAATTTAAAGAAACTGACTTTTATTGAATGGTTTTGTATAGTCGGACAGTACGGATTGATTCCGGGTTTGAATGCTGGGCTGCAAAGTCCTTTCACTAAATCACACAAAATCTTTCAACTAAATGAGCAATTTATTATCTCCGTATAGAAAACCAACACACAATTCATAGCCCGACAGTACAGATTGATTCAAACCAATGAGAATTGGCGGAATTTATTATCTCCGTATAGAAAACCAACACACAATTCATAGCCCGACATTACGGATTGATTCAGGGTTTGAATGCTAGGCTGCAAAGTCCTTCCACTGAATCACACAAAATCTTCCAACTACAACTAAATGAACAATTTATTATATCCGTATAGAAAATAAACACACAGTTCAGTCACGACTAGCCTATTTAGAAGCCAATAACAACATCAAAATGCAATTAACAATTTACAAACCAATAACCACATCCGCAAAGGAAATCCTTTGGTGATGAATGCACTGAAAAAACTCTTTCCTCTCAGTTTTTTTTTTTTTTTTCCTTTGTAACTAAGGATTCATAAAATAACATCCCCTTATTATACCTGCCGATATGCATGATATATAGCTTTGAGTTAGGCTTGACTTTCTATTAGTTCATGGTTGACCATAAAATATACACTCCTTTATCCAAAGTTTTAAAAAATAATTATTTATTTTAAATTTTAAATCTCATTTATGTGACATCTTATTGGCCAAAAACTTTGAAATCTTATTGCTGCCTTCACTTCCCCCAATGTTATTGTAATAAATATTTTTTGTTTTTTTATATATATTGTCAAAAGTTGGGGGCCCATCTTGTTAAATAAATAACCCTTTCTTTTTTGGCATGGATATGCATTTTTTTTTTTTAGTTGTTCTCATTTAATGGGTACCTTTTTCCTAGGCACATTTAAATAAAATAAAATAATATTTTGTAGATAGGATTCAAATGGATGACAATTGTACTTTTTCTTTCACAATTATTTGAGTGTTAAAGTTAAAATAAAATAATATAATATTTTGTACAATTCAAAGTTGATGGCATTTGTATTTTTTTTCACAATTTTTTTAAGGGTTAAACTTAAATATAAGTTTTGTTTTTATATTACAAATTTTGAGTGTTAACCTTAAATATAAGTTTGAGCGTTTTAGAATGTATAATCTAAATGTTTTATGAAATTGGTTTTTTTTAGATCATTCAAAATAATGTGAAGTGATATTGGTTATTATACTTGCCGTGGTATATAGTATTGGATATGCTATTGATCCTCTATTAGCTGGGGTTTGACAAAAATAATTTTGAGCATTTTTAAAGGTATAACATTACAATTTGATTTTTTTTATTATTTTAAAACATTTTTCTAAATTGTGATTAGTTGTTTAGATGCATCTCTTATTGCCGCTGTTGTGTAGGCTACAGAAGGATCTTCAACGTCCTTTCATGAGATGACACTTGACTGTCATATTCAACAAATGAATTTGTTATTCATCTTGATGCATGCAGTGGATTCAATACAACTATTGTTTTATTTTATTATATCTGCATAGCGGCAGTGGATTCAATACAACTATTGTTTTATTTTATTATACATGCATAGTGGCAGGTATATGCTGCCATGCAGCCTTGTTATACCTCACTTCTGTGTATATTGTAATTGTTATTAAGTCAAACTCTTTTGAATTTCTATTAATTTTCATTGTTTGTTAAATTTTTATAATGATTGGTGATATTTAATATTAAATCTAATTTTTAGAAAAATAAACATTTTTTAAATTTAATTGCCAAATTTTTTTATTGATATTTAGTTTTAATGGAATAAGCATTTGCTAAATATGAAAGTCTAATAAATCAATACTTTATCGAGGACAAGCATTTGCTCTCAACTCTGTAGTTGATATCAACCAACCATATCATTGACTTTTATTGTATTTTTATATTAGATGAGTAGTACTATTTTGTTTTTTCCAATAAAAAAAAGAATAATGCTTCAAATTTACAAAGATGTTTAAAATTTATATATGTAAAATTTAATTTTAAAAAGATGTTAAAATTGTATATATGTATTTTCAATTTTGTTTCGCATTTTTTAATGGAATATTTATGGATATTAAAGTTTATTGTGTTAAATATATTCATATAATTATTAGCACAAATCAAATTAGTAATTTTAATATTGTACTTGTTGCAATAGGAAAAACATTGTCCTAAATTAACCTTCAATTTTATTGAAATAAGATTTAAAATGTATCAATATCTCTATACATTATCTAAAATATTTTTTTATATTTTTTAATATATATTATTGTTAGAAACTTCTAATAGTTCACTAATATTCACTTACATTCCCACGTTTCAGAAACTGTACACCAAAATAATATAAAAAATAATATTATAAAATAAAGAACAATATATATGGTCGTCCTTGACACCACTAGCGACCTCAGTAGTGCCACTGCCATCTTCCGAGTAGCTTTCCGGCAGAGCAATATTCCCTCCCAAATAGCTTTTCGGGGAGGGAGCAATAAGTAGCATGTTGCAGACTAATGAAGACTGTTGTCAGGTGCCCTGATGTACAAACGTATAAGTTTCCCGCAGTCTACCATTGTCGCCCTCCTCGGACCTCCATAAGTTGGCATCGCTCATTCATAGGCAGACATACATGGATATATCGTATCATGAACATGATCACTATCACGGATGACCTCCATACCATGGCATCCATCATCTGCAGACGACGTACGTTATCAAATTTGGATGGACATCAAATCGACGACCATGAAATATCGTATCCCACTTGGATTGATATAGTAATCGATGGATGAGAATAACGCTCGGGTTAATTGTATGTTGATAAATGGACGCGGGTTTTATTTCAAATTTGAATTCTACCCAACAAATGTGTGCCTGGTGATGGTGATATTTTTAAACGTTGTGATCCAATCTAACTTGTATGTTTTTATTTGAATTTCTGTAGAGGTTGTTCTCCTCGGAATGGAGACATCTGCAAATGTATTAGAATGGACAATGAAGATTTCAGGAATAAATGGAATCGGTGGTTGGCCAAAACGACTGATATGTGAGATTTTGTTCGTTAATACACTGGTGAGGGTTATGTGATATTTTGTTCGTTAATGAGGGTTTTGTGCTTGCATTTTCTTCATCAAAAGATACATGAACGTTGTGACCTGCAAAGGGAGGTTTTACATTTACAGCGGGATTACACTTTGTGTAAAGATCCCTCTTATATTTCGCTGTTTCATCTTCTGACTATAAGTTCTATTATATTCATGTCTAGTTCTATTCAAGAACTAGACATGGGAAACTGTAAAGTAGTGGAGGAGCTGCTAGGTCTTGAAGCGTTGACATCTTTGGTGATTTTACGAGTTTCTGGATGTATAAAGTTGAAGAGCATAAGGGGGTTGGCGCAGGGAACAAATCTTATAATACCAGATTGCTTTCATGATACGAAGAGCGATTGGATAGAACTGTTGTTGTAAAAATATTTGAGGGTGTTGAAAGAGCCGTTGCATGAATTGCAGTTGAAGGGTGAAGATTTCAGGTGGGGGAGTGAAGTGTTATTGGAGGTTCAAGATAATTTGAAGTTGGTGAATGAACTGCAGTTGGAGGGTGAAGATATCAGGTGGGGGGATGAACTATAGTTGGACACTGAAACATACTTTTATTGTCAGTGCTATCCACATAGAAACATATTGCGGTCTGCTCACATCCAAGTTCCAGTTCATGGAAGATTTATAATGGGCAGTTTCCAATTTATAATCCCTTAGTATGAATGTATATCGGTCAGGCACCTTCATACTCTGAATGCACTCAGAAGCTTATTGGGGAATTGAAAGAGATTTTCAATTCAATTTTGGTGGAAGATGGAGTATTAATCATTCCCCTCAACGATCTCCTTTCACACCTTTCCATAGTGGATAGCTTTGAACGTTTGGGAATCGATAGGAATTTCAAAATTTCCATAAAATCAGCATTGTATTATGTTTATATGCGTAGCCTTATCATCATTATTTATTTATTGCATAGACATGATTATAAGGAGAAATTATTTTCACGTACAGTTATTGGAGCGAAAAAGACATTGGACATGGGAGAGAAAGTGTTGTTACTAATCTGAAATCAACTGCGTTGGGTATCGAAGTCTTCGACTATAAGGATACCCGGTGTCTTCAGGTAGATATATCCACATTTTATTACTAAATCACTTGTTTATGTTGTTTTCTAATAGCAGCCAACTGCCATCTACGTAGTCATAGATTTGATAATACATTATGCATTAATATCAGGTGTGTTGGAGAACTTTGAAACGTGAAGGGGCAGTTTGTCAGTTCTTCAAAGAGCATGACAAATCCGAAGTATTCTCAATTTATTTCAGACCTCTCAATGGGTTATTTGTGACACCTTTTGTCAGCGATGTTCAATATTAAGCGTACAATTTATATCAACTTTTTAAATGAGTGTTCTAAGGTGTCTATCTAAGTCAATAAGTATGATTAGTTTGATTAACCCATTATGGATTTTTAATAATTTAAATAAATATTAATGTAAAATTTATTTATTCAATTTTTTTTACAAAATGAATTACCCATTTAAATTGAATGCACAAATAATATTCGTGTTTATATGTATAGGTATTTTCACATATATTGTTAAATAAAATGATAATGTATTTATTATCCATATCTATATTTTATCTTTCTATTTTTGTAATCAATTGATTCAACCAACTAATATATTATCTTGCACCTACCATACTAATGCTTATGAGTTGCATGGTTTTGACTCATTTTTCAAATATTAGTGTGATGGACTTGGTGCTTTCCCTATGGAAATCTTTGATAATTGAAATTTTGGAAATCATATTTTCATGACTTCCTTTATTTTCTATATTTTTAAAGATATTTTTTAATAGAAAGGAGACATATTTTACAAAGCACCAATTTCTTAGCAATATGGAAAAAATTGTGAAAAAATGTAGCAAAGATGAATTTGGGTTTTTGCTAAGATTATGGATAGAAAATGAAAAATGTTCTAATAGTGATTACAAAAGAAATATAGGAACATTGACCCACATATCTATGTCCTTTCTAAGTAACATATACATGATTGATTCCACTAGATGTTCACTTCTATTGCTACCATTTCCGACATGTATTGGATAGATATGGAAAATAATAAATGATGTCTCTATTTCATTCTCCAAACATGGATTAAATGTGCCTAACATTACATTGAAATCAACTAATATGTATCAACTAATATGTTTGACAAATGATATGCAACCAAAATATGGGCATTAGAGGAAACATACATCAACAATGATCCCCAATTTTCTCCTCACACATCCAGTCACAATATAACATAAGATAAATAAGAAATGCCCATGCTTTTTCCCAGTTCAAGAAATTAGAAGGATTGTGCTTATGTACAAATTCAATCAAGTACAATTCATGTTTTATGATTTGACCATTGGTATGTGTGGTCCCATATGCGTTGATACAACATCGCCCTGGGGTGATTATTAAATTAGCATTCTACCAACTCATAATGTTACCGATCTCATTCAAAGCATAATGTTCTATATAATTTCACCTAACATAGATTGGGTTAATGATGTATCAATATGAATTACATTAATGATTAGTGATTATGTTACTACAAGGATGTTAATTTGGTTGGTCAATGGATAAAAATTTGGACATAATTTTCAGTTGAAAACACAATTTTGAATGTAATATCCACAAACATCCACGGTTTGTACTTTTGATTAAAGTTTGGATTATATAGTTTCTTTAGCATTTCTTTGGCTTCTCAAGTTGGTTAATGATCATAGCATCTTGATATATACTTTTTGATTTCTCTTCATGGAATAATATGAATCTTGGTGAACAACCTCATGCATTATTAGTCCTTACACATGTTGAAGAAATGTTGATAGCATGAGTGATTTTACAGGTTGGACATGCTCGAGGTGGTTAGTATAAATACAATGGCCACACAATTAGCCTTCCACAAGATATCAATACAATTACGAAAATCCTTCCGTGCGACATTGAATATTTAGACATTGAAGATTCAACACTAGTAGTCGAAGACCCAACCGAGTTTATATAGGGTGCCAAATCAATGGGAGTAGTCATTGACCATTATCCCAATACGTTTGCATCTCCATCTTCTTTATCAACAAAACAAACCCTTGATTTTTTTTTATCATTGTTAATCATATGAATGAAGGACAAAATCAACCCCCACTAAAAATGATTTTTCAATGTATAATAGTGATTGACAAGTCATATCGTATATATTGCATTTCACAAATTTTTTTAATCTCTATCCACTAATGGAAAGAGATCATTACTTCTACTTCTACCTACTACCATTAGTTCTTTCAATATATGTGTAAGAACAATTCACTCCACCCTACGAATTCATATTAAAGGTTTCGAGCCTTTGCATGGTCAAGCAATTGGTATATTTCAAGAAGAAATGAAACATGTTAAATGCATTCTAATTGATGAAATGAACCTCATAAGACAACACTTATTCATACATCTCGATTCATGCTAAGTACATGAGGGTTTTCCATCAAATAGATCAATTCCTTTTTTGTGGAAGATCCATTATACTTGGTCATTTGGGTTAGTTACCTCATGTGGGGGAAAAACATTATATGCAGGTAATACATCCAAGAAGGTTTTATGACAAGATTTCCAAATGGTTTTCATTTTATACATAATCTTCCATCAACAAGGTATTGATCCAAATCAATCAAATTTATGAAGGATGTTTACAAACATTAGAAATGCATAACCCCTTCTCAAATATTGGGAGGTGGTTATGCCACAAAAAGATGCATCTATGGGTAGTGGTGAGTAAATAATTTCCATTGTAATATTCATTTGTTTCCCACTAATAGTTTGGTGAATTTACATAACAGGTGTACGCTTAAGTCACTAAATACCCCCATTTTATGGTGCATTTATGAATCTACTTGACAAAAGAAGTTAAGTGATGGTGATGATTATCAACTAGGACATGAAATGGTTCTCTTTAATGCCCAAGATGTACTGCTAACATGTACTTATGGGTAGAGGCTGGACTGGTAAATGGAGCTCTTGGAATAGTTCAAAGAACATTCTATAGTCATGGATCAAAGCCACATGAATTCTTGATGCACATTGTTGTTTATTTTAATAAGCACATTGGAGCACCATGGGAAATTTTATATACTTGTATTTTCCACCATTGGCCTTCCAATTTTTCTATGAGATGTTAGGAAGATGAAATGCACTTTCACCGAGGAAATTTCTCACAAAAAGATATAAAAATTCATGGCCACGCTTTTTCCTCATAAAGTAGCAGTTGATCTTAGGTTCCTCATAGAATAGATGTGGTCCATCATGGGTTTCCCATACAAAACCTATGACCACCCCTGGGATCTTCAAGAACTGGAGATTCACAAGGTATAGCATGTCACATTCTTGTGCTTTTTTGTACGACTTTTTCTCATGTTTTTTGGATTATCACCTTTGTGCTTCTCTATATGGAGGTTAAGTAGACAAATATAACTAATGGGCATGGGAATTCAATCTATTTTTAATATTTACCATAAATTTCAATTACAATGACTTTTACAAAGAAGTTAGATGCATAGGGAAGATTTTAAAAGCTCATTTTTCATCCATGCGTGTTTCAAACTTCCTGTAGGGATTTTCTGCTGGTAATTTACTTACTAATCCATCGATCGAGTGTAAATGATACAAATTATGCATTGGAGATGGATTTGATTGTCAAAGGTGTTTACAATTGGATCAACAAATTCTATCCATCCTTATGCTTTTTTCTACAAGATAACATATGCTTATTTATCCCATGATATAGTAAAAGAAGACAATAAGGTATGTAAAAGAATAAAGGTAGGTGTTTTCGTTATGTGGAAGTTTCTTTGGACAATGTGTGGATTATTAAGAAAATGAAAGCATAAGAACAAAATGAAGGAATGTGGGTTTTTTGTGTTTGTGATTTTTTTAGTTTACGAATGAGTTGGAGTATAAAATTTAAAGTTGAAGTGTTGAGTCATAATGGATAAAGTTTATTCCCGAACTTTCTTGCAAAATATTTTGGATGTTAGAGTTGTGTAGGAGGAAAATGACAAGTTAGAAATACTTGTAAGGTAAAATCCATGAATGTAAAATACTTGTAAGATAAAATCCATGAATATAATACTTTGGTCAAACACTTTGAATGCAAGTGCTTCATCAAACACTTGGCATGCATCATGAAATGTCAAAATGCAATACTACAAAGAATCCAAAGAAAAGTGCCATTAAACCATGATTTCTTGCTACTTTGCATAAATAACCTACCATATCTTGGTACGAAAAAACCTCCACGAACCATCAAGAGTATTGTTTGCCATGACAACTCGTCCCACAAAAGTCACAATGTTTAAAGTTGACCACTTCCGTATATGCGCATATACGGAAGCTGACCACTTCCATATATGTGCATATACGAAAATGGTTATCTTCCCTTTGTGTGTCGTATATGTGCATATACAGAAGTGGTCAACTTCTATATATGTGCATAAACGGAAGTCGACCATTTCACATATGTGCTTATACAAAAGTGGTCGGTTTTTGTATATGTGCATATAAGGAAGTGGTTAGCTTCTATATATGTGCATATATGAAATTGGTCAGCTTCTGTATATGCTCATATACAAAAGTTGACCACTTCCATATATGCACATATACAGAAGATGACCACTTACGTATATTCACATATACGAAAGTGGTCAACTTTGGTATATGCACATATACGGAAGTGGCCAGCTTCCATATATACCACTTCTGTATATGCGCGTATACGGAAGTCGATCATTTCTGTATATGCGCATATAAGGAAGTGGTCAACTTCTGTATATGTGCATATACGGAAGTGGTCAGCTTTTGTATATGCTCATATATAGAAGTTGACTACTTCCATATATGCACATATATAGAAGTTGACCACTTCCGTATATGCGCATATATGGAAATGGTCAACTTCTGTATACGTGCATATACAAAAGTGGTATATATGAAAGCTGACCACTTCCGTATATGTGCATATACCAAAGCTGACCACTTTTGTATATGTTCATATACGGAAGTGGTTAGCTTCCATATATGTGCATATATGAAAGTCGACCATTTCTGTATATGTGCATATACAGAAGCCTACCACTTTCGTATATCCGCATATACGGAAGGTGATCATTTTCGTATATGCGCATATATGGAAACTGACCATTTCCATATATGAGCATATATGGAAGTGGTCAGCTTTTGTATATGATCATATATGATACATATATGAAAGTTGACTATACAGAATTTGACCACTTCCATATATGTGCATATACGACACATATACAAAAGTTGACTACTTTTGTATATGCGCATATACGGAAGTTGACCACTTCCGTATATGCACATTTATAGAAATGGTCAGCTTCTGTATATGCGCATATACGGAAGTGGTCAAATTCCGTATATGCACATATACAGAAATGGTCGACTTTTGCATATGTGCATATACAAAAGTGGTCAGCTTCCATATATGTGCATATATGAAAATGGCCAACTTCCATATATACGCATATTTTGTAAAAAACATAAAACAAACAAACAATAATGCAAACAATTATGTAAAAACATAAAACAAACAAACAATAGTGCAAACAATTATGTAAGGAATCCATGGTATTCTCATCCTCTAAGAATATTTTGTTTTGATTTAATCTTATTTTAGGATGTCATCTAAACTTAAAATAAACAAACATGCAAGGAATCCATGATACCAAGGTCATTGTCATTTAAATGATTTTGCATTTAGTGTACCTTTGTTAATGATAATATTTTTTTTTAAGGGTTATAAATTGATACCTAAAATTATATATTCACTTTTCAAAGTTATTAATATGATTATACTTAAAAATATATATTCACTTTTCAAAGTTAAAAGTTATTAAATGTAAGATGTATTTGTAAAAATTCAAATAATAATTTGGTTACTTATATAAATGTGTTTATTATTGTGAATATTTTTTTTAATTATTATTTAAAAACATTGACAATGAAATAAAAATTAACTTAATTTTGTTAATGGTAAGATTTAGAGTTTCAATGTAGGGTTACACACATGGTGTATGTGAAAGTCATATTTTTTTTTACATGTGGTGGATAGACATTTTTATATATAAATTGATTATTATATAATTTTATTATATTTACAAATGTATAATAATAATAAAAATATAATGTTATTATGAGATTTTTTATTTTGAATGAATTTGAGTTTGGTATTAAGTATTTAACAAAAGAAAAAAATAAGATCATTAAAAGTTATTAAGTAAATATCCTAAAAAATAAATTCTTTCTTTTGGTACCTTAAATTTATAGATTTTTCAATATACTAATGAAACAAGGTTTCTCTAAACTTTGCATTGAAAGGTTCATTGTTTCTATTTTTAACTTTGCATTGAAAGGTTCATTGTTTCTATTTTTAACTTTGCATTGAAAGGTTCATTGTTCCTATTTTTAAAGGGCATTTGTCCTTTTTTTAACAAAGTTGTATGAGGTCATTTTACAAATGAAAATTAGATTTTGGTTAGAAAGTTTGGTAAAAATGTCTAAATCCCAAGATAACTTTTAGAAGCTATCATTTGGGCATGGACCACTTAATCAAATTTTAAGATTATTGTAGAGGAATGTTGGAATAATAAAACTAATCTTCTTTGTCAATTCATTAACTTTGGAAAATATTTTAATACAGTCCCTAAAAATAACCTATGGAAGATATTTTAAGATCTAAATCTTTCTTGAGTTGAACATTATGCTCATAAGGTGGTACAATAAAGTAATCACTAAATTCAAGGATAATGAAGGTTGGTTAAAATACATAAATTATAATATAGGGGTTAAGAAACATTGTTACAAGGAAGGTAGGTGTTCTGTGGGGTTTGTCTATGACTCTAAAGGGAAAAATGATCTATAATATATGCTTGGGGACTTGGTAAATTTCCATGAACAACAAGACCAAGATGAAAGTACCTTCTATTTGGTAGGGTCTTATTTCTCTAAAAAAAAAGGGTTTTGTAAAGTCTTAGTGATTGGTGACTCCATACGAATCATAAGAGCACTATATTATTGAAGTCTTTCATCCAATCTTTCTTTAGCTATACTTCCTAAGGTCATAGTTCCCAAGGTGAAAGTTCCTCAGGTCATAGTTCCTTAGGTCAAAGTTCCTCATGTCATAGTCCCTTAGTTCAAAGTTTCTCGAATCATATTTCCTGAGGTCAAAGTTTCTAAGGTCATAGTTTATGAGGTAAAAGTTCACGAGTCCAAAGTTCTTAATGTCATAGTTCTTGAGGTCAAGGTTTATGAGGTCAAAGTTCATAAGGTAAAAGTTCAAAGTTCCTTAGGTCAAAGTTCATGAGGTCAAATTTCATGAGGTCAACCATAACCTAAGGACTTTGACCTCAAAAACTATTACCATAGGGAATTTTACCTCAGGAACGTTGAAAAGCACTCTTCCATCTATGGGTTGTGGGAAACTCTCATTTTCAAAGCGTCTCATGAAAAAGGTTAGTTTTACCAGCATTGTATGGAATTTGTCATTAGCTTTACCAACGTTAAAAATAATAATATATTACCCTGAATAGAGACTTCCTGATAAATTTGTGAATATCATTATGCTCATTAAAAATTGAGATACAGTTGTTGGAAATTGACATGAAAGAGAATCCACCTATCCTGCATCATTGCTAAGACAACAAAATGCATTGTTTTCTAATGTGGATTACTCATATGTAAGTACTATAATGAATTCCCCCTTACCATGCATTGTCCTCCTAACACTTCCCGATGTATTAACAAAAAAACAAAAAAAGGCCCAAATAAATGAGTAAATTTTATATCAGTCCAAACACTTTCATCCAATTTTTGTTTTCACATTTTTCATTTTTCTAATGAAAGAAAATAAAAAGGGAAAAATTAATGTTAAGTATGAAAAGAGAATGATATCTCACCTTGATAGGGTTTGATGTACACTTTTGTTTCCATTTTTAATATAGATTGTGAATGAGTGATGGCACTGGAACTTGGTTGTTCTTTCTCAAACTCTTTTCTTGACTCCTTTTCTTGGTATTCATTATCTCTTACTTTCTCATAAGATATATTTTTTCAGTTAGAGCCACCAACCTCTCTAAAAGGCCCAAAATTATTTGCTAGATCTGCGAGAAGGAGGGCCATGTTATGAGAGATATCAACAACTTGCTCTTCCATCCTCAAAAACCTCTCTTATGCCGCATCTTGAGGATTGTTATGGATATACTCATCCTCCATGGCTAGGGTTATGTAACCCCCTTTTTAAGACAATTCTTGGATCTTACAAATTTCCACAAATAGCCCAAAAACCCTAGCTTTGATACCAATATGATCTGTAAACTACCATAGATATTCCACTCAAAAAATTTCACCAAAACAGATCATATACTATACTAAAATATTATGATATGTAGGGTTATTTCCTTTAATATCATATTTAATTGCTACTATCTTAGTGCTTGAATTTATGAAATAACTAAAATTTAAATAAAGAATAAACAAATAAAAAAACCACCACACCATTGAACACACGATCCATTTTGGGAAATCGAATATGGGAGAAAACCAAGCTAGAAGGTGAGGCCTATGTTCTTCTCTCTTTTCTCCAGTTATGAAAATGAAAATACAAAGAAGGGGGAAGTCAATATGGAGTTTCCTATGACACTGTGGCCTAAGAAAATGCTACTAAATATCCTACTTCCTTTATTATGCTCTCAAAATACCACTCTTGTATTCTTTACTCAACTATGGAACAAGTAAAGTGCTAAATCATGGAACCCTTTCTCCTTCTACTGGCTTGGTATTTAACATAGCCCGATATTTGTCTAGGGTTAGGGATTTTGGATCCCCAACCCTCAATTAGTGATAAGGATTTGGACCATATAGAATCTTCTTGAAATTGTAGATGTGGATATCCACACGTGTGAGTAATGGAAGATGAGGTGGCATCCACTTGAAGCATGGTGGTCAATAAGGTAGTTCAACTTGCATGAGCCATAACTTCCACATATAAGGTCTAATCGAGGTGATTCTCCTAAGCTCATAGTTCCTAATCTCCAATAGTTGTGATATCTCCCTTAAATGAAGTCGAAGGGTTAGATTCGAGCCAAACCAACTCAATCCATTCATATCTGTCCTTAGAAGAAAAATGGATTTCTTCCAAGATTTTCTCAACCAATTTGGTGCTCCCTTACAATGGGAAATAGAGCGCTACAACACTCCCTACTAGATAGACAATGAGCACTAGCGCTCCCTATGTCTGAGCAGGGGAGCACCGATATTCCCAAAGGTTGTCAAGATGACCAATTCTCATAGAAAAACATTTGTTCCGACTGTTTGATGATAGGGAATCTTATTCTAACATGTTTTAGGGTTTGTATCAAGTGTTTTCATAGTGTCGTTCTTAATGCGACACTTACATAATGAGAATGCAACCCTTACGATACTTGCGACAACAATGCAACACTTGCAACAATGAGAATGTGACATTATCGAAGTGAGGAATTTTGATGTGTAACAAAGACACCAACTGGTTACAGACCAAGGATGTTCCACCCAACCGTAAACATTGTTGTTCCAAGTCTCAACAACAGTGTCACCCCCGAGCCAGGGATATGAATCCACAATGACGGTTCCAGAGTGTCCCTCGGCTTCCCAAGCCAGTCAACACTCAAGCTAGGTATATATACTCATTACTTAGTATATATGTCGATAAAGTATATATGCCGGTATATATACTAGGTATATACTAGTGTATATACTAAGTCTATATTCTAGGTATATATACTAGTGTATATACCAATATATCGACTAGGTATATATACCAGTATATATACTAGATATATATACCAGTATATATACTAGTGTATATACCAATATATATACTAGGTATATATACCAATGTATATACTCACATATATACTAGTATATATACCAGTATATATCCTAGTATATATACAAGTATATATCCTAGTATATATACCAATATATATCCTAGTATATATACTAGGTATATATACTAGTGTATATACCAATATATATACTGTATATATACCAGTATATATACTAGGTATATATACTAAGTATATATACTAGTGTATATATCATTATATATACTAGTGTATATACCAGTATATATACTAGGTATATATACCAATATATATACTGGTATATATACCTAGTATATATACTCGTGTATATACCAGTATATATACTAGGTATATATACCAGTATATATACTAGGTATACATACCAGTATATATACCAATATATATACCTAGTATATATACTGGTATATATACCTAGTATATATACTGGTATATATACTAGGTATATATACCGACATATATACCTAGTATATATACCGATATATATATACTAGGTATATATACCGACATATATACCTAGTATATATATCGATATATATACTTTATCGACAAATATACTAAGTATATATACCAGTATATATCAACATATACTAGGTATATATACTTAGTATATATACTAGTATATATACTTAGTATATATACTTAGTATATACACTAGTATATGTGTATATACATAGTATATACACTAGTATATATACCTAGTATATTTCGATATACACTGGTATATACACTGGTATATATACTTAGTATATATCTCGATAAAGTATATATATCGGTATATATACTAGGTATATATGTCAGTATATACCTAGTATATATATGTTGGTATATATACGAGGCATATATGTCGGTATATATACCTAGTATATATACCAGTATATATACTATGTATATATACCAATATATATACTAGGTATATATACCAGTCTATATACTTGTATATATACTAGGTATATACCATTATATATACTAGTGTATATACTAAGTATATATACTAGTGTATATACCAATATATATACTAGGTGTATATACCAGTATATACAAGGCAGAAGGTTGTAGAGTTTGGCATTTTTTTGTTTTGGTGGAAGTCGTAGAGGGGTTTAGCTCGAAAATCCATGAAAGAAAGAATGAGCATAGTGCATGAGAAGGAATCATTGGGGTTCTATTCAAATTGTGTATAAAATGGAAAAGGAATCGAGTACAAGGTTTGAGGTGGAGATTACAAGTCATCCCAAGGAAGATTTTCGGAATAAGCATGGATCCGAGAATTTTTCTTCGAAGGAAACAAATTTTTCCAAGTCTTGTTCAGGTATGAATGATGATGTTTTACCAATTTGTAGTACCTCTCAACATATTAGGGAATGGTTGTTAGAATCTAGTGCTTCTCACCATATGTGTCCACATAGAAGTTAGTTCTCTAAATATCAAGCTCGTGATGGTGGTATTGTGTTTATGGGAAACAATGTTTCTTGTAAAACTGATGGGATTGGGAGCATCAAGATCAAGATGTTAGATGGTGTTGTAAGGACATTGACAGAGGTAAGGCATTTGCCTAAACTTAAGAATAATTTGATTTCTTTGGGAGTTTTAGATTCCATAGGGCATAAATATATCGGTCAAGGTGGAACAATGAAAGTTACCAAGAGCATTCTCGTGGTAATGTGGGCTACAAAGATTAGTAATATAATATACCAGATATAAAATGTATGCAGAAAATAAATAAAATGCTAGTAATGGAAGAACAAGAACAATTAACCAGAGCATTCACCACAATAACACTCATCTAGAGAAAGATCCTTCTAGAAGCGGAAGCTTCTATTAGGTCTTCTTACATCCGCCTTATTCTATTTTATTGAAAGGACTTATTAATATTGACCTTAATTACATCCAAATATATTGTTCTACCTATGTGCGGGTTAGGAACCTAACATGTCCGCCCCCTTAAAAACAACCTTGTCCTCAAGGCTTGAGATGAGGAAATTACTGCAGAATGGTAGCTAGTTCCCAAGTGGCATCTGCTAGAGTTGTATCTTTCCACTGGATGAGCACTTCCTTGATGGTTCTATGATGTAGGCGATGCTTACGCTGGTCCAAAACGACTTCTGGTTGTAGCCAAATGGATCCTTCTTCAACTAACTCTGGAAGGTTGGTTTGAATTTGGCACTTAGCTCCAATCACCTTCTTTAAGCATGAAACATGAAAAACATGATGTAGCTTCGAATGGTTGGGCAATGCTAACTGATAGGCGACTTGTCCCACATGCTTGATCATGGTATAAGGACCATAAAATTTGGGCGCTAGATTCTGACAATGCTTGGCCTTGAGGGAAGTTTTCTTGTAAGGTTGCAGTCAAAGAAACACCTGATCCCCTTCTGCAAATTGACGTTCAGAGCGACCTTGATCTGCTTGTTGCTTCATGTGATTTTATGCCATGACCAAAATCTCTTTGAGGGTACGGAGAATAGCCTCTCGAGTTGTAAGTGTTAGGTCAACTACCTAGACCTTTGAGGCACCCGGTAAGTATGAGAAAACTGAAGGTGGCTTCTGTCCATATACCGCCTCAAAAGGAGTCATCGTGTAGTTGTATGGTATGAAGTGTTGTACCACCATTCAACTAGGGGTAACCATTGAGCCCACTGATTTTGCTTTTCCGAGGAAAAACACCTCAAATATGTTTCCAAAAACTTGTTGACAACTTTCGTTTGGCCATCAGTATGGGGATGATAAGCTGTGATGAGATGCAATTATGTGCCTTGTATCTTGAATAGTTCTTTCCAAAAATTGCTTGTGAAAGTTGGGTCACAATCAGAAACAATAGAGTGTGGCATGCCATGAAGCTTGAAGACCTGATCCATGAAGATTTGAGCCACCGTGGATGTTGTAAATGGGTGTTGAAGGGTGCAGAAATGAGCATACTTGGAAAGGCGATCAACAACCACCATGATGACGAATTTATTTCCCGATTTGGGTAAGTCGGTAATAAAATCCATAGAGATATCCTTCCAAATAGTAGGTGGAATCAGGAGTAGTTGTAGTGTGCCTGAATATTTGACTGTTTCTCCCTTGTTTCATTGACACATGTCACATTCAGCTACAAAATTACGAATGTCTTGTTTCATACCATCCCAGAAAAAAGAACGTTTGACCTTGTCATAGGTTTTGGTGAACCTGGAGTGCCCTGTTGTGGGTGTAGCATGAAACTCAAAAAGTACCATGGATTTAAGCTTTGGTTGTTTACTTAAATACAAACGACCTTTGTATCGAAGTTCCTCATGGAGACAAGAGTACCCTGGGGAAGCTGGAGCATTAGACTACAATTGTTGGATCAACTACGAACTTTTGGGATCTTGTAGCCATTCCTGGCAAACGACTTGGAGCCAATCTGGTACAATGAATGAAAGAGAAAAAATGGACCCTTCATCTTCATATTTTCGGGAAAGTGCATCCGCAACCACATTATCTTTGCCTTTCTTATAAATGATCTCATAATCATATCCAAAGAGTTTAGTCACCCATTTTTGTTGTTCTGGGGAGGAAATGCGTTGTTCCAGAAAATACTTGAGGCTTTGATGGTCTGTCTTAATTTGGAACTGTTGCCCCAATAAATAAGGATGCCATAGATCCACATTATGCAGAATAGCCAACATTTCCTTTTCATAGATGGATTTTCCCATATTTATTTCAGATAGTTGCTGGCTGGTAAAGGCCAAAGGTTGACCCTCTTGCATAAGGACATCACCAATTCCTTTCCCTGAGGCATCACATTCCAACACAAAGGTCTTTGTGAAATCAGAAAGGGCGAGGACTGGAGTCCAAGTGAAAGAGTTCTTTTTTAGGAGAGCAGTGAGAGGTGCTGCAATCTTCCCATAATTCTTAACAAACTTGCGATAATACCCTGTTAAGCCTAGAAATCCATGTAAGACCTTAAGAGTCTTTGGGTGAGGCCATTCTTACATAGCTTCAATCTTTTTAGGATCCACCCTGATGCCATCTTTTCCAACCAGATGACCCAAGTATTCTACTTCTGAGGCGCCAAAAGCACATTTAGACTGTTTAAGGAAAAGTTGGTGCTAAGAGAGTAGATGGAGAACTCGATCCACATGAGCAAGATGGTCTGTCCAGGTTTTGCTATAGATGAGGATATCATCAAAGAAAACTAAGACAAAATGGTGGAGAAAAGGACGAAAGACATGATTCATGAGGCTTTCGAAGGTGGAGGGGGCATTACACAAGACAAAGGGCATGACCAAAAACTCATAGTGGCCCTCATAAGTTCTAAAGGAAGTCTTGGGAATATCTGCCTCTTTCATACATATCTGGTGGTAGCCCGAACGAAGATCCAGTTTAGTGAATAATTGGGCGCCACTCAATTCATCCAAGAGGTCATCAATGAAAGGAATGGAGAATTTTTCTTTGATGGTAAGTTTGTTGAGGGCACAGAAATCAGGACACATTCACCAAGAACCTTCTTTCTTTAGGACCATGACCACAAGAGACGAATAGGGGCTCGTATTAGGGCGGATAACACCTGCATTAAGGAGTTCCTGGACCATTTTCTCAATTTCATTTTTGGGGGAAAAGGGGTGACGATACAGACGAATATTGGGAGGAGGGATTCCTGGTACAAGGGGAATGGAATGATCATGAATACCATGGGAAGGAGGGAGGCCTTGGGGAGTGGAAAATACCAATCGATGTTTAGAAAGGATGGCTTGGAGGTCTTGCAGTACGAAGGGTGTCTCTGTTGCTTGTATGGCATGGAGTTGGGCGATAACACCAGAATGATCCTTTTTTAGCATCTTTTCCATGCGATGGGAACTAATGATCTCAGGTGAATCGGTGGCGATGCCTTGGAACTTATATTGGTGGCCCTCCTGGTCGAATTGCATGGTTAAGTATTTAAAATCCATGAGAATGGAACCCAAAGTCCTTAGCCAGTCTGCACCCAACACAATTTCACAACCTCCCATGTCGATAGAAAACATATGGGATTTCAGGTGGTAGTCACCAATTTGGAGACACACATTTTCACAACGCTCTCCACATTTCATGGAGCCACCATTGGCAATCATGTTTTGGAAATTATTGACGGCATGGATGTAGCAATGAGTTTCTTGGGCAATGCAACGATGAATAAAATTATGGGTGTTGCCACTATCAACCAGAATGATGACCTTCTGATGCTTGATGTAACCGATTAGCTTGAGGGTTTGGGGAGCAAAGAAGCCAGTGAGAGCATTGAGGGAAATGACTGGTTCTACTTCGGGAGGGTCTGAGGGAGGGGTTATGTTAGTAGATTTAGGTGAGTCAGACATAGATGGAGTTTCTTCATCTTCTTCCGAAATATCCTCGGAGATGGCCATAAAAAGATTTTTTTCTTTACACTTGTGGCTCGGGAAATATTTGTCATCACAGTTATAACAAAGGCCTTTGAGTTGGCGTTCAACCATTTTAGCCCAGGTCAATTTTTGGATCTTTAATGGAGCAGAGGGAGTAGTGGGATTTACTGGTTTAGGGCGAGGGATGAAGGAGGGTTTGCGGTTTTGAGAAGACACAACTTGTTTTGCTTCTTTATTTCTTTTGGTATCCTCCACCCAACTCTCAAGCTGAGCCATGAGGACATGGGCCCGAATTTCATCCTTGAGGCTGCTGATAAAACACTCTCGGAAAAAGGCATCAGGCATGCCCTCTGTTCTAAAAGCCAGGCGCTCAAAGGAAGCTATAAAGTCTTCCACTGTTCCTAATTTTTTCAGCTTTGTCAAATGGCCCAAATGGTTGGTGTCAGTGTCAAAGCGTTCATAAATCTCTGCCACAAATTGTTTCCAAGCAATATACCCTTGATGAGAATTTTTTCTCCATTGCCACCATTGCCAACGTTCTTGATATAGATGGAGAACACCATACTGGAGTTTGGCCAAGTCATATGTAATGTTGTATAAAGAGAAGTAATGTTCCATTTGGGTTACCCAACCAGTGGGGTCTGAGCCATCAAATTTGGTCACATCCACCCATGGAAGGCGTAGCTCACATTGAAAGTGATGGTTCTACAAGGTATGGGAATGAGAGGAATGGTCACCTTCAGTATGTGGGGGTGAGGAAGACGAAGGGTTATTTGTAGGGATATGCAGTTTGGTGCAGAGTGCCGAAAAGACTGATTCAAGCTGGGTGGTGAGGTCTTGTTTGATTTCTCCCATTGAGGACTGCATGGTTGTATTGATGGCGGCGACATTGGCACTAAGTTGTTTCACTTCTTATTGGGTTTCAATGAGACCATATTGCAAGGTGTTGAAGCGAGCTTCCAAGTCTTGGCTACGAGTATGGGCCATGAGGATGGGGGAACTGAAAAGGGGTGGGTGGGGTAATTTTTTTTTTTTCCGAAAAAATTACATGGATGAATGTGATAAGAGCGAAGAGATGAATCCAATGGGATAGGTCTAAAATAATGGTGAAAAAATTTCCACATTTTTTTTTTTACGGAGTTACACTCTGATCTGAAGAATACTACAGAGAGGGAATTCCCAAATGCTTAACCAAAAATAAATGTGTATTTACTTGGAAACCCGAACACAGTTGCGCGACAATAGATCTTGTTTGTTTTAATTTGTTTATTTTTTTGTCCCCAAGGGTTAGGTATGCAAGGGTTCTATAGACAAGGGTTTGTCTTGTGCTATAACTCTCTGATATACGTGCGGGGTCCAACATTAGTACTCAGCCCAATATTTCATAGCACTAACTAAGGAGAATAGATTGTAACCTTATCCGTACTACCTGACTACCCAGGTACTAGAGAGTATCTTCCTGAGTGCTATTCTCAGTGACACTATAGCAGTCAGGTGACCATTCGGTTTATCTAAAGAGGGCTTCAGGTAATCTAGGTCGATCTGTACACATGTGTTTTCTGATGTGCTACCACTCGAAGGGGTACCAACAGGGGTTACAAGGGTGGCCAACATATGTGCGCTTAAGTACCACTTGTATTTCCTATGTGTATGAATCTCTCAACTGCGGGTTTATACGCGTAACGACAGATATCTGTGGCTTAAAGACGCCAGAATATGTCTCTACCCTGAAAAAAAAAATTAACCCACACTTTTTGCCGAGGAAAGTGCTCTGATACCACTTGTAATATACCAGATATAAAATGTATGCATAACATAAATAAAATGCTAGTAATGGAAAAATAACAACAATATAACCAGAGCATTCACCACAATAACACTTAAATGATATAATAATAACAACATAAATAACACTTTGAATCTGAAAGAAATGTTCACGGGCCTCTTCGAGGGGGCAACCTCCAGTTGAGCAGAGCTCTATTACAATAATATCCAAGCTAGGATTCCCATACCCTCGACTCCTATTTATACTAAAAAGAAGCATCTAGAGGAAGATCCTTCTAGAAGTGGAAGCTTCTATTAGGTCTTCTTACATCCACCTTATTCTATTTTATTGAAAGGCCTTATTAATATTGACCTTTATTACATCCGAATATATTGTTCTACCTATGTGCGGGTTAGGACCCTAACAAGGAACCTTTACAAGTTGTATGGTAGTACTAAAACAATTGAAGTAGTAGTGGTATTTGAGGAAGCAAGTGAATCTACTCGTTTATGGCATCAAAGACTTGTCCATATGAGCGAGAAAGGGCTCAAGATACTGGTAAATAGTAAGTTACTTCCAAGGTTAAAATCTCTGAATTTGAAGTTTTGCAAACATTGTATTTATGGGAAGCAAGGTATATAGAAGTTTAAAACAAGTTGTCATATAACTAAAGGTATCCTTGATTATATCCATTCAGATGTGTGGGGGCCATCCCCTACATTTTATTTTGGAGTATCATCAGATTTTCTGACATTTATAGATGATTACTCTAGAAAGGTGTGGGTTTATTTACTCAAAATAAAAGCTAATGTGTTTAAGCAGTTTAGAGCTTTGGTTGAAAAGAACACTAACAGGTCAATAAAGTGTTTGAGAATTGATAATGGAGGCGAGTTCATGTAAAAGGAATTTGAATATTATTGCAAGGAATTTGGGATCGAGATGCATAAGACAACGGTTTATAGTCCTCAGCAAAACGACGTTGTTGAATGCATGAATATGACTCTTCTAGAGAGAGAAAGAAGCATGCTTAGTAATTCCAAATTGTAGCAAGAGTTGTGGGAAGAAGTAATGAATGCAACTTACTATCCGGTAAAATGGTCACCGTCATTTGCAACAGATTCTAAGATTCTGGAAGAGGTATGGACAAGGCATCCCTATGATTATTCCAAACTTAAAATTTTTGGTTGTAAGGATTATGCTCTTATTCCAAAGAATCAACATTCTAAGTTAAACCCTAAAAAGGTACATCTTTGTTGGTTATGGTGGTGAAGTTAAGGGATATAGATTGTGGGGTCATACTACCCAAAAAATCATCATTAACAAAGATTGAGTATTTGATGAATCTACTCTCATAAAATCAAATGTGGTATAAGTTGAAATGAAGCAAACATGTTGGCACAGGGGCAGACCCATGGTTCAACGTTTCAACAACGCACCAACAAAATCCTAACTACCGGCCCTTTCGGCAACACCTGTGAAGCAGATGAAGTCTCACCCAAGGTAGAGGTAGGGGGGTTGTAGGACTCAAGTGTCTACATCCTAGCTGGGACAAAGATATGTGATCATGAAACTTAAAAAATCACTTAAAAATTAGCATTCATTAGTCTTAGACCCTTATTCACATCACAGGTAAAAACCCTAATTACAGAACAATGCAATATTAAACAGATATAACACTTCCAAGCACTTAGCATAATCTCAGATCTAACATTCATTCACATAATAAGCACTAATAATTCATAGATCTATCTATCCTACATCAAGATCATCACATTAAGCAAGTAAATACATAAACAACATAAACAACATAGCACAAAGCACATCGACACAGGATATACGTGGTTCACCCCAATGTGGGGCTACGTCCACCAACTTTTCTTCTTTTTTATTAGCTTTTCCAATCTTCTTACATGCACAGAGCCACCAAGCCAACTTCGCATAGGACAGGGGATCTGCGTGCGCTTCGCCAGATCCTCCTTCCCCGAGTTAGGTCACAACACAAAGCTTCTTACAATCACTTGCACTTAGCTCTGCAAGTCTTAACACACAACATGCACAAAGCCGATTGCAAATACTTGCACTAAGCCACATACATCCACTAGTAGGTCTCCTTCTTACATTTCTTAGCTCCCTATTTATACATTACAAAAGGGGCCTAAACATGGGTAAACCCATGGGACGACATCCCATACCCATTACATAAACCCTAAACCCAAAAAGTCCGCAAAAGGGGGCGAGATCCTGCGATTTCTACTTGTCCTGGGTGCTCCATCTTCGACCGGCCTGTCGAAGTCCCAAAAATTGTCAAACATGACCAAGGTTATCCAAAACTTGGTCGAGGGCCAACAAAACACATGTAGCACAAATTCAACAAACTCAATTGGAGACTCAACCATCTTCAAAAAACGAGGAGCATGAAGAAGTTCCCAAGGAAGAAGATGAGGTTACATAAAATTTCCAGGAAAATGTGGAAATGCCAGAACCATTTCTAAGGAGATCTACATGGGCCATGAATCCTCCTAAAAGGTATGATTTCATTTTTTTTCATCTGTGGCTTTGATTTCTAATGATGGGAAACCTAGTTGTTATCATGAAGCAATGGACGGTACTGAGAGTGTAAAATGGAAAATAACCATGAAAGAATAAATGGATGCATTAGAGAGGAATAAAATAATAGGGGCATCACCTTATTGACCAATATCTTATCATGTTCATTCATAAAGGGGATTTTTAAATTGTAAAAAATAAAGTCAATATATTATAGGTATTGGGGTGGGGGGGATGTGTGGTCTCAAGGGGTTTAGAGGTATTGGGGGGGGTATAACAAGGGGTATTTAGTGAAAATAGGGTTTTCTTTTATTGTAAAGATGTATTAGGAGAGGGATTCAACAAAAGAATTTTAGGATATATTTACCAATATCTAGTGAAATTAGGGGTATTCTTTAATATCCCATGAATGAAGGTGCTATGTCAGACGTTCACAGAGTGAATACCCCGTGAATAAAGCATTGGACCTGGTAGAAATCCCAAAGGGAGAGAAAGTTGATGGTTCCAAATGGGTCTATAAAATGAAGAAGGGAGTTGATGATAAAGTTGAAAGGTACAAAGAAAGAGTGTTAGCGAAAGGGTATTCTCAAAAGGAAGGCATTGATTTCCATGATATTTTTTGACAGGTAGTTAAGCTTGTTTCTATTTGTATAATATTAGCACTAGTTATTTTACTTGATCTTGAGTTAGAGCAAGTAGATGTTAAAACAACATTTTTACATGGAGATTTGGATGAGAAAATATATATGGAACAACCAAAAGGGTTTTTTCAGGATCGCAACAAGAGATTTGTTTGTAAGCTCAATAAGTCATTGTATGGCCTAAAGAAATCTCCCAAACAATCGTACAAGAAGTTTGATTAGTTTATGGTGAACCAAAATTTCACAAGAAGTGAGTATGACCATTGTGTTTACTCCAAAAGTTTAAATGGAATATTCATTATCTTGGTATTATGTGTTGACGATATGCTTGTAGCAAACAAAAGCATGGTTGAGATCAATAGGTTGAAGGCTCAGTTGGCTAGCATGTTTTATATGAAGGATCCAGAAGCAACAAAACAAATCTTGGGCATATAAATACACATAGACAAAGAAAATGGTAAGCTATGGTTATCACAATAGTGGTATGTGGAGAAGATACTCGTGAGATTCGGTATGAATCATTTGAAACCTATAAATATCCCTTAGACTTCCCATTTTAATCTTTCTTCGGGTTTATGTCTTAGTAATAAGGAAGAAAAGGATTATATATCTCGTGTACCATATGCCAGTGCAGTAGGAAGTTTGATGTATGCGATGATATGTACAAGACCAGATCTTTCACATGCAGTTGATGTTGTCAATAGATACATGGAAAATCCATGTAAAGAGAATTTGAAAAAATTGAAATGGTGCTTCGGTACCTGAGAGGCACACGTGATTGTTGTATCACCTATAATGGTTGCAGTGATTTAGTCTGTGGTTATGTTGATTTGAATTTTGCAAGTGATTTCGATAAGATGAGATCCACTTCAAGTTATGTCTTTAGTATTGCAGGAGGAATTGTTAGTTGGATTTCAAAGCTTCAAAACATAGTTGTGTTATCCACTATGGATGTAGAATATATAACTACCTCACATTCTTGCAAGGAGAAAATCTAGTTAAAGGGTTTGCTAGGTGAGTTTGGAAGGATGTAGGACAATGTGAAAGTATTCTGCGAGATTCAAAGTGTTATTCATTTGGCTAGAAATCCAGCGTACCAAAATAAGACAAAGCATATTTCTATTAAATACCATTTTGTAAGACAGGTTATTGATGAAGGTGGAGTGGCATTGGAAAACATCCATACACAAGACAATTGTGCAGACATGTTCATGAAACCAGTATTGTTAGAGACGTTGCAGTGGTGTTTGGCTTCTCTTGGCTTGCATAAAAGGTGATGAATGAACCTAGGGAAGACAATCAGGTAAATTGTTGTCAAGGTGGAGATTGTTGAACGAGTGACAACCACTAACAAATTTTGTGCAGAATTTCAACCAGAGCGCAACTAATTTACCCCAATTTTTGGATCTTGTCAGTGGTGATTTGAATCTTAACTCAGTCGATGCAAGCACTGGCTATAAATCTATAGCCCATAGACGTAGATTTGTGAAGTGGATTGTAAGCCACCCCTGGGCATTTGTAAATTTTCCTGTTTTAGCAATATATTGATCGATTCCCTTACCCTGTAAAAGTTTCCTAAACAAAACATCAAGTTTTTATCACGTATTCTCTGTATATTTTTTTTTTTGTTTTTTGTTAAGTTGTTTATTTTGTAATTTGCTAGTGCATTCTCTTTGTTGTGCTCCCTAAGAAGGTCAACATGGCTTATGATAGCCACCAACAAATCCGTCTCTTGTGAAAAAGATGGCGAAGACGACAAACCTAACGTACATGATAGAGTTGTCATCGTATTTCATGAAAAAACAAGTTAACTAATTTTTCTTAAAATATGTCTTATTATTTTATTTATTATAAAAAATGTTGAGAAATATTGATATAACTAGCATAGACCCATTTTAACTCAGGTTCTATGAAGATGAGAAGGATCAAATCTTTCGAGGTGCAAACTTCCTTTTACAGTAGATTGTTTAGTTATATTCCTTGCCAATTTGTCTTTTTAATCTTCTTTTATCTTGGTTTAATTAGATTAGTTTATATATATATATATATATATATATATATATATATATATATATTTNTTATTTATTTATTTTTCATTTGGTAAAATGTTCAAGTGGACATATACAATTATCATTTACCTAATTTTTATTATTATTATTTTAAAGTGACATGTGTCAATTCCACATTAAATTTAAAGAAAAAATAACATTTAAAATTTTAACAATGTGAAAATGAAACTCAACACTTCTTCTTAAATGACCAAACTACGTAACTGCAAACATGGATTTTATTTTTACAGTTCTCTGGGCGGGGTATTCAATCGAAAGAAGTCCCATTAAACAAAGTCTACAACCGAACTAAATCGACATAATACATACTCAACCCAACTAAATAGAAATAATTATTCCTCTAGATCTTAGTCCACTTTCTAATTATTAAGAATTCCACCACTGAAATCAGGATTGGAACTTCAAGAACATTTCATGCTTCGGATAGTATAACCACACATATTTGATAAAAATACATTACAATATACTGCAAACATTGAGCAGGTCAAATGTTCCATGGCAGGCATTTTTCCCTTCAAATTCCAGTTTAAGTCAGTTCATTCACCAACCCAATCCTTAAAAAATTCAGGTTGTAACTGCAGTTCATTTCCCCTGCTGAAATGCTCTCCCTCCAAATGCAGTTCATTCCTCCACCTGAAAATATCTCCAACCTCCATCTGCAGTTCATTCCCCAACCTGAAATCTTCACCCTCCAACTGTAGTTCCTTTCCCTCCCCCACAAAAGTTTCAGTGTCCAACTATAGTTCATCCCCCCACCTGATATCTTCACCCTCCAACTCCAGTTCATTCACCAACCTCAAATTATCTTGAACCTCCAACAACACTTCACTCCCCCACCTGAAATCTTCACCCTTCAACTACAGTTCATGCGACCGCTCTTTCAACACCCTCAAATCTTTTTACAACAACAGTTCTATCCAATCGCTCTTCGTATCATGAAAGAAATATGGTATTATAAGATTTGTGGCCCGCGCCTGTTAGAATTGTCAATGCGTAAAACACAATTCACAATGATAATTAACAATCACACACATAAGAAAACAAACACAGGGATTTCACGTGGTTCACCCAAACGTTGGGCTACGTCCACCAAGCATAGGCATCGGTTCTCTTATTATTCAAATTATGGAGATTACATCAGATTTGCAAGTCTCTTACACACTTAGTCTCTCACAGTCGTTTTTTCCTCTATGGGCTTACATGTATTTATATACATTTACAAGAAACTGAATAATAAATGCAATCCATGTCCATATTCTAACTTGATCTATTTGGTTGTAACCAACATAGAATCATAGGATCCATATCCATCATTAGAGGAATTCGTTGTCACCAAATCCCAACAATATCCACCTTGACAACAATTAACCTGATACCTTGCTCCTTCCTTTTGCTCATCACCTTTGCTGCAAGCCAAGAGAAGTCAAGCACCATTGCAGCTTCTCTAATAAAATTGGTTTCATGATCTCGCTTGTGTGCCTTGCACGAGTTTGGATTTCCCGAGGGGTCACTCCACCTCCAACATGTCTTCCACAACTGTGTTGTGAGACACATTTAGTGATAGATCTCCTCCTATCCAAAACACCTGTAAAATATACATTACAATTATCAGAGACCATCTTAGTGTAACCATTATAGGTGACATTTGTGCTTCTCAAATGATAAAGCACCCATTTCACTACAACACCTGAATCTGTCACGTTTCTGACAACATCATTAGCATGTGAAACATTTGGTCTTAACCATTTCATCACATACAATAGACCTCCTACTGAACTTACACGAGACATAACCTTTTTTTATTTATAGACAAGCCCTATACTTGAAGAAAACTTATAATGGAAAGCAAGAGGGATAAAAACTAGTTTTACAATGTTCATCATGAACTCCAACCACAACTTACCATTACCATCTCTGTATATTTTCATGCCCATAATTTGTTTTGCTGCTCCTTCATCCCTCAACTGAATTGGCCTGTCCATCTGATCATTTTCTTACTGATTTTATCCATGCTTCGGCTTTCATCGAGCATATCATCAACAAGGAACATCAAGACCATGAATGTACTATAAACCCTATAGTCATTCCTACCCTTTGAAAATTTTTGACTCACTATGAAGGATTCAAACATCTTGTATATTTGCCTGGGTACGAATAGGCCATACAATGAATTACCTAGCATGCAAACAAATTTACCGTTGCGATCTTGAATCAACCCTTTTGGTTGTTCTATACATACTTTATCTTTGTCAATGATGACCTTGTGAGAAGTAGGATGCCACACACAACATCCCTTTATACCATCATCATAACTTGCAGAGATATAAAACAAGCAGGAATTCAGAAACAAAGATTTTAAGTCTGGAACTGATTTACCTCTTACCAATACCTGCAATTATTTCTTGCTCTTATGACCTTGATGCTTCTGCCATAAACAAGAAGATACATATGTCACTTCAGATGCCACTTCAGTACTGTCTTCCAGCTTATAAAGGTTATCGACCTTTTTTTCCTTCATCACTACTAAATTCCCTTTCGACACTGTGAGAGCTCCACCTTGACCTGTATACTTATATCCACAAGAATCCAACACTCCTAATGAAATCAAATTTGATTTAAGCTCAGGTATATATCTAACATCCGTTAATTCCCTAACAATACCATCGAACATCTTGATTCTAATACTTCCAACGCCAACAGTTTTAAAGGGAATACTATTTCTAATAAACACTACACCCTCATCAACAAATTGGTAAGAAATGAACCAATTTCTATATGAGCACATGTCGTGGGAGGCACTTGAATTTAACTGCCATTATTCTTGATATTTTAAATTACTAGAAATGGATAAAACATGATCAATTATACCTGAATTTGTTACAGTCAAATTTGCTTCCTTTGTAGAGTTCTCCTCAGATTCCTTTCTCTTCAACAATCTTTCTTGAGATGTCCTGTTTTGCCACAGTGCCAGCATTTTGCTTTACCCTTTCTCTGTCTTGACTTAAATCGAAAAGAACTTCTCTCATTCTTCTCTGTGGTTCAACCTCTGATCAACATCGCCTCTGAAGTTGAGGTTTCTTTACTGGATTTTCT
Source organism: Picea engelmannii (assembly GCA_009831015.1). Lineage (NCBI taxonomy): Eukaryota > Viridiplantae > Streptophyta > Pinopsida > Pinales > Pinaceae > Picea > Picea engelmannii. The sequence goes on along the minus strand of ML778196.1, from coordinate 1,354,753 downwards.
TCTCATCTCCTCAGCCAACAAAGCTCCCACAATAGAGTCATAATCTAAAACATCTACTGAGCTAAAGCTAATAGAGGTGACTAGATTATCCCAAGACTCAGGAAACAGACACAATAGTGTAATAGCCTTATCCTCATCTTCGAATTTAACTTCCATACTAGTCAATTGAACTATAAGGGTATTGAAAGTATTTAAATGGTCAACAACTTTTGTACCTTCTTTCATCTGCAAACTATATAGTTGTCTCTTAAAGTAGATTTTGTCTGTCAAGGACTTTGTCATGTATAAACTTTCCAGCCTGCTCCATAAGCCTGATGTTGTATCCTCTCCTACGATATTAAACAAAACCTCATCCGCTAGACATAAACGAATGGTGCTAAGAGCTTTTGCATCCAGATCCTCCCATTCCCATTCCATCATGGCTGCTAGTTTCTTTGACTTGCCTGGCAATGCTTTTTGCAATCCTTGTTGCACTAGTAAATCCCCCATCTTAAGCTTCCAGAGCTCCAAGTTGTTTTTACCGCTGAACTTTTCAACTTCAAACTTCGATCTCTGCATCTAACCATTAACACAAAAAGTCTCCTAATATCCAAATCACTGCTTATATTAACCAATACCTAATAATGTAGAAAATAATTAGTAAAAAATTTTAATTAAAAAACCTTTTTAATAATATATAAAAAATAGCACCTCAAATATATTATATAAGGTATCCACCCATTTATTATTATGCATTATAATACAAATACCCCTTTTTCATACATTCTTCCACCCATACAATATTTAATAGTTTAATCTTTTCCTTTCATAGAAACCTTTTTAAATTTCACTCAAGTGAATTACACTTTAACTCCTCCACCTTTTATGCATAGAATATAAAAATAAGGCATAAACTTAAAAATACAAACCATACCTTAAATTCCTTTTAAAAGTATGCAAATTTCTTTATCCGTGAGTTTTAAAGGGGTAGTGACTTTTGGATTTAAGGGAGACTTCACTCCATAGTGGAGTGCGGGGAGTCCGCACTTCTCGATTTAACCGCAGAAATATTTGCAATTTTTCATGAGCATAAGGTTGAGTAATAAGTCTCCGCACTCTTCGAGAGGAGGGACTTGAGAAGGGACTTGCGGAAATGTATAAATTTACGCATCTTTACACAGAATTAATTTTTGCAATGAAGCTACTCCAACCAGTTTTAACTAGTTTTGATACCATTTGTTAGAATTGTTAATGCGGAAAACACAATTCACAGTGATAATTAACAATCACATACATAAGAAAATAGACACAGGGATTTCATGTGGTTCATGGTTCATCTAAATGTTGGGCTACGTCCACCAAACATAGGGATCGATTCTCTTATTATTCAGATTATGAAGATTACATCAGATTTGCAAGTCTCTCACACACTCAGTGTCAGTGGTTTAACTTGGTCTATTTGGTTGTAACCAATGCAGAATCATAAAATCCATATCCATCATTAAAACAATTAGTTATCACCAAATCTCAACAGCGCCAACCCCCTTTTGCTATTCAACATTATACATCTAAAAACCAGTAAAAGCACCAAAGATATGTCCATGTATGCAGCCTGCGAATGAGCAATGCCAACTTATGGAGGTCTGAGGAGGGCGTCGACGATGGTAGACTGCGGGAAGCTTATACGTTTGTACATCAGGGCACCTGACATCAGTTTTCATTAGTCTGCAGCACGCTGCTTATTGCTCCCTGCAGCACGCTGCTTATTGTTCCCTCGCCGGAAAGCCACTGTCGTAAAGCTACTCGGGAGGGAAGATTGCTGCCTACTCCCTGCCATGTGAGTTAAAAGAATGTTTCCCCACCACTACCATGTGAATTAAAAAGATGTTGACCCGCTCACCACATGTTCACTATTTTCTTCCGCCGCCGTCCTCCCAATTTCATTAGCCGCCGTGAGAATTATTCTTTTCAAATTTGTCTAAACGAAAAATCTGCGACCCTATTTTAAGTTAAGTTGTTGTAGTAAATTTCAGCGCACGCATTTGTTATATAGTAAAAGAATCTATAGGACTATCTAGTTTATTGTTCGAAGATGGGGTATGTGTATACTCCTCAAATTACAGATCTGTTAGGTGGGTGCGCTTGGGCAATTATTTTTATGATCTTACTCTCACTGGATGCATGGAAGGCGATCCAGAGAAAAGCATACTGGTTTCCAGGAGGATTTCTTGTTCTCAACGCTCTTACTCTCCAATTCATAAATTATGTTGATTATTCGACCGTCAGTGTAACTTCAGGAACAGAAAATATAACAGATGAAGATGTGGCCAATTTCCAATTTCCTAAATATTCAGCGCGTAATTGATAGCGGAAGACTTGTGATTTGCGTATTCATTACTTATTTGCTTCTGGGATTGGTAAGTTCTGGCTTTAGAAGTGTTTGGGGCCACATCGGAGCATTGGCATTAGGCGTACTAGCACATATGTTTTTCGAGATTTACCTCGTTGTTTACCTATATTATTACTACTCTATTTCTGACACGGTATGGTTCAAAGTGTTCAGTGCTATCCTTTTCACAGCCATTACATTGTTGGTTCTGGTCTCTATCTGCGAGGTCTTAGCTGGCAAAAGTATTCGTATTATCATCAACAAAAAGGTTCCTTCGCTGCTCTCGTGTTGTTTTAATTCACGTAGAGACTGTGGAAACATTGGGGATCATGTCCTCAAATGTTGGATTGTAGTTCGTTCTAGCCAGCCTCAGTATATTATGGCAAGGTCAGTTTTAAGTTCATTGGCCTCTCTGTTGGTCACAGTTTGTGTTATAGCCATAGTCGTTAAATGGAGATACGTTTACATTGATGATTATGAGACACTCCATCCACTGAATAAAATAACCATTCTTCTTCAGTTCATATTTTCCTATAGATGGAAGGAGTTTATTTCAAGTGGAGGACTTTTGGACAAGGAGTATTATTGATTTGAAAGATGGACAGTTAAAGAGCCCTTTGTTTCGGGAGAAAAGAAATCGTGACAGAACACTCCTAGAAACTAATATTTTGGATTTAATCATAGCAGTTCTGCTACATACTTTATTAGGTTCACCAGCCACGAGTGACTTGTGGCTGTGTTAGTTTATAGGCCTTTTACTGCAAAAACTCGTGGTCTTACTCAGCAAAGCTTCTTGCTTTCTCTCTTCGATTCTATTATGGCCTGTACTAAAGATCCATGAAAAGATTATGTTGTTGTGTGGCTCGAACATACTAGAGTCAGACCAGTAGAGAAAAGAGATCATAAGCATGAGGAGAAAACGCCAAGAGCCTGTGGATAGCCAATGAATCAGCCTTTAAGTCAACAAAAAAACTTATGGAACAAGGCATTGGTACTACTGCAGAATTGATAAAAATGATAAGCCGTCAAACAAAGCCTGCGGCAGATATAAGTGAAGAAACATGCCAGGAAGAGGAAAAGTATTTTATGTACGTTGGCAAAAAGTGCGGGAAGAGGAAAGCGGTGTCAATTATCCATTTTATGTTGTGCTATTATCCCAAAAAAAAGTCTGGAGATGTTAATGATGCTATCAAAGCTTGCTCTGAAGCATGGGCTCTGATGGACTTTGTTGAAAGTTCAGATACGGAAGTCAATTTAGCAAGTCTGGCAGCCGACAAGGAATTCGACACTTTTCAAAACATTTGTAGTAAGCGTCTTAAGATGAAGCCCACTCAATCCAAACAGGTGCGGAAGAGTGACCAAAAGATTATAGAATCCCGGATTGACAGCGGAAAAAGGGTGGAAAGCGAGGATACTGAGCTAGACTCCATGGACTGGATGACGGCCGCCGCAAACTTAAGCTTGTACAGGACATCGGAAGTGATCAAATCGAAAGCGATCGATCTTCCTTCAGAAAAGTGAAATAAATGGGCAGAAGACGGGAAAGAGCGAGATATATTACCAAATAGTGCTAAATAGTACAATCTAGGGTACAATCTATTTAGTGCTAAATAGTACCATAAGTGAGTAAATTCTCAAATTATTACGATAAGTGTTTGTCTTGGGTGCTCTGTCAAATTATTACGATAAGTGAGTAAATTTAGCTTCTCTAAGTCAAGAGTCTCGTTTGTCTTGGGTGCTATCTTTGTATTCTCTTCTTATGTCATGTTTGGATTTTGGGGTTGGACTTTGGGGTTGTAGTTTAGTAGCTTTTGCTCATAATGTTTAGAATATTTTATGTAACTTTTCAAAAACAAGTTGAATTCTAGAGAATAGATTCTGGTAGAATTTTTTAATGTATAATTTATAAAACAATTAATTTAGCGAATAGATTTTATAGGTTATTTGAACAAGTGGAATAGGTTTAGTATTTGCTTTTTATGAAAAGTTTAAAATTAAAAAATATATATAACAAGATTACAATTAATCTAGCGAATAGATTTTATAGGTTATTTTAACAAGTGGAATAGGTTTAGTATTTGTTTTTTTATGAAAAGTTTAAAATTAAAAAAAATATATAACAAGATTAATTTACAAATGAATTGTAATCAATTATTTAAAAAAGAGAATGTATTGTTGAACATCATTGTAATTTGTGATATTCACGAATTAAAAAATTCTATTGATTTAAAGAAGTTTCCTTAAAAAAAAATGAAGTGGGTCTTACCATAGCTTAAATTACACATACAAAAATGAAATATAGATAAAGATTCAAATTTTATTAGAACTTAGAAAGCAAAACACTTACATGATGATGATATAAATTCAATCATACAACTAGTACTACATCAAAGATGATAAAATGACAAACAAACAAGAAATTTGAACCATAAACTGCAATTTGTTCATTAAGTCATCAAAATCAAAATGTGTTACATGGATACTGAATAGTCAACACGCTACTATAGGTGGGAATGACACTGAAAAATACAAAATTGGGTAGATACTAGAATTGTAGATGGAAGAATCCCATAACATGAGACCGCTAGTAGTCCTCTATGTCATCATTATCAAAATCAACATCATTGTCATTGCTCTCTCCTCCATCCTTCGATTCCTCCTCTATATCCAATCCAATATGTGCATTCGTTGGTGTGGAGGACGACCCCTCGAGATGATCATCATCATCAAAAGTGATTGTCTCTAGCATTGGTTCACTAAGATCCAAGTTGACAAATGACAACTCAACACTGTTGTCCAAACCCATATCATCAGGAAACACATCCCAAAAAAATTTCTTTCCCTTCAACAACTCCTCCCTCTTCCTGTAAACAAGACGGAGGTCGGTGTAAACATACACCATTGTCTCTGCCCTGGATTTCTCAAGCCTACTCTACTTCAAACTATACAATTTAACATATGTGCTCCAATTCCTCTCACAACAAGAGGATGAAGTAACCTAAGAGAGAATCCTCATGGATAATTGTTGTAGAAGAGGTCATGCTGACCCATGAGTTTTCCACCAAGCATAGGGCTTCTTAGCCCCCCTGTCTCTGAGCACGTCATAACCTCCAAAATTTCCATTGCCAGTGGAAAACTCTACGAAGCCCTCCTCCACCCCATCAAGGGATGCTCTGTCCTAATGTATCCATATAAATGCACCCTTCCTCCTATGTGAAATCTCACAATCCATGTGAGGAGCGAATCTTCGTGAATTTCCACGACTAAGCTAATCACTGTTGTAGTATTTGGGATTCAATGAGTGATCCAAGCAACGCAAATGTGTGCAATTTGTATCCCACTTGTGGATAATAATATCCTGTATGGTGGTGAAAAATATCTGTGATGTTGTGCCATACTCAGGGGACTCATTCTGTAAAATATTGGTCCTCGTGGACTCTATCATGGAATCCCACCCCTCATAAACCTCTCTTAGGATGGCTTGTTGCATGTTTGCAAAGCATAACAAAGAGATGATAGGGTCCATGATCTTAATGGTAAGATTTTCCCCTCTCGCCAAACATAATCTAACATTGTATCCTTGACCTTTTTTGAACAAGCTTGATTTGTCTCTCTCCAAAAAGACCAAAAATCTGAAATAACCATGGACCCAAGAGCGGTCTTGACCTCCCTCAACCTATTAAGCATGCTGAATTAGGAGGAAAATTGCATATATGCAATCTTCAACAATGATAGTTGTGTGTACTATTTATAGATTTTGAGGGCATTGGTATGGTTTTGTACAAAACTATGGATATGGCATGCATCCTCAATAAAACTTTTGATCCATGTCACATATGAAGAAATGGATTTAAGTGCTAAATTCAAGGAATGAAAAATGCAAGGTGTCCAAAATAATTGTGTATATTTAGCTTCAAAAATCATGCCAACCTGCATCTTCAATAGATTTAATGAACAACTCACCCATATATTGTGGATCCTTGTATTTTCCAAGAGAAACTGCCACTTTCAAGAAGATTGGTCCATTCAAGGAAGACACCATGACATTGATGAGTGGATGGTGTGTTGCATCTGTCCATCCATTAGAAGAAATACCAACATCAGATAAGGGCCATGTTGATTTAATAGGCTCTAGCATTTTATCCACCTCCTTCTTTTCCTTAACCAATAATGTGGTTCTAAGCTTCTCTGAACCAAGAGGCATGTACCTTGTTAGAGCCCCTTGAGCTAGAGGTCGACACATCTCAATAAACAAAGGAGACCGTGAAAAATTAAATGAGATGAATTTGAGATAGAAAAGAAAACCCAATGGTAAGATCAATATCATATTGCTTCTCTAGTTGCTTAAATATCTTTTCCATTGGACCAATTGTTGTTGCTTGAACTACACTGCCACTCCCAAATGGATAATTGGTAGATGATTTTCTCAATAATGGAAGAGGATCCTCATTCTTGGTTTTCCTAGATGTTGTTGCCATGATCCCCTCGCCAACATTGGCCTCTCTTTCCAATTCTCTTCATTTGGATGCACTCACTCCTTGACATGGTCCAAGTCCACAAAGTGTGCCCAACAAATGGTCCTTTACTCATAAGTATGTTCTCTTAAATCGATTATTGAAAAAACTACATGTCCAAAGAACATTCCCTCCCCCCTTTAACTTGGTGTCAGTCCCTTGATGTATTGAAACATACTTCCACAACGAATACTTTGAATCTTGAGCCTATTGTCATGCTAAAAGAGTGTTTTTTTTCCAGCATTTGAATTTGTTGTTACAGACCCACTTTCAGTAGATGGAACACTAGTAGACCTTGATGAAAATGAAGGAGGGGGTACAACATTAGTGAGGGAATTCCTCCCTTTTATTTTACCTTTTCCATCTGCTCTTGATGATTGAGCCATGATTTTTGTCAAATGGAGAAGAAAATGGACTATTGTAGGAAAAAAACTTGAAGAGTGGTGGACAAATCCACTTGCTTGGAACTTGGAATCCCTTATAACACTGCATAATAACCCTCAACTGCACTCCAAAATCAATTTCAACTCCAACCTGAGAGTGTAATGAAAGTGAAATGAAGCAGAAATTTAGTTTTATGGGCCGCAAGCCACCCAGCGCATAGGACACATGCCCTATTTTCGGGAATCTCTAGGACTCTCTACTTTATTGTTCGAAGATGGGGTATGTGTATAATCCTCAAACTACAAATCTGTTAGGTGGGTGTGCTTGAGCAATTCTATTTATTCTCTTACTCTCACTGGATGCGTGGAAGACGATCAAGAGAAAAGCGTACTGGTTTCTAGGAGGGATTCTGGTTCTCAGTGCTCTTACTCTCCAATTCATAAATTATGTTGATTATTCGACGACCAGTGTGATTTTAGGAACAAAAAATATAATAGATGAGGATGTGGCCAATTTCCTAAATATTCAGCTCGTAATTGATAGCGGAAGACTTGTGATCTATGTATTCATTGCTTATTTTCTTTCGGGAATGGTAAGTTCTGGCTTTAGAAGTGTTTGGTGCGACATTGGAGCATTGCCATTACGCAAACTAGCACATATGTTTTCCAAGATTTACCTCGTTTACCTATATTTTGACATCTCTAATTATGACACGGTATGGTTCAAAGTGTTCAGTGCTATTCTTTTCACAGCCATTACATTGTTGGTTCTAATATCTATCCGCGTTGTCTTAGCTGGAAAAAGCATTCATATTATCATCAATAAAAAGGTTCCTTCGCTGCTCTTGTGTTGTTCTAGTTCACCTAGAGACTGTATAGACATTGGGGATCATGTCCTCAAATGTTGGATTGTAGTTCGTTCTAGCCAGCCTGAGAATATTACGGCTGATGGATCTATGCAGGCCTATCTCTGGACTAAATAATCACTCAATTAGAATAACATAACAATATAGCAAACAATTAAATCACAATATCATAGAATCAGGTTTACAATCCATGCGTAAAGAAAGAAGAAATTATTATTCAGGTAGTTGCACAAAAAGGTTATGTTCAACTGTGATCAACCTTGATATTTATAACAAATACATAGCCTCATAGAACAAACAATTAGTTTCTCCTGATTGAACGCTTACAATAATTTATTTTAGAAAACTTAAATTATAGAAAACTACTCATGCATTTTGCATGCATTATTTAGTCAGACAATCTATATCTAAACACTAACTGACAGGAAAGAAAACTGCAAATAGATTGCATCATGTCATATGATTGACAAGACTGCATCAATTACCAACATACTCCCCCCTTGATGCTGAGAGGGCTCATAATATGATCTTGAAGTTTCAAAAACTGGACTTTAGCAACTGTCTTAGTGAAAATGTCCACAAGTTGTTCTTGATTCTTTATATACCTTAGTTCTACTTCCTTCTTTTGCACCAAATCTCTAATGAAACGATACTTTAAATCAAAATGTTTTGTCATGCTATGATGGACTAGATTCTTGGCCAATTTGATGGCACTAGTGTTATCACAAAATATGATTGTAGGATGAATTTGTTTCTCTCCAATTTCTTCTAGAACTTTTCTAAGCCATAATGCTTGTGTACCTGTTGAGGTGACTGCAACATACTCTGCTTCTGTGGATGAAAGAGCAACTATACTTTGCTTCTTTGAGCTCCAAGTAATCAAACCCTAACCAAAAGAGAAACAATTACCAGATGTAGACTTTCGATCATTCAAACTACCTCCCCAATCAGAATCACTAAATCCAACAAGATTAAACCTTTTAGAAGTGTAGTAATGAATACCAAAATTTAGAGTTCCTTTCACATACCTCAAAATCCTATTGGTTACCTTCATATATATTTCAGATGGCTCTGTCATGTATCTTGAAACAAGAGAAACTAAATAAGCAATATCAGGTCTTGTGTGGGTTAGAAACATCAAACTTCCAACAATACTTTTGTATGTTGCCTCATCAACTATTTCAACACCATCATCTCTACATAACACAATTCCATGAGAAGTTGGAGTGGAGGATGGTTTACAATCTACCATATCAAATTTCTTCAACATATCTTTTGCATACTTTGTTTGAGAAATGAAAATTTCATCCTCATTTTGATAAACCTCCATGCCCAAAAAATATTGCATGAGACCCAAATCTTTCATCTCAAATTCATTCATCATAGCAATTTTGAATTCATCCTTCATCTTAGAACTACTACCCATTTATAATAAGTCATCAACATATCGACTTACAATAAAAATATCATTACCTTCTTGTTTGTAGTAAAGTGTAGGTTCACTTTTACTTCTATTGAAGCTACTCTCTTGAAAATATCCATCAATCCTAGCATACCATGTTCTTGGTGCTTGCTTGAGGCCATACAAAGCCTTCTTCAACTTGTATACTTGATGTTCTTTTCCTTGCACTTCAAAACCTTGTGGTTGTTCCACAAACACTTCTTCTTCTAAGTACCCATTCAATAAGGAACTTTTCACATCCATGTGATGAATGCTCCATTTTTCTAAGCTGCTAATGAAATCATCATTCTAACAGTCTCTTGTCTTGCTACTGGTGCAAATGTTTCTTCATAATCAATTACATACCTCTGTGTGAAGCCTTTAGCAACTAATCTTGCCTTGTGTCTTTCAACACTCCCATCACTATTATACTTAGTCTTGTAGACCCATTTAGTACCAATCTTTTTCTTTTCATGTGGAAGTTTTGTAAGCTCCCAAGTATCATTCTTGTGAATAGAGTCCATCTCTTCTTGCATTTCTTGCACCCAAACATCATTAGTACACACATCTTCAAAACATGATGGTTCAAAATCAACTTTGGAATGTAAAGAAAAATTTAATGTCTCACCTATTGGATTTTCTTCATGTGATGGACTTTTACTCCTTTGATAAATGTCACTTAATTTTCTTACCTTCCTTGCAGAAATTGAATTTGATGTTGGGCTTGCACTTGGAACTAAAGAATTAAATGAGGGGCTACTTGGTGGATTTGTATCACTTGGAACTAAAATATTAGTGGGATGCTCATTATCAATATCATCAATAATATCCCTATCCAAAAGAGATTTAGACATATCATCATGGCATTTTTTATGACTATAAACTCCCCCTTCATAAAAAATCACATCTCTTGACACAACAATGTTATTAGTGAGGGGATTATACAACGTGTAAGCCTTACTTTGTTCACTATATCCAACAAAAATGCATGGTCCTCACTTTTTGGATCTAACTTCTGTCTCTTTTGATCAACTACATGGACATAGGCTACATAACCAAAGACTCTGAAATGATTAACATTAGGATTTTTTTCATACCAGGCTTCATATGGAGTCATCATATCAAGTGCACTCATGGGACATCGATTGAGAATGTATATAGATGTAGCAAGTGCAACACCCCAAAAATAATTGCTTAATCCCTTGGTTTGTAACATACTTCTTGTCATTTCCACCACTGCACGATTTTTCCTTTCTGCTACTCTGTTTTGTTGAGGTGTGTAAGTAGTGGTGAGTTGTCTTTTTTGCCATTCATATCAAAATAATTCTAAAAATATTTTGAAAAAAATTCTCCTCCATGATCAATCCTTAAGCACTTGATTTTGCAACCTCTTTCATTCTCCACAAGGGCTTTAGACCTCTTGAATGTATCAAAGGCTTCATCCTTAGTCTTCAAAAAATAAACCCAACACTTTCGTGAGTAATCATCAATAAACGTAATAAAATATGATGACTTACCTAAAATCTTTGTCTGCATAGGACCACAAATGTCTGAGTGAACTAACTGAAGTGGATAATGGGCCCTCTATGCATTTCCTTTTGAAAATTTATCTCTTGCATGTTTTCCTTTAGCACATCCTTCACAAATATCCTTTTGTTCTTGAACCTTAGGCAAACCATAAATTAATTCTTTTGATGTTAGAAGCTTCAGACTATGAAAATTCAAATGTCCATACCTCAGATGCCACAACCAACTTTTTTCATCGTATTCCATATTAGCAAGATGATAGTTATGTTCTCCAAACATCAATGGAAACATCCTATTCTTTGACATAGACACAACCGTAACAACCCTATTGCCTCTATTCTTATCATAAATTGTACATTGTGGATTTTCAAACACCACCTTATAATTTTTCTCACACAATTGGCCAACACTCAATAAATTATGCTTTAATTGTGAAGTGTAATAAATGTCTTTAAAATTTTTCATGCCTTCTTTAGTATGGACTTCCACAGCTTCTTTTGCATAAACCTCCAATGTTTTTTCATCACCCAAATTGATATTGGATTTGAAACTCTCATCCATTGTAGAAAAGAGCTCCTTATTTCCTGACATGTGGTTAGAACACCCTGAATCTAAATACCAAATATCTTTAGTGACAATTGATAAAAACAAATTGTTTGGAGAGGCTTCATCACCTTCTTGAGCATAATTAACGCCTTTGTTATTATTACCTTTTTTTAATCTATAATCCCTTTCAAAGTGACCATACCTTTTACAATAATAACAATGGATATTTGCCTCTTCCTCTTGAACCACCTCTTCCTCTTGGATAATTCTGATTTTGACCTCTACATTGGCTTTGGTTGCTTTTGCTGCTAGTGTTGGCATCTTCATTCTTTGTAGTTTGCAATTTTGAAGAAAAGTCTTTCTGGCCACTTTCTCCAAATGAATCTATCAATCTTTCTTCATGAGACATAAGAGATCCAACTAGGTGATCAAATTGAAGAGTAGACAAATCCTTGCTTTCTTCAATGATTATGGCAACATGGTTCCACCTTGGTGTTAGAGACCTCAACACCTTTTTAATCACAACCTCTTTGTCCGCAATTTTTCCAAGAGTAGTCATCTTATTGACTACATCTTTTACTCTCACACAATAGTCACTTACATTTTCAGCTGCTTCTTGCATCTTCAAATTCTCTTTTCAATGTCTATAGCTTGACAACTTTGACTTGATCAGTGCCTTGGTAAGCTTCGTGTAGAGTCTTCCAGGCATCCTCTGTTGTCTTTGCACGTGCAATTCTTGGAAATAGACTTTTATCAAGAACAATTTGAATAAAATAAAGCTTGAGCATTCTTCTTTCTAGATTCCTTCTTAACTACTCTATCATTTGCAGTAAGAGTGGTCCAATATTTTGGCTCTGCATAACCCATTTCTACAATCTCCAATAGATCTTTCCCTGTCAAAAAGGTCATCATCTTGATGCACCAATAATCATAATCACTTCCATTAAATTTTGGAATGGGCAAAGAATTAGAGTTTGACATGATTACTCTAAAACAACAACTAGCTCTGATACCAAATGAAGGATCTATGCAGGCCTATCTATGGACTAGATAATCATTCAATTATAATAGCATAACAATATAGCAAACAATTAAATCACAATATCATAGAATAAGGTTTACAATCCATGCATAAAGAAAGAAGAAATTATTATTTAGGTAGTTGCACAAAAATGTTGTGTTCAACTGTGATCAACCTATGCATAGCCTCATAGAGCTGTTAAACACTTACAGAAAATAAAACTGCAAATAGATTGCATCATGTCAGATGATGATTCACAAGACTGCATCAATTACCAACAACAACGACGTCAGTTTTGAGTTCATAAGCCGACTTGTTGGTCACATTCTGTTTTATAGTCTTAGTCGTTAAATGGAGATGCGTTTACATTGATGATTATTACAAACTCGATCCACTGAATAAAACAACCTTTCTTCTTCAGTTCATGTTCGCCTGAATAGGATGGATCGTGGTCTTAGTCAGATAGTTGATAGCCATAAAATATTTTCGTAGAGATGGACGGAGTTTATTTCAAGTGGAGGACTTTTGGACAAGGAGTATTATTGATTTGGAATATGGACAGTTAAAGGGCTGGCTGTTTTGGGAGAAAAGAAATCGTAACAGAACACTCCTACAAACTAAGATTGTGGATTTAATCATAGCAGTTCAGCTACATACTTTATTCTTGTTCATAGGCATTTTACTGCAAAAAACTCATAGTCTTAATCAACAAAGCTTCTTGCTTTCTCTCTCGTATTCTATTTCTGCCTTTATTAATGAGACGTGAAAAGATTATGTTGCTCTTTGGCTCGAAGTACAGACAACTTTTGGAGATTATAAGAATGCCTGGTGAAATCGCCGAGAGTCTGTGGATAGCCAATGAATCGGCCTTGAAGTCAACAAAGAAACATATGCAACAAGGCGTGGATAGTACTAAAGATTTGATGGAAATAATAAAACGCCTGCAAACAGAGGCTCCTGCAGCAGATGAAGGTGAAGAGGAAAAGTATTTGAAGTACGCTGGCAAAAAGTCCTGGAAGATGAAAGTAGTATCATTGATCCATTTTATGTTGTGCTCTTACGACGACACTAATTCTGAAGTCGTTGATGATTCTACCAAAGCTTGCTCTGAAGCATGGGCTCTGATGGACTTTGTTGAAAGTTCATATACGGAGGCCAATTTCGTAAGTCTGGCAGCCGACAAGAAATTTGAGAGTCTTGAAAAAATTTGGAATAAGCATCTTAAGAAGAAGCCCACTCAATCCGAACCGGTGTGGACAATCAGGAACTGAATGATAGAGGATTTGAAATCCCGGATTTCCAACAGAGAAAGTCAGTTAAGTGTGTATAATATGCAGGATTCCATGGACTGGATGACGGCCACTGCAAACTTTAGCTTGAATGAAACATACTTTAGCTTGAATGAAACATAGAAGGCGATCGATCTTCATTCAACTAACACAATCAATAATTCAAGGTGCTTATTGGCAAGTGTTTTTGTCAATTGATTGGCAAATGAGATAAATAAAGCAAAAAGTGCAATAAATGAGCAGTGGACTTTAAGGAAGGAGAGATATACGATGCAACTTTTATGCAACTTTTATAGATGTTTGTGTCAGTTTTATTTCAGGTACAATTTAGCTAATGCTCCACTTGTACCTAATGTTCAAAAGACAGTGAAAGTCAAAATACCAAATATGAAATGTACTTGTTTGGAGATTATAAATATATGATTTATTTATTATGGAGACAACGCAGGGCAACAATACAATGCCTCTAGCTGTAGCGGGAGGCGAAGGTAACAACGCACCTGATGGCGAAGAAAACGAATCGAGTGGCATCGCTGATTTCCTAGATGTCAGGGTTGAAGATGGACAACAAATAGAAGATAAGGAAGAATATCTGTGAGCTTATAGAAAGTCAAGAGTCCCGGCCCCAGGTGTGTTGCGTGAGGCAACCAACCATGTTTGGTCTTTGAGGTTGTAATTTAGTAGCTTTTCTCATATTGTTTTAGATATTTTTATATATTTCCTAAAACGCGTGTTGTGTGAGGCGACCAGGCATGTTTGGTCTTTGAGGCTGTAATTTAGTATTTTCGCTAAATATTTTTATGTATTTCCTAAAACGAAATTCAAATTGAGTAAATACATTTTGTTAATGAGCAACTATTTTAATAGAGATGAAATTGGATGAAAACCTACAAAGTCGTCGTTCATAACCATCACGCAGAAGATACATGGGACACCTCGCTCAAAGACACCTAATAAATGTGCAGGTCAAGTTTATAAACATATTTTCCTCCATTTACGCTTGATTTGTAAATGGTTAAAGATACCTAATAAATGTGTATGTCAAATTTATGAACATGTTTTTTTTTTTTTTATTAAAATAATTTATTACGTCGAAAGGTGTACATCTATTGAAAATGGGCAGATTTAATAGGTGTTTAGTGTTTACTAAGTTTTCTATGGACAAGATTAAATATGGCTGGAATATTCTTAGTAGTCACACAAAATAAATGGCTGTGATTTCAATTATTAATTTCCTAGCTATTATAAAGACATCCGTTTATGTGTTTACTTTTTTACATTTACTTATTCATATTTAAAAATTACTTTGATAGTTAACTGATTGCCATGTGATTAACAGAAATTAAAATATTAACACCAGATAAATGAAACCCAACTGTTTATTTGTTAATCAATAATAAAATTTAATATATTCTTTTAAGGATTCGTTTCATCTTGTCAGCCTTTCGACATACACCAACAACTATTTAGCTACTGTGCTAGTTTCTAGGTTGTTAAAATTTCCATTAAATATTGAAAACCAATTAATAACTAACACAACCGCTAACTCTAGCGGCCGGTGAACAAGGATAGGCATCGGCTGATACTTAACTTGGCCAAACAATTTCATAGAGTAATGGGTAAGAAAAAACCTATTGCATTAAAAAAAAATAATAGAACCTCGTAATAACCGACCAAGTTAAACCCATCGGCCCAGGGCGTAGTAATTGAATGGACGCAGTGAAAACCACTCACAGTAAATAATCAGATGGGCTGCTATCAAATATTCGTTAGGTTATTATCAATCTAATCGCACTAATAAACCTCAGTAATGATTGCATTAATAAATTTTAGTAATGATTAAGGGTGGTTTTTTGACATGCTATAAGATAATCCATAAAATTTTATTCTTGAATTTCTTGTAAGTACGAAGAATATTCTAAACATATTATATCTTGGCCATAAAAACCTAAATCTGAGGATTGTTAAATTTGTTTTGTATTATAATATATTTGGTCTTAGGTCTTTGACATGATCTTAAATTGTAATGGAGTTTGTATTTGGTTTTAGGGTGCTAGATGATCTTACTAGAGGTATTCTCAGCCATGCAAACCGTCAAGAAAACCATCTTTTTAGTCATGAAGTAAGACTTTAAGCTATTTTTATTTGGCTAAGAGCTAGTCTTCCTTGTACATAAAGAAATGGGGTACCGACCTAAGACCCAAAGATATTTGGTAGGAGTGGAAGCTTTACCTTGTTATAGGTTATTAGATGTGGCTAGGTTTTGTTTCTACACAATGATATCATTGCAGTTAACCTGAGTA
Source organism: Picea engelmannii (assembly GCA_009831015.1). Taxonomy (NCBI): domain Eukaryota; kingdom Viridiplantae; phylum Streptophyta; class Pinopsida; order Pinales; family Pinaceae; genus Picea; species Picea engelmannii. The sequence continues at coordinate 1,338,495 of ML778196.1, read as the reverse complement.
ATAGAAACTTTTTCCCATTTTGAAAAAAAATAATATTTGGCCTTGTCACATGTCTTTCATAGTTATTGTTAATATTATCCTCATTAAAGCCCAACTTTTATAGAAGTGATCATCTCTAGTAATCAATGTTATTATTCTTCTTAAAGCGCAACTTTTCAAAAAAGTGATGTTTTTGGTAGTGTTATTAAACCAACAATATAGATTCATTTTAACTCTAGATTTATCAAGCATTGAGAGAGATCAAATCCCTTGAGGCACCAACCTTTTTTAGAGTGAAAAGCTTGAGGAAAGATTTCCACATCAAGAGATTTTATCCCTCTCATCTCTTGATAGATCTAGGATCAAAATGGATCCATACTAGTTATAAAAGGTTGGAAACATATAATTTAAATAATATTTAATTAAGAAGGTTCATTGTGTAACAAATAGATTGTGTAGATCAATGAATAAGATGTATAAAACACCGTATAACACCCATTGAACTCTCCATAGAGAGAAACAATAGAATTAAGGACCACGTTTTCCTTTACACTGCTTAGTCTATTGCTTGCTAAATAGAACACAAACACCTCCATCTCTCCCAATTTCTACAATTAGTCTATAGTTTGAGCCAATGAAATGCTAAAAACAATAATAAATTCCAAGTATTCATTGAATTTAAAATGCAATCCCACTTGCTAAACGTTACAGAAACCCAGATTAAAATTTATCAAAATTCATAGTCAAAAGCCCTCAAAATTTATCAAAATTCATAGACAAAAGCCTTCACTGCTATGTATCTTCTTTAGAATTTTATTGTAGATCCCATTACATTTCAACATATCTTCTAGATTCACATATTTCGTCATGTTAGATTTGTACCATGAGTAGACAACAGGGTAAGGTAGCTTTCAAAATTTAAAACATTCAAAGTAATATGTGACAATAGAATAATATATATTGCTTGGTACTTGGTAGGAATACCTAATTCCAACAACGATATTTGAGATTTGCATCTTTGAAGGGGGCATCCTTAACCCAATTATAGGTTCCATCTATTGGATGGGGAAAAAACAAAGTCAACCATTGATTGTGTTGCTACCTCGTTAAATTTCTAGAACCTACAATATAGTTAAGTTTGGTGGTTTGAAGGTACATGGTTTGATCGAAATAAATGACCATAAGAAACACTAAATGTCACATCCATATATGAGTGGCTAATATATAAGATTTAGAAACATTCACTTAAGTGATAAAACATAGTTTCCAATTAAAAAAGAGCAGAGTCTCAACAATGATGAGCTCATAGAATCTAAGATGCTAGTAAAGTTGGTTCCAAATTGAATTTTCATTCAACAATTTTGAGTTTTAAATTATGAATCCAATAATGAAGTCATGGTTTAAACATTTACTAAATCAAATAGTTAGGGAGTCTAAACTCACTAATTTGAATCTAAGTGTTTGAAATATCTAGAATGCTACTTTTAGTTTGAGCTCATCCATGGGTGGATCTGGATTCTGGGGCATCTCGCTCATCCTTGTTGATCATTTGATTTTCTTCTTTGGTACCATTCCACCAAGTTGATTTACGTTGGAGTGTCTTGGCTTTCCTTGGTATTTTCAGGAAATGAGTTTCCTTATGTCCTATTTCAAAATGAACTCTACAACGAAAATAAGCATACACATAATCTATCTTTTGAGACTAGAAATAAATTTCACCTATTAAGATTATTTTAGTTAGGGACCCTTTGCTGAAATCCATTTCCACACATATTCGAGCATAGGTGGTGATACTGTAGTTTTCTGTTTCCTCACTTATGTAGTTGAATTTCTCAAGAGAATTTATTATGTATGGAAGAGAGGGTAAAACCCAAAGGTGTCGAGGAAAGTTTGGAAGTCTAACCCAAACCAGATCTCACCTGGGTCCCAAAAGGAATCCTCAATAAATTATGGCAACTCTCCTTTAGGTTCCTTTGGTCCAGCCCCACCTCTCATTCCTCCCTAGTTCTTGTATCTTGGAAGAATATTGCTTCTCCATAGGAGTTTGGGGGTTGGGGACTAAAAAATATAAACCTATTCTCCCAGGCCCTAGCTTCCAAAAATGCTTAGGTCCTGGTACAAGAAAATGGACTCTAGCCCAAAGTGTTTCAGGAAAAATAATTCTCTAAAGAATCTAGGGAGGAATGGATTGGAAACCCAAATAAAATCTATCAGAATGGATTTTTTGTTTGGAAAGTGGTTCAAAAATATTTCCCATTGATCGAGAAATATCTCATCTGGAAAATAGGAAATGGTCAAAGCATCCTCATTGTGAAGGACCCCTGGATTGGTTGTGAAAATAATAATCTCCTTCTCAATCCTCTCATTGATATTTTGAATAATCAAGGATTCTTCTACGTAAGCCATATTTGGATTGGTAGATGGTTGGAAGCATGTGATCTGGATTTGTTTAGAGAAAGTGCACTACAATGTTATGCTTATATTGAAACCCTTTGATGCTCCATGTTCCACCTCTCTAATCAAGGGGATTGTCTCCCCTAGTCTCCAAATCTTGCTGGTATTTATAGACCAAAATGGGGAAATCCCCTCAGGTGTAGGGAACTCGGTGATGGAGTGTATTGTTAAGGCACTTTGTTATGTGAAGTCACTAGTTTGAAACCCTGACTTACCTTGTATGTTGTGTGTGTGGAAACATGGGCACACCTGGAGGTTATAGTGGTAGAATTTAGATAACATGACCATGTGTCACGTGAGTAGCATCAGACTAGTTTTCGATTATGTTGGTCACAAAAAAAAAATGGGGCTACAAGGTATTGTCCACGGTTCATCGAAAGGTCCCCCCATGATGGGAGAAGATCCTCTGGAAAGTAGAAAAGGAAAAATTATTGATGTGGCTTCTTTTACTTAACAAAGCTCCCACCTAGGATAGGCTCCAGAGAAGAAAATTCATAGGGCCTAGCATATGTATCCTCTACAAGTCTGATAATGAAACAAATTTTTATATTTTCTTGGATTTTCCATACACAAAGGAGGTCTGGAAGGAATTTATCAAGGCACTGGGCTAGCCCGCTCATTAAACAAAACCAAAGTCAAAGAAGGGATACATGCCTAGTTGTCCTCTCTAGCTGTCCTAACCTTTAAATCTCTCCTGCTCATCACTTCCTTGGTTATTTGGATAGCATGGAACCACACCATTTTTGAATATAAACTCCACCCCCCTCCATTTGTGCAATAAAATCCCAAGCCATTCTCTTCTCTTTTTCGCAATCCCCCACCCCGTCACCAAAACTCCCTGGACGTATTGCCCCTATTCTAAAATATCATCCCTAGGATTGTTTTGATGGTGCAGCTCAAGGACAGCTCTCCCAAGGAGGAGTAGGAGCTATCATTTACAATTCATAATCTGCCTCCTCATTTTCACTACAACAAACAACCTCAATGAACCAATGGCTCTAAACCTCACCCTCAATGATTATGATTTTCTCTTACTCAAGAAAATCATGACAATCATTCCATGAGGAAGTTGGATCAAGGACGAGCCAAGTAATAGTGGTGGGGGCCTGTTGGCACCCAAATTTTTGGGTTAATATCACGTGTGCGCACAAATGAAGTTGTGCGTGGTCATTCCAGTTTTTGCGCACCCAAGCAGATGCACGAGGATTGAAAAAAAGCATGCACTAGACTGAGTTTTGAGATTACATGCCAAGTCCAAGGTCTGCTAAATGTGCATTGGTCCAAGTTTTTTATGTGAACCACAAATCAATAAGACACACAATGAAATAAAGAAAGGAATCGTCGAGAAATCTCCCCTAATGATTAATTCTAGTAGTACAAGGGAATGTGGATCATACAAAGGATGAGTTGGTCACGTAGTTAATATTGCTCCAATTCCAGAAAGGCTACGTGAAATTCAAGTAGGCAACATAAGCATGTGAGTCAGTTAGTCAGTAGATCGAGTGGAGTAGCATTGACAGAGACATAACTCCCGAGTTGAGAAAGATATAAAAGGAAGAAAGGATGAAAAAAAAAATTGGTTGTTGCTACTCACTCAGTTGATTCACTAGATTATTGTTGTTGTCTATTGTTGAAGAGCTCATTTTGAGTCTTTATAACATTGTAATGTATCCACTTGTAGTCTGAGTCTTCCATAGGTGAATTGTTTGAAAGGATGTGCATGGCACGATGTATTATAGTTCTAGGTAATTGTCTAGAGGTATATGAGACTCTATTGTTGTCAATTATGATTTTCTTAATGTATTCCTTTGTTTGATGGAATGAGGAAGATAATAAAGCTGCAACGATTTTAATCTATCATGTGTTACTTATATGGTATTTGGATAAGTGTTTGTATTGTTTTTGGATATTAATAATAATAATTTCTTAGCTATGGAATGTATGAAGGTCAACCCATATGGATCTCTGAGTGTTTATCCCTTCATTCCTGACACAAGACCATATGGTCTTTGTGATCATCATAGAGTCTCAGGTGAGACCTTCTTCAGTCTTGGTTGAAGACTGATATGTCGATGCTTTGGGGTTTTTGTTGGTCAACTCTAGATGAACCCTGGGTCTAAACCTCCCAGCAAGAGGAAGGATGCGAAAAAGCATGAAACGAACCAACAACTGATGACTTTAAACCTCACTGTCCTTCTTGAAAAAGAAAAATGAATTTCACATCTCCATATTTATGGAGACTCACAAATTTTAATAAATTGGATGACCAACAAATCTAGACTACACAACTACACTCTTTGCAAAATTTGTTTCGTGATTCTGAGAATCTCCAATTCCTTCAATATAATAGATTACTCTCATGTCTACAAGAAGAAAAACGAAAAAACATACAGACTCTCCAAATCTAGATTGGAAATGGCTAGGGAAGCCTGGAAAATCCAGAAAAGAGCCTAGACATTGTGAGAGAATATCTTCTCGACCTTGGGTTCTAAATCTAGATAGCAACACTTTCTCTTGAAAGTCTTTATCTTCATTTTTTGATAGTGAAATGCATCTTTTTTTAATATTTTTTCACATATCAGACTATGTTTTCATCTAAGTATCCATATATTCTCAAGCCCTACATTTTATAAAGGCCACCTATTTTCAAATCCCCCCCAAGATATTTATAATAGCTTTTACTCTTAAGTTGGTTATTCTCAAATCAGACATTGAATGATACTCATCTTTGTACTCTTTTCTGATACTCTAAAGCATCATTTTTTATGGTTCTACATTCTCTCAAATGTCCCTTGACATCTAAAGATGCAATTTTGTTCCATATGTAATAAAATTACGACCTTTTTTCCTTGGAAATTTTTTTATTTAAAATAATAAAATAAAATAATTAATAACACGTTTTCAATATAAATATAAATAATATAATACAATATTAACTATAAAACATAATTAATATTAATTTTGTTAATATAAATTTTGTTTTATCATACAACTAAATAAAATATAACAAAATAAAATCATATTATTTACTTCCACACTTTAAACAAAATTAAACAATATATGTTAAACCTTTTATGCTCTTTATAAATGAATGTCCAAAATGATGATATCTCAACAAAACATATGAAATATTATAATGTTTCACATGTATACACAATAATACTATAATAAATATTAATAATTTTAAATTTCTTAATTATTATTTACAAGTATGATATTATGAGACAAGTTATCTACAATTTTAAAACAGAGAACAAGTTTCGCAGGGAAGGTTTTGGATATTTTTTAAAGTATTTAAAATCAAAAGTTAAGATGGATATTTTTAACAAATATGCAATCTAATAGATTGATGGTTGATGGTCGGGAAAGATCCAGGTTATGATTCATCAAATACACAAATGCATAAATGAGGGTTTATTTGCAAACAAAGATACATATTTATGGTGTGGGAAGTAAGATGAATATAATGTATTATAATCACAACTCTCAGACACTATAACATTATAGTTGTAATGATAACATGAATGGTCATGATTGGATGTGTACCATATTTTTTTCCCTACATATGGATTCAACGCTTGTTAAATTTGTTGCAGTCTTTTCATATGTTGAATGCAAGGCATTATGGACTATTATTTTCATATTGTTTAGAAAAAAATTCACACAATAAATATTTTCTTATATACTAGGTTTCCCCATTCATATTAGAAATATTTAGTATATATCTTTAATATATTAATAACAACCAAACATGTGGAGAGTGTTGAATTTAAAAACAATGAAGCTATATAGTAAGCATAAAATATATACTAATGTTAAACACAACATAGATCTATCTCTTCTCCAAATCTATTACTTCTCCAAATCTATTAAGCATTCAGGAGGATTGAAAAGAAATGAGAAATGAGATGCAAATTTTTTGGTTAAAATATTAAGAATTAAAATTTTTACCTAACAAAATATTTTAAAAGGATTTTTTATTCCCAAAATTTAGGAAGCCATTTATTACAAAAGAAATTCATAAATATTATGTTGATTTTTTTCCCTTCTATTGGAACTTTCAATAAAACCTTAAATGGAACCTTGAACAAGTTGATCTTTGCCCAAACCTTTTACCAGTAGATTATACACTATGCTCTCTATATTTCTTACAACTAATAACTTGGAATAATAAGATACACACTTGTAGTTTAAGTAATCACTTCTCCACTTAGACCCCATTATATTATGTTTTAACTTCTTGTTCTCGCCTTCAAATATTTTACAAATGAGTTAAAAATTTGATATTAAACATTCTAAAATTTTTATATGATCAAAAGCCAATTAGTAGTCTGTAGGATCCAAGGGATTCTAGTCGTAGTCTTTTGATCTGATGGTTCCTATTATGAGACTTTGGGATGTCTTCTATTTTCGCAACACATTCGTCACCCCAACCATTTGTTTTTCATGAGATGCATATGTCATCACTATTACCAGTCTTGAATAGAAGGAGACTCTCATTTACAACATGTATTTGTCAAGTTTGGAGAAGTAATAATCTACGATCCCTTGGAGAACAACACCAGGAGGAATTCCCTTAAAGTTTACTATGGGGCTATGAAATTTGTTACTGATACTTGGAGGGTGTTTTATTGGAGAATTAGTAGTTTCATTATGGGAATTTTGAGGTAAAAAAAGGGTATGGAAGAAAAATATATACTATCAAAATCTAATTTAAAAGAACCAACAGGATTCAATATGATGATGTCAACCATAAGGGTAAATATTTTGGGGGAGAAATGAAGAAAACTCCCTTTTTAAATCATATTTTTGACTTATCTCCTTATACATTTATTCAAATTTCAAGTGTAGGCACTTGTTCGATGTGGAATTAAATTATTCATCCAATGAGTGTCTACACTTAAAATTTGAGCAAACCTATAAGGAGATAAGTCAAAAACATAATTAAAAAATTAGTTTTCTCTCTTTCCTTTTGAAAATTCATAACTCTTGTTTTATTATTTTCCTTAGGAGGCCCATTTTAGACCTCAAATTTCCCTTAATGGCATGTGCACTAGATCATCGAGGCCTGGAAGGATGCCATGCAAATTGCTATGGTTAGATATTCTTATGACCAAGATAAGTTCCATCTTGTCTCTAGACATTCAAATTCCTACCAAGTGTTTGGCATAATTCTTGCATAGGATGTGTTTGAAGAAATTCCTACATGGAAAGTGTTTGACGAAATACCTAAATGACTGAAATAAGTGTAGGATGTGGGTTGGTTGACGATTTCACCTAGAGATATAGTGACAAAAAGGTGAAGGAAATCATATAAATACTTTTCAAATACTAGTGAGGATGTATGAGGGAAAGACTGACACATTACAAATTCAATTGTTGGAACTTATTGCATCCATTAAGCTAAAACTATAGAAAAAAGGATGAGACCCCAAGATGGCCCAACAAGGCATTCTATATGCTTGTAAGTAGCTAAGTGATCATCATTTTCTTTTAGATTATGCCATTGTTAAGGATTCAATGTTATCTTTAGTCCTTCATTTTCATGGAAGGGGAGGAGGTAAGGATATACCCTTCTCATCCAAGGGTGTTATGAACCAATTCCTTCAGAATGATAAAAAATCAATGAATAGCAGTCCACTTTGAGGAGTAAATGTCCTTTTACAATATAACTACAAGGACAAGACCCTATAGCGGAGGTTTTTGTGGAAGCCCCTATAAAAATATCCCAAAAATCCGTTTGTAGCTGAGGTCACTAGCGAAGGTGTGCAGGTGGATGTTTTAGAAGACATTTTTTTAATGGTGCGTTTATAAGACTATATGGCACTGGTGCTCCACAAGAAATTAACGCACCGATGCTAATAGACAATGGTGCACTGTTGCATATCTATTTAAAATAAATAGAAAAAAACAGTGCACATCATATAAAAGAAGCTCATGAGCATCGGTGTGCAACAAACATGTGCACCATCTTTGCACTTTTCCTTTTAAAAATGCATACTGGTACATCGTTGTCCATTGGTTGCACCGATGCGTTCCAAACTGGTGCATCATCACAAGTTTTTTTTTAAAATGAAAATGCGTTGTATGCGACGGTGCACCACCAGAAATCAACGCATCGGTGCGAATATAAAATGGTGTACCGCTGCATATTTATTTTTAAAAAATAAAAAACAACTATGCACATCATATATAAGAATCTCACGATCACCCGTGCACATGAAATGGGTGCACCAGTGCACAACAAACAGATGCACAGTCTTTGCGTTTTTTTGAAAAAGCATAATGGTGCACCTGTAACATCTCGCGCTGGCGCACTGAGACAACTTATTATTTGAGGACACTTGATCGCAAGTGATCTGGACTTTTCTGATGTTAAAACATGTATACTTGATTATGATGCGTTATGATAAACAACATGATGTTTTACTATTTGATGTAGACAGGTGCTATTGACTCAGTTTTATTGAGTGTGCAGGGTTTTGGACCTTGATGATTCAGAGGTATCGGTGGAACCCCTTGGACTCTGGACTGAGTCAGGGAGTGTGCTATTGGGTTGATTTATTTACTGTGATATTTCATTTGATTTGATGATATGATGTTGACATCTCTGACATGATTGTTGATGATGCAGGCTGACGATAGCTTGCCGACCAG
>ML778196.1:1294593-1319091 GCA_009831015.1 Picea engelmannii | reverse complement strand
AACCACAACCCACTAAAAATGGAAAACTTCATTAATATAGTTAATTTGAAGGCTAATAAGTAATAAAATTATTTAACGTGCGAGAGTATAAGAGTTATGAATTTAATAATAAAATGAAAAGATTAACTAGCGCATTTACTTTTTGGTGTTAAAAAAAGAAGAAGAAGGGATTAATAAAAATAGGGAAATGAGCCTTTTAACAAATTTAAAGAAAATAATTTAGGAGAAACGTGGGGGATGAGTGACACTTGTAAGACAGAGAATTTTTAGAGGGTTTTCATTAAAACTCAAATGAAATGTGATTTAGGGCAAGAGGGGGTCTCAAAATTCTATAAAAGAAAGGAATATGAGGAAGATGGAGGAGGGTGAGGAGCGTAACGTTACGCTGCTGATTTTGGACTGGACCGATTGCTTGTGAGGAGTTGGGATTTTCTCAGCTGGGATTAGAGTGGTAGCTCAGCCTTGGAGGTGAGCTGGGAAGCTAGGCATACCTTCTGGATTTGTGTGGCCCCTTTGCGGCTCGGGGGGCTAAGGGGGAAGCAGAGTACCCCTAGCGATTGACTGGGAGGTACCGGTGAGGTCTCTACGGTCGGCGAGCAGGAGCGGCACAGAGCGCGAGACACGGAACAGAGAGTGGACGTCGTTCGAAGCGGGAGTTAAGGCAACAATATGGTTTTGTTTTAAGTTGATAAATTGGGATGCATTAAGATTTATGATGTAGATCTGTTGTATGTTTGTTGGGTACACTGACTGATGTCATACATCCTTCGGTGCAGCCTTGGTATTTGTTTCTTTTTCTTCCTGGTTGTTCATTGTCTGCACTGCATCAGGTATAACCACTGTGATCCTCCCTATGAGATAACCTGAGGGCCCTCGCCTTCTCTTCTCCTGCCAACATCTTATTGGTGTTCTGAGATGAAGTTGTTAACCTCGAACGGTGTTGAACCTGGTTGGTTGGATGTATGTTTTTTTAATTACCTCGGCGTTCTTGTTACTGGAATCTGTTGTAAAAATAAAAATAAAAAAAAACGTTACCTTGTTGTTAAATTTCAGTACAAGATGATTTTAGAATCTCGTCAACCCCTTTAGGTGTTGGCAGAAAGATTTAAACCTACGTGAAAAGAAAGGAATTTTAACTTGTGTCAAAAGAATTTTAACCTGCGTTAAAGGAATTTTAACTATTTTAGCTTGACCTCTACATCGCCCAAAGGCTAAGTTTTCCCTTTCATATCCCATTTTTTTTTTGCTGGTTGAACCCCAGAGCATTGCTTCACTTCCTGCGTTTTTTTTAACTCCAAACTGTTTCCCGACATCCGTTTGCCTGCGTGTTTTAACCTCTGCACAGTAATGATTGTACAAAAATTTTTAGAGCCCTTGCCCCCTTGATGGTCTTCCTACACGCATTCTGGACGACGTGGCTCGAAATCCTTGCCTGGATGTGATGGGGAAGTGTAGTCCTAGCATTCTTTCCGTGTTTCCTTAACCCTGGGGCCTGAAACTCTATTGTTCTTCGTTTTGTTTTTCTTTTACCTTTCAACCTGGGTTGCCGACTATGGAACTACTCAGATCTTAAATCGTTAACGGTCATTGAGATCGGACTCTCATAAACCCCTTTTTCATGAACGCGTGTAGCAGAGATGACTCCCGTTGAACAACGTCGATTACCTTCTAATCATTTTTTATTTTTGGCAGAAACCTTCCAGGCTAGCAAACCCATAGCGTTTCCTTTCAGCCCTAGTATTTTTAACATGTACAATAGCTTATGGACAACTACCTGGTCGATGGCGAAGCCAGTCCGTTCTGGACGCCTGTGCCACCCGAAACTCGCCCACCCTCTCTGCCACGTCATGGTGCCTTACTCGACCCGTGATCATCTGAGCCTCTCCCTCCTTTTTGGTCAACCAGCGTTAAGGTGCCTGCGTTCTAGAGTTGTCAGGAGTGAGTGGTGCAGTAGAGAATCCGCCAGACACCACGCCTTCTTTTTCTGCTTTATCAGAACCTTCCTTTGTTATGTTTTCATTTCTCCAGGCAAGAAAAGCTCTTTTAAGACCTGGGTTGACACCTATACCTATTTTCAGGGGATAACTCAACCTCCACCCGCGTGGCGCTTCCTTGTTTAACGTGAAACACACTAATCTAGGTCAAGCCTCTTAAAACGGTTTTCCTTCGCGCTGTGAACAAAATTATCTGTTAAATTTCCAGCCCATTACCGCGAATGTAATACAACTTACCTTGATGGAATACAACTTATCCTTAATACAATTTGATACTAATTATATACGTAAGGTTACTGTAATTTTATATTGTCATTGTAAATCGTAGATGGAAGGGTTATGATTACTTTTTGCCTTATTGTGTAATATAAAATGAAAGGTTTTATGTTGTAGTACTTTAGTGTTGGCAACCTACCATAAGTAAGGCAATAAAGAATTGTGTTGCTAGGTTATTTTAACTTGAATGGAATATGACGATAAAAAAAAAATAAGAAAATAAAAACGTGATGACTTGTGAAGGCTTTTGCTGTAATTTTATATTGTCATTATAATAGGTAGGGTAAGGTCAATATAGCTTATGGTTGAGTAAATGGAGAGTAATGCAGTGCTAGATAGAATTTAATGAGTACTAGCTTATGGTTGAATAAATGGAGAGTAATGCAGTGTTAGATAGCATTTAATGAGTACTGACATCGATATTATTTGGAATGTTATGGTAATTTTATGGTCTCAAAAGACACATATATTGTTTAATGGAATAGTTACGGTTTTCTTCCCAGAGATATAGATATGTATATAATCCATTGAATGAAAGGTAATGTAGTATAATGTTAGGTTAATGAAAGTAATATAATGAAATGTAAATGTATGGTAGTGACATTTATGTGATTGTTATCCAATTTTTATTTAATGGTTGCTTATTTAATTGTTAAGTAATCGCAATGTCATATAATTGCTCGTTATTTATTTAATCGCTATTTAATTGGTGGAGGTATTGTATGGCTCATTATATATAGTTATTTTAGAACAAAATGAAAAATAGTTGTTATTTAATGGTAGTGACATTTATGTAATTGTTATTCAATTGTTAAATAACGGGTGCTTATTTAATTGTTAAGGAATCACAATGTCTTATAGTTGCTCATTATATATTCAATCGCTATTTAATTGGTGGAGAACCATGAATTGCATTGCTAATTTAAGGGCAAGGTTAGGGTAACATTAAACGAAGGAGGATGTTAATTTTAGGAATGTCACTGAAAATTTTATTGTAAATAATATAAATTGGTATGGTAATGGAAGGGTTGTTGTTGTAGTTTTATTTGTTATCAATAATAAATAAAATGTAATTCTTATTATTAATGCTCTTGGTAAAAGTTACTGTCAATATCATTTGTTTACGGAATGGTAATGCTTGTACAAGGTGAAAAATGCTATACCAGTATTGATAAGATATGAATGCAAGATCCTAGTTAATCTCTTTACAATGTTGTTTTGGTATGAAAAGAATGTTATGGTCAGTTCATTGCAGGGCTAATTAAGTTTGTTTTATTTACAACATGAAAATATAAGGTCCTGGAAGGGAGTACAATGAATTAATACGATTGGGTTGAGGGGACGTTGCAATTAATTATGTGAACTTATTTTTAGGGTTGGATTAAGGGTGTTAATTTCCTTACTAGCCTTATTAATGGTGAATGCCCTGTAATGTAAAGGTTATTCCTGCAAACTTTTTATAACTTAAATTAAAAGGGTGTTACCCTTTTATGGCAATGGTTTTGTAATGTTAGTGTTGGGATAACACATAAAATATAAGGTGAGGTTATTGTGCAATAAATGGTTGTAGTGCAATATGTTTATCATGTCATAGTAGAGTCATTGTAATCTTAGTTGTTATTGAGAACTTATGTGGTGTAGTCTCCTTGATTAAGTACAAGGATTATTTAAGTCAGTAAATGAGGGTCGCAGTTCATTTGAATAATGTTGTACTTGGTTGATACGCCTTCCGTGTGCTCGGTCTGCTTGTATCGGGTGGGATGTAGAAACCTCCAGGTAACCTTAGGAGATATGTCTTTGTGTGTGATTCTTTCCGTGTAAAGAATCCAGTGCCGTATCAAGAGTCTCGGGCCCTTTAAAGGCAGGGCTTCCACTCTTGCGACACACCTGACGGAGATTACTAGTTTCTGGCTGAGCAGTCGGCCAAGAGCCTATCTGACCTTCTCTCTCTCCAGAGTAGCGAACTAAGATTAAACGCCCTGCTTTCCTGTGCAGAAATAGTAAGATCTACTACTATGGATCCTTCCCTTTGTGTTCGTACTGTGCATAACCTAGTATGTCGTTAAATGTTTTCATTGTGCGCCTTGTGTCTATGGTCATTTATTGCTTGCAATTACTAGTTGTGTGCCTTCAGTCTTCTTGTGATGAAAGTCATGGTTGCGTCTTGTTGGTTGTCGAGTGGCGACGTAGAGTCAAGTGTGTCTGTTACTTCTACATGCGCGCACACACCTTAAACACAAAAAAAAAGAAAAAAAAAGAAAAATTTGCACCTGTTATCAGAGTTGTTGTCGTAACGAGGAGGTCATTACAGCACCTTTGTACATTGAGCACACCAGTGCGTTCCATATGGTGCACCATCATAGGGTTTTTTTTAAATAATGGTCTGTTGTTTGTAGCAGTGAGCATCGGTGCACTTAGCGTGATCGCACCAGAACATGGGTAAATAAAAAGAAAAAAACCGACAGTAAAAAACCAATTTTACCATTTCCAGTGCATAAAATCTCTCAAGCATCCGTGCCACCTTTGAAAAAATGAAGCGCATTGTGGTTGGTGCTTCCGTTGCTTTCTTTGTTTCCGTTCGGTCCCGATAAATTCTTTATTTCTTTGTACATTTTATTTTTACTGGATTAAATTGTGAAACTGAGTAAAATTTTCATTGTTTTTCAATTTTTGTTTCTACACAATGCGTTTGAGCTGTTCGGCTTGCACCGCTTGTAGTGCACCCTATAAATTTTACAGGGCACACCGAAAATGTATAGGTCATTTTCATCGTTGCGTACTTATAAACCACACACCAATGCGTTAACAATAAATGATGCATCGTCGAATATAAATAGTTTCCATTAAATGGTGCATTATTTATAGTGAACGCACTGGTGCGTTCAAAAAATTATACACATCGTTTAATGGAAACTATTTATTTTCGACGGTGCGTTCCTAATAAATGCACTAGTGCGTTGTTTATAATGAATGCATCGGTTTGTTGATAATAAACGACACACCATCGAAAATAAGTAGTTTCCATTAAATGATCCATTGCTTATAGTGAACGCATTGGTGTGTTCCTAAAAATGTATGCACTGTTAAAAAAATATAGTTGTTCACGCGGTGTGTCCTTGATAGTCAACGCACCGGTGTGTACACAATAAACTACACACCGTGGAAATTATTTCATTTTTCAATCGGTGTGTGGATTATATGGAATGAACCAGTGTGCAAGCATGGATATGACACACTGTTTAAAATGAGTGTATATTTTAAGTTGTGCATCGTGATGAATGGAATGCATCAGGGAATTGTAGTATCTAGACACACCGTGCTTTCACGATGCATTGTATACAATGGGGCTACACGCCCCCTAAAGTAAATTACATTTTTCATGCAGTGCGCAAAATATGTGTGTGCACCATGGGTAGTGCATGACTATTTTTCAGGCACACTGATGGTTAAATTTTTGTTTATTTGAAAAACAATTATGTTTGCATATTTTGAAATAAATTTCTCATTTACTGAAAAAAAAGTTATGTTTTTATGTATGATGTTGATGTAATTTATATGTTAATTATCCAGATACATCAGCGCATGGATCAAGAGTAGAAATAGAGAGTGGACCATTACAATATGGTTTGGGAGTAGGAGGCTAGAGAGTGGGAGAGGGATGTGTACCCTCAACCTAGTACTGCATCTATGTGGGTCCTCTTGAGGAATGTAGGCCTCCTCACGTACTATGAGGAGGATACATCCCTAAAGGGTAATTATTCCTTTATTGCGTAGCAGATCCGTCGATGGGATGGACATCAACATGCATTCAAATTAGGTCCTCATCATTGGTATTGTTGTAACAAATATTGAAATTTTGGCTTTCGGTAACTTAGGAGAGAAAATTATTATAGTGTTTAACTACCGAAAGTGTAGATGTGAGAAAATGACCATTCATATGTCATGTGCATCACTGAATGTTCTCTACCTGTCATCTTCAATCAAATAATGCCGAAGTCAACTCCAAATGCCACAGCAGTACAACAGTCACAAGCCAACTCACGAAAAATCCAAAGACAGGGTTCATGTGAAAATCAAAGAAATGTACCATCTGTTCGAGCCTTGAGTCATAAGGAAAATTAATGGAAGCATTGGTAGTTGAACGACCACATACACTGAGCATTAAGCCACATGGAGAAAAAAATCACGAGTCCGGGGTTTTTAGCTGTTGGGGATTTGGCCGACTTAGATATTTTAATAACTACATCCACAATCCCCGAATTCACTAAAGTATTAAAGGATAAGCCATGTTAATTAAAGAATAAGAAAGATTAATGTTGACAAGTCTCATCGTGATTTCGCGACTCGAGCTGCCTTCGTGCTTTAAGTTTCAAGTTTACGATTTCCGAAACCCCGAAAGCCTATGTTTTAATCGTTCTTAATCACAAAGCTAAAAGTGTTTTAACTGTTAATCAATCCCATCGTAATTTTGCGATTCGGTATTTCTTGCGTCAAGTATTATCGAAGTCTCGACACTTAAATCCACGAAAGGTTAAAGATTAATTGATAATCGTGATTAATTAAGAGATTAAGACACATGATTGTTGCCTAATTAATCCCATCGCGATTTCGTAATTCGGTATTCCTTGCATGTCATAACTCTTGAAGACATGATACCCAAAACCTTGAAACCCAAAAACCCGAAATTGGGACTCCAGTCATATACAAAAAACGGCCTTGGGAAAAAACCATTTTTCTCATCCTTGGGGAGGCCATTTTCCACGTTCGAATAGTCGATCAACATATAAATATCCTAAGATTTCCATTGGTGTCTTCATAATTTCATTTTCATTTTGGGAAGGTAGTCAAAAGTCCCCTGCAATATGAGGTTCGTTTTCAGAAATGTGGCATTTTTTACTGTGCTGAGTCATCATTTTCAAATGATGATTCTGAGCGACTGGAGGATAATTTTGAGAAACGGTCTGAGTGTTTTGTGCTTAACACATCAAATATCATAAGCCTCTCTCATTTTTCCTACAGGTGTCACATATTGGGAGAATCCAATCCATCTCCGAGCCCTAATTTTTGGATCTCATATTTTCCTGTTTTTACACATGTTTGTAAAATGCAGATATGAGGCAAATGAAAATGGATCTCAAGGAAATGAGAGAGGTTTTTTCTTAGAACAAACAGAGGAAAAAAATATTCTTTCATTTTATGCACAACTGTCACGATTCGAGAGATACAGAACCATGACCGCTACCTCATTTCTCAGCAGTTTGGCCCATCTTCTATGGCTGTTAGTTTCAAGAATTGATTGTAACTGTTTTTTTGGGAGGATTTTCGACCTCGAGACCTATATGAGGAATATTCGTAACAAAGGATATGCAGGGCGGGAAAGACACAGGAGTAGTACTTCTAGGTTGTAGCTTACATTTTCAGTTTAATAAAAGATTGCAGAAGCATGTTTTATCCATATCAGAGATTCTTGAGATGTTGCTTGCATAGTTTGTCCATTTTATTAGTTTCAATATCACTCCATCATTATTTTCTCCTCGATTTGTAACTGTTTTGTAATATAATTCATCCTCTGTTAGATGCTCTGTTGCAGAATGGTTATAGGTTGTTTCTTGCAGAGGTCAAGGTTCAAAATTCGTCCTTTGCTAGATGCTTTGTCCCAATCATCTCTTTCCACTGATTTGTGTTTGGAATTCACTCATCGCTAAGTGCTCCTTGTGTATTGATATGTTTTCTCTTTATTCTTCTGCCATACTTTTATAAATCCTTCTCTTTGTAATCAACTTCTAACTCACCTTTGCTCCATGGATTTCCATTGCCGAAACACTCTTTTTATTTGCTTGATCATTTGACTCCATGCCCAATGGACTACCTCCCGGTCCAACCCATCAACCCTAAAAACATAAAAAAATTATGTCACCCACAGATATGCCCATTTTTAAGCTTATTGGATATCCTATCATGACACATTTTTGAGAGATCCCTCTTGGGTTGGAAGGGGAAGTTTCCAATCAAATGTGGTTCGAGGTTATCTCGGAATTTACTTGCATGCAACCCAAGTCAAGTTTGAGTGACGAAATTTATTTCATTTAAAATGTGCTAAGGCTTGGCTCTATTACAACCTAGAACAAACTCTTGTGACAAGATTTTCTGGCGTTGTTTCCCGGGATGGAGAAACGAAGCTATCTTCCTTGGGATACGAAAAAAAAATTAGATCTATTCCTTGATGGTGAACAATGGACAGGAATTCAATTGGCTATGATCATTCACCTGGTGACTCCTTGGTTTGAAGACTCTACATGATTCACTGGCGACTACATTGGTGTCAAAATGTCAAATTCATTCGTTGCTCGGATTATTGCAAGGTTTTCTCCTCTGGATTTTACAAATGTTTATGGTTTTCCAAACACTGTTCTAGACATTAAAGTTTGGGAAGATGTCCTTGCTAAATTTGGACAATATGCGGATGACAATCCTGCTCAACACTTGTTTGAATTCCACAATCTCATGGATGAATTAAATATACATCATGAAGACGTCCTCATGAAACTGTTTATGTTTTCGTTGGAAAGAGATGCTAGGCTCTGGTATAAATCTTTACCTCATTCCAGTATTCCTTCATTGAAATATTTTCACATACTTTTTCATCAACATTGTAAAAGAATCTATTCAGCTGAAATACTTTTTGAAGATTGTTGTAACATAAAATTCATAATACAAACAAATCAAACACATCTTCTTGAAGAGGAGGAAGGAATATCAGAAAATTCTCAAGTCGATGAAGATAATTAATATGAAGAAGAGTTGGTTGATAAAGAAGTAGGATATGATAGCTCTTGTGATCACATTCAAGAGCAAGATATTCAACATCATGGTCAACCTACAGAAGAGAAAGAAAACAATAGTTTCTTGATCCATAAATTGCATAGACCACCTCCTCCTTTAACAGAAGAAGAGATAGATCTGCTCCTGATCAGTCATGTTGCAACCCCTTCTTACACAGAACTGCAACATCCACACAATCTTGAATATCTTGTAGACTCAGTTTTTTTTCATGAAAAAGAGGTGTATTTCATGTTTAACCATCCTAAAGAATGTTTGGTGTTCAAGAATGATTTAGATTTTGATGTAAAGGTTGTTGATGATGAAGAAGACAATGATATTTTTCAAAATTTGTTTCAAGATTAGAGTGCTGATTTTTCAATACAGAAACCTTCAGGATTTTATTCGGATTCTCCAGTATTTGATAAATATAGTGATGATGAAGAGGATTTTGAAGATTTGTTGTCTTATGAAATTTCATCAAATCCTATTTATCAACTAAGAGATGATAAGAAAAGTATGAATGCTATGGTTGAAAATAGATATGAATCTGTTGTTCAAGAGTCCAATGAAGATTATTTTAACTTTGATACATCCTCTAAAGATATCATTATTGGAGAGGGTGATCAGAAATTTTTCCATGATGCATATTTTCAGAATCAATTTTCATTTGATCATTATCAAGACAGTAATGTAGGAAATGAAGAACATATCTCTTCTTCTCTCTTAAATGTTGTCAGTTGTAATAGGCCAGCATATCATAGTGATGAATTCATATTACAGGGATATGACGAAGGAGAGAAGACAAGTTCAGATCAGCAGTTGATCATGCATGTTTCCCCAACAAATATTGAGCAATCCACATTTAACATTCAGATCAGTAAAGGAAGCCAACAACAACATTTCAGTCAGTTGGAACAACAACAAAATGAGGTATTTCTATGTGACTTTTATGATCCAGTAGCAGTTTATATGGAGTCAAAATGGGGGACTGAATTTTTTATTTCCAACTTCTTGAAGTCTGAATTTCAAAACTGTAAGTACCTTCTCGCAGGGTATGTTTTGAAATTTACTATTGCTCCTGTCATCCTTTTGCTCAAAGATGGAAGTATAATTAAGTTTGTTAATCGGATACTCGCTTGGTTGATTTGGAAGTTTTCCTATACTTGAACCAAGCAATGATATCAGTTAGAGTAGGTGATGTATATAAATAATCTTGACTTTGAGCACTAGAGTACAACAATATTTTTCCGGTTTAGTTTGGAATCCAGTATGGTTTTGTTTTAAAGCATTACGACTCCATATCCGAATGAATGCATAAGCGATTTTTTGTTTCGGAAAGGTGCAAGTAAAGCGACATAGTTCAGAGTTTGATAAGGATGATTTCAGGTCACCCAATGGATGAAGGCACATGGTCTACTATTCTTGGCGCTTTGCAAGAAAGAACCATCCCTAGATGGAGCCTCTGTTGTAACAAATATTGAAATTTTGGCTTTCGGTAACTTAGGAGAGAAAAAATTTATAGTGTTTAACTACCGAAAGTGTAGATGTGAGAAAATGACCATTCGTTTGTCACGTGCATCACTGAATGTTCTCTACCTGTAATCTTCAGTCAAATAATGCCGAAATCAGCTCCAAATGCCACAACAGTACAACAGTCACAAGCCAACTCACGAAAAATCCAAAGACAAGGATCATTTGAAAATCAAAGAAATGTACCATCTGTTCGAGCCTTGAGTCACAATGAAAATGAATGGAAGCATTGGTAGTTGAACGACCACATAAACCGAGCATTAAGCCACATGGAGAAAAATCTCATGAGTCTGGGGTTTTTGGTCGTCGGGGATTTGGCCGACGTAGATATTTTAATAACTATAGCCCCGATCCCCGAATTCACTAAAGTATTAAAGGATAAGCCAAGTTAATTAAAGAATAAGAAAGATTAATGTTGACAAGTCTCATTGTGATTTCACGACTCGAGCTGCCTTCGTGCTTTAAGTTTCAAGTTTGCGATTTTTGAAACCCTGAAAGCCTATTTTTTAAGCGTGCTTAATCACAAAGCTAAAAGTGTTTTAACTGTTAATCAATCCCATCACAATTTCACGATTTGAGATTTCTCGTGTCAAGTATTATCGAAGTCCCGACACTTAAATCCATGAAAGGTTAAAGATTAATTGCTAATCATGATTAATTAAGAGATTAAGACAAATGATTATCACCTAATTAATCTCATCGCGATTTCGGGATTCGGGATTCCTTGCATGTCATAACTCTTGAAGACATGATACCCAAAACCCCGAAAACTGAAAACCCAAAATCGAGACTCCAGTCATATGCAAAAAACGTCCTTGGGAAAAAACCCATTTTTCTCAGCCTTGGGGAGGCCATTTTCTGTGTTTGAATAGTTGATCGACATCTACATATCCTAATATTTCCAGTGGTGTCTTCATAATTTCATTTTGATCTTGGGAAGGTAGTCAAAAGTCCCCCGCAAGATGAGGTTCATTTTTGTGCCTAACACATCGAAGATCAAAATCCTCTCTCAGTTTTCCTACAGGTGTCACGTATTGGGAGAATCAAATCCATCTCCGAGCCCTAATTTTATGATCTCATATTTTCTTGTTTTGACACATGTTTGTAAAATGCAGATATGAGGCAAATGAAAACAGATCTCAGGGAAATGAGAGAGGTTTTTTCTCAGAACAAACAGAGGCACAAAATGTCTTTCAATTTATTCACATATTTCATGAATCGAGAGATACAGAACCATAACCGCTGCCTCATTTCTCAGCAGTTTGGCCCATTTTCTATGGCCGTTAGTTTCAAGAATTGATTGTAACTATTTTTTTGGGAGGATTTTCGACCTCAAAACCTATATGAGGAATCTTTGTAACATGGGATATGCAGGGGGGAAGACACAGGACTAGAACTCCTGGGTTGTAGCTTTCATTTTTAGTTTAATAAAATATTGCAGAAGCATGTTTTATCCATATCAAAGATTCTTGTGATGTTGCTTGCAGAGTTTGTCCGTTTTCTTAGTTTCAATATCACACCATCTATATTTTCTCCTCGATTTGTAATTTTTTTGTAATAGAATTCATCCTCTGTTAGATTCTTTGTTGCAGAATGGTTATAGGTTGTTTCTTGCAGAGGTCAAGGTTCAAAATTCGTCCTTTGCTAGATGCTCTGTCCCAACCATCTCTTTCCATTGATTTGTTCTTGGAATTCACTCATCGCTAAGTGATCCTTGTGTATTGATATGTTTTCTCTTTATTCTGCTGCCATACTTTTGTAAATCCTTCTCTTTGTAATCAAATTCTATCTCACCTCTGCTCCATGGATTTCCATTGCCAAAACACTCTTGCTATTTTCTTGATCATTTGACTCCATGCCCAATGGACTACCTCTCGGTCCAACCCATCAACCCTAACAACCTAAAAACTTTATGTTACCCATAGATCTTCCCATTTTTAATCTTATTGGATATCCTATCGTGACATATTTTAGAGAGATCCCTCTCGGGTTGGAAAGGGAAGTTTCCAATCAAACATGGTTCGAGGTTATCTTGGAATTTACTTGCATGCAACCCAAGTCAAGTCCGAGTGACCAAATTTATTTCATTTAAAATGTGCTAAGGATTGGCTCTATTACAGTCTAGAACTAACTCTTGCGACAACAACTACCATCCAACTAATGAGGATATGTATTTTATCACTGGGCTATTTAGGAGAGGGGAGAATTTTCCCCAGTTTCATGATGTCCCAGTGGGTGTTGTAGCTGAGAGTCATCTTTCCTACTCTCTGAGTTATATTGCATGTGATATACCTTCTCCTGGTGATTTTTAGGTGGTTGGTGGATAGTTACAGATCATCTCATTCGATGCAGAGGACGTTAGGTGCCTCTCATTGTTACTGTCGGCCATTTCACACTTTACTGGTGATGGTCAATGCATTACTTGCACGCTTTTATATTATGTTGATTCTTTGATACAGAGGCCATGAATTATTAGGTGGTCTGCCATTTTCTTGAGGCAGTTAGCACTGGATAGATGTTGTGCTATGATAGATGGGAGGGCGAACTACCCATTTTCTTCAGAGTTTTTTTTTTTTTTTGAGAGGTTTCTAGAGACGAGACCTAGTTTTGTCCTTCGGCCTCCTAGGATGATGATTGAGGTATGGATGCACATGTGGGGTGAGATGATTCCCAAGAGGGGCATGCCCGATTTTTAATCTAGGATTTCCAGGGAGGAACTTCAACTATTATCCAGTGAGGTAGATCACGTGTTCTTGATGGTGTCATGCCCTTGTGTGGGGATGGATTGGTGAGGATGTCCCAACATCCTCTTCACAACGAATGAACCACCATATGATTGAGGTAATATTTAAATTAATCTTATACTTTAATTTTATTGTCTTACTTAATTAGAATAAATTTTATTCTACCATGTTTTTTAACGTATTTTATTAAATTGTTTAATGAAATTGTCGACTAATTATTAACTTGTGTTATATTTTTCAAATGTTGGCACATTTGTTTAGGGACATGCCTCCTTGTAACGTACCCAAACATTATGACTACAAGCAAAGAAAAAGTGCATTTTTTTTTTTTTTTTGGGCAGGAATGCAACGACGACGATAGTTGATCCACACAACCTACCGACGAACACATGCACACAGATCAGGAAATAGAAAACAATGAATCAACTCACTCGCACAATGAGAAACTGGGCGAAACATGCATAAACCAAGAATATAGAAACGACTACCCTCCTGACACAAACCTAAAAAATCGTAGAAGATAAAGGACAACATCCACAACCACGACACAATGGCGTCGACGAACAATAACTAGAACCTCTATGGTGTGAAACCAAATGCATGGAGGCATTACAACCCAAGCACCAACAACAACTACAATGAACAATGCCCACAATGGGAAGCACAAACTCTGACAAAGTTATTGTTCGCCTCTATTCATTAAGGTTCGCAATGATCCCCTCCTCAGGGATCATGCCATCGCCAAGTGATAGGCATGAAAACAACCATGGTGCAACAACCTAACTAAATCCTCAACCCAGCTAAATTCAACACACTAGGAGATCAACTTAACCATCCCAAAACATGACTATTATCCCTAGCACCCAACCGACAAGTCAACAAGACGACTATATCATTCATACAACACAATAATTTTCTTTCACAACAAAATCAACTGGTCAAATTAAATGATTATTATTAGAACAAATATCATTGTAGCTATAATCCAATCCAAATTAGATAAATATATATCGCCTTCCTTTAGAAGTGAATCCACTATCTTGTAGAATTGAAACTATATGATTTTGTTGTCTTAAATCACTGCTTAAAACTGAACTAGGTTGCTATGTTAAGCAATTGCTATCATTTAAAACTAGAATTGTATGCCAAAAGTTTTGGTGCAACTGAACACCAATTTAATCACATAAAAGAATAATTCGTTTATAAGGTTGTACATCATAATGCTACCAATGTTGTTCAATAATAAAGGTAACAACAATATAAATAATAAAGGTAACAATAATATAATCACAATCATAAAGGTAATAACTTCTATACAAGAGTATAATGATGCTATGCAACATAATTCGTTGTCTAGCATTGGGTTGCTGTCAATTTTTATTGTCAACGATAAATTATCACCAAGTAAAGGTAGAATGAAATAGATTCATGTTGTCAAGTTTACGCTGGGTAATTAACAATTAGCTGTCTATTTATGTAAATGGGATGAGGATGCAGTCCACCCAGTTGTCGTTCACCCAAACACAACACTATCTCCATTTAATTAAATTTTCTAACACTGACAATGCTAGAAACATGTGTCTTCACCCATTTAAATATGTAACGATGTCAAAATCTAGCCATCAATGGGGATTCGCTTCCTAAAACATGATGCTTATTATTACACACTCTACAATGCTATTTATTACCATCGCTAGGTTAATCTGTTAGTCAAATATAGTAGGGCACAGTCAGCTATTATTAAAGCAATAAATTTACCCAACCGAAAACTCAATCAATGCAACAAACCAAACAACATTAGTTGTCATTCACAACATCAAGGAAAATAAATTCATTGTCTATGAATGCGGTCTTATAATCATATAATAAAAGTTTGTTGTTATTAAATATCGTTGGTCTATAACCGTTGTTCTTTTTAAAAAGATTAACATTAATAAAGGAAATTAGCAGGGAAATTAATATAAATCACTATCAATAAACGTAAGTAAACTCAACCAAAAGCATGAGTAAAACGCAACGATTATAGCACGGGTAAAACACAATGAAGGTGAGCACCATCAAGTGATAAGGCTGGCATAATGTAGATGCATTCTTCGAGCCATAATAGCTAAGGTGGTTGGCATTACATAATAAAAATGCATTCCTAGGGTAAAACACATTACAATATATCCATTCATTACATATTCCATTCCCATTAAATTCTCACTACATAATAAAAATGCATTCTCATGGTAAAACACATTACATATATCCATTCATTACATATTCCATTCCCATTAAATTCTCACTACATGTTAAAATGCATTCTCATTAAAAATTCAATCCAAAGAGATGGGTGTTATCATCAAATCGTTGGTTTTAACATCACTGAGTGTTATAATAAAACAATAGTTGAGTTTATAAAAATATCATTGAGTGTTATCATAACAATCATTGGATTTAACATCTAAATTCGTTGTCCATAAAAAGTAAATTCACAAGAAATTAAAAGGCCAAAATTCGCAGCCAATAGATGGGTAAATGGAAACGTTGTGAATATTCATTCATAGTCACAAATGGTTAAAAACATTGTTGTCATACAATGGGGTAACTGTCAAAAATGAATTTAATCACAGTCACAAAAATTTAAAAGAAACACTGTCATTCAAGTGGACAACACTGAGATTTTTCCATTCAAGAGCTGGGAACTGTCATGAAGATCACAGAGAATAAAATATTACCAAGACGCAGAGGTATTTAAATGCAAGAAGGCACAATACAATCATTCAACCAGGAACAATCAACACAGAGATAAGAAGGGTAGTCAACTGGGCAACATTATCCTTCACTCATCATCCACGCATAGAAAATCAGAGCATTAGGATCTATAGGTCTATTAACACTGAAGTGATGACCATCGATTTGGCTCCTGACCAACTACTCAGGCATGGACTGATGATCTAGGGATGAGGTTGAAAGATAAAGCACAATCTCATCATAAAAGTCATTAAAAAAAAAGAACAATAATAGAAATCAAGGATTGGTGTCAAGGGATTCAATGCAATGAAACGAGCGTAAAGCTATGACGACCTTAAGTTCTCAATTAAAAACGTTGAGTAAACACTTTTGTTTTTATACAATAGAAGTACATTCATGGAAGCGCAAGATCAATATTAATCTACCATTCAAAATAAAAGCGTGTGTATCGTAGCCCAAGGTGACATCTCTGAGTTGTTGTCCTGTGCGCTCCATCTAGCTCCCGATTGCCGACCGATGTGACTTCATTGGTACCACCCAGCCAATGCTAGGGGTACTCTTATTCCCCCTTATCCCCCCGAGTTGCAAAGGGGCCACACACACTAAACTAGAGAACAACTAGCTCCCAGCTCGCCACACAAGGCCGAGTTGACACTTGTCACTGAGTTGGGTATCCCAACTCCCACAAGATAAGTCAATCAAGTCAAAAATTATATAGCGTAACGTTACACATGAAGAATAGATCCATAATCCTCCTCCTCCATCATTTATATAGAGTTTCTAAGTGATTTCTTTCCCAATTTCCCATTTAATTTATTTTTCGATAAATTAATTTAGAAAAATCGTCCCCCGTACACATGTCACCCATCCCCTTAGTTTCACTACAAATTAATTTAATTAATTAATTAATTACCCTCACCCACCTAAAAGCATTCCTAGAATCACTCCTAGGTGTCACCATATTCCCTTACACATTTTAATGACCTACACCCTTACTAAATTCCTAGTTGATTTCAATTTAGAAAGTTCTTAAAGGTAAGATTCTTAACTAAGTTAGTCATTCTATTTTTTCCTTATGTTTCCCTTTTTTTTTATGTTTCCCCCCTTTTTCCCTTAGTTTCCCAATTCTTTTTAAGTTTCCCTCTTTTCCCTTTTTATCTAAAACTCAAATTAGCAAGTGTAGAAAATTACCTTTTACCCATCTTCCCTTTTAATTAATAAATTTTAATTAACATATGTAGAAAAACAATCAATTCCCTTTTAAATTTTAATCCCTCAATATAATTTGATTTTAATAAATTAATCGAATTTCTTACCCCCTTTTCGTCACATGTTTAATGATTATTAGTATTATTATTATTTACCACAAGTATCAGTTAGACCTAGATTTTAATTTTTGAGGCTGGGCGACATTTTTATTAGGGAATTTGTTTTTAAATATTTCTTATCACATTATTTGTTCTAAGGCCATCTAGGTATATTCACTTATTAGTTAACAATGTGATGTGCGCTTTAGGACACACTAAGTGCTCCAAGGGTGCCACTCACCTCATTATGTTTCCCTTGCGCGACGTGCCCTTCAGGATGCACTACGTGCTCCAAGGGTGCCACTTGCCTCTTTCTGTTTTCTTGCGCGACGTTCCCTTCAAGACGCACTACGAGCTCTAAGGGTGCCACTCGCCTCTTTCTGTTTTCTTGTGCGACGTGCCCTTCAGGATGCACTATGTGCTCCAACGGTGCCACTCGCCTCTTTACTGACTTGGTAGACATCAAAAACCCCTAGAGTCAATACTCCGCCAGGTGATCTTGTCAGAGACTAAGGCCCTCTAAGGAATAAGGCCCCTTCCTTATTACGTGCCCCTTAGAATCATCATGAATGACTATCACAGTCTGCCCTCACGACATCGTGGGTCTTCTCGAACTAGGTAATCGTTAACCTACAATTCGAGCCACGGTGGGAGTGCGAGTAGGCTATGGTAGGGTTGTTTTCCACACCTCTCCATCAACGTCTCTGGTTATCGTGCATGACCCCTCTACTCCACATGTGAGTTTGGTCGACAAGCTATCGTCTTCCTGCATCATCAACGAATCATGTCAGAAATCAAATCAATCATCATAACATCTAATCAAATGTGCATATGTAATATAAAAAATAATCAAAACCCAATATTCCACTCCCTAACTCGATCCGGAGTCCAAGGGGTTTCATCAATGCCTCTGCATCCTCGAGGTCCAAAATCCTTCACACTCAGGAGAACCCAGTCAATATCACATGTCGATGTAAATACACAAAATAACATATAATCACATCCATAATGCCTCATAATCATAATAAAACGACCAATAGTATAATAATTTGGATCACTTGCAAGAGAGTGTCCTCAAAGAATAAGTTTTCTCAGTGCGCGCAAGAGTAGGATGTTACATACACCCCCTCTTGGTCTAAATTTTGTCTCTAAGTTTCATAGTATATAAGTGCCGCAAGAATGTGTATCATAATATCATAATTCTATCTATCAAACAAAAATGCAAACTATTGGCGCATATCATATGTGTCCTCCCAGGTCGCTGAGTGCGGACTATAGTTGTCCCACTAGACCTTGACCTGATCTACTATTCGATGTCGTAGCTGTCTAATGTGATGATACAAGATGTGGATCAGCTCAGCTGTGAGCGCCCCCATGTCTAATACCTGCAAGGAACTCATTTCAATAACATGTGTAAGATCACTAATATGATGTCTCAAAACAGATATGTGAAAAACATCGTGCATACGCCTCAATGAATCAGGCAAGGCTAGTTGATAGGCCATGGGCCCCTTACTCTCCACAATCTCGGAAGTTCCCATGAACCTAGGAGATATTTTAGCTCTCTTTCCAAACTTTATCGAACTCTTATTGGGTTTTACCCATAAGAAGACTCGATCACCAACTTTGTAACTATGGTCGACATGGTGCACATCGACATAACTCTTTTGTCGATCCTGCACTTCTTTGATCCTTTGTATTATTGTTTGCATTTGATTTTCCATTTCTTGGATCACTTATAGTCCCACTAGGACCCTATCCTCAAGTCGATCCCAACTCAAAGGCGTCCGGCACAGTCGCCTATAAATAAACTCGAAAGGCACCATCTTAATGGTTCTTTGGTAACTATTGTTATATGTGAATTCTACCAGTGGCAAGAATTCCTCCCAACGCTTATGTTGGTCCATCATGTACGTATGCAACATGTCCTCCAAGACTTGGTTTGTTTGTTCGGTCTGACCATCTGTCTCGGGGTGATACGCAATACTAAAGTTAAGCTGGGTTTCCAAGGCCTCTTGGAAACTAGTCCAAAATCATCCAGTAAACACCGATCCTTGAACGAATATAATCCTCTTAGGTACACCATGCAAAATCACAATATCACTGATGAAAACTCTAGCTATATCAAGTTCCTGATACATCATACGCACAGGAATAAAATGATAACTCTTCATCAAAGTGTAGACTACCACAAAAATCGAGTCGTGTCTCCTGTCGTCAGTGGCAATCCAACAATGAAATCCATCGAAATAACCTCCCATTTTGATTCCGGAATAACGTGTGGCTGTAGTAATCCTGCTAGATGTCTATGTTCAACCTTCATCTGCTAACATTCTAGACATTTGGCCACATAGTTGACTATGTCTGCCTTCATTCCTTTCCAGAATAATAAGGGTTTAAGGTCCGCCCTCATCTTCGTGACTCTTGGGTGAGCCATGTACACTGCTTTGTGAGCTTCGTTTAGGATCAAACTCCTCAACTTGTCATTCAGTGGTACATAAATTCGATTTTTAAATCTCAGTAGTCCATCATCGTCCAACGTAAATCCTTCAAATCTTGGTACCATCATTGTGTTTTGTCCAATAAAATCCTTAACCTCTTGGTACCAGTCATCGTCGCACTATAAAGTTAGAATATTTTCACGTAGATTCATCTGAAGAGGCAACACTGAAAATATGTGTGGTATCCGACTCAATGAATTTTCCACTCGATTCACTATTCCTTTTATGTAAGTAATCTCGAAATCGTACTCGCTAAGAAATTTCGACGAACATCGTTGTCGTGCGTTTAGGTCACTTTGCGTAAAGATGTGTTGTATTCCACAGTGGTTTGTTTTTAGTTCAAATTTTCATCCAACAAGGTAGTGTCTCCAAACCTTCGAGGCATATACAATGGATAATAACTCCAAATCATGTGTCACATAGTTCTCCTCATGCCTTCTCAGTTTCCTCGAGATGTAAGCGATCACTTGATTTTCTTGCATCAAGAATCCGCCTAAGCCTTCCTTGGATGCATCAGTGCATACCAAGAAGTCCGCACCCATGTCATGGGATTTTAGTATTGGTGTTGTTGTCAACAGCTCCTAGAGCCTCTGAAATGCCTCCACTCATTTTTCGGTCCAAACAAACTTCCTGTTCTTGTTCTGCAATTCCGTGATTGGATTTGCTATCTTCGAAAATCCCTTGATGAACCGTCGATAGTATCCTGCTAAACCCATGAAGCTACACACTTCTGGGACATTCATTGATGCAGGCCATTCCATAATAACCTCGACCTTTGTTGGATCCATGGAGATACCTTCGTCGGAGATGGCATGCCCTAAGTAGTGAATCTTCGATTGATAAAATGAGCATTTGGAAAATTTCCCATACAAATTGTGCTCTCACAGACACTGTAGTACCAAGCGCAAGTGATTGTCATGCTCCTCCATCGTCTGAGAGTAAATCAAAATATTGTCAATGAATACTTGGACGAACTTGTCCAAGTACTCGCGAAACACCCTGTTCATTAAACTCATAAAGACCCCTGGGGCGTTTTTCAGTACAAACGGTAAAATAGTAAACTCGTAATGTTCAAACCTCATCTTAAAAGCGGTCTTAGGGATGTCATCCTCCTTGATTTGTAACTGGTGATACCTTGATCACAAATCGATCTTTGAAAACACCATCACGCCCTTCATCTGATAGAACATATCATCAATCCTTGGGAAAAGATACTGATTCTTGATTGTTGCCTTGTTCAATTGACGGTATTCAATGCAGAGTCTCCATGACCCATCCTTATTTCATATGAAAATAACGGGTGTGCCCCATGGTGACACACTTGTATGTATAAGTCCTAGGTTAAGCAACTCATTCAATTGCATTCTCAACTCCTATAACTCTGGGGTTGACATCCGATAAGGTGTTCTCGTTATCGGTTCAGTCCTCGATTTTAGGTCTATGGTAAACTACAATTCCCCCTCTAGCGGCATCCCAGGCAAATCCTCTAGGAATACATCCGCAAACTCTCAACTCCTATAAGTCAAGCAGCTCAAGCAGCTCATTCAGTTGCATTCTCAACTCCTATAACTCTGGGGTTGACATCCGATAAGGTGTTCTCGTTATCAGTTCAGTCCTCGATTTTAGGTCTATGGTAAACTACAATTCCCTCTCTAGTGGCATCCCACGCAAATCCTCCAGGAATACGTCCGCAAACTCTCTCACCACAAGAAGGTTTTCTAGACCTTCCGCTACTCCCTTCTCGTTTAACGCAAGGATTGCATAAATCTTACATCCCTTGTGCATGATCTTCCATGGCTACAAGGAAGAGATGAACCTCAGGGAAACTCCCTGGTTTCGTCTCACAATTACGCATCTTTGTCCCTCATCATCGACCAAGATTAATCATTTCATATTACAGTTGAGGATTGCCTCATTCGATTCCAACTAGTCCATACTGATCACGAAATCATAATATCCTAATATCATGGCATACAGGTTGGACCTGGTGACAAACTCTCCCAGGTTAAGGGTACAACCCATAACCTTTCCTCCAACCTTCTGTTTCTCTCTCGAAGCCATCTCTACAAAGCTAAACTCATCTTGTTCGACTGCCTTTACCTTAATCCTTTTTAGCGCTTCACCAGAAATGAAACTCTCAGTAGCACTGAGATCTATCAAAATACTAAGGGTCTGGTCAGCGACGATACCTGACGTCTCAAGCATAATCGAATAGCACTCTGCCTGGCAGTTATTCACCACTACATGAATCCAATGGGCCTTGCCCAAATCTCCTATGGTAGTGGGTCTGGCTGATCCAGATGATCTATTCCTCTCCACTAGGAAGTCGCGTTGGTAGTGTGTCTCCCCAAAAGTCCATCACCCCTTCTTCGGTCTAGTACTCTTGGTACCCAAAGAAGAAGTTGACAGCCCACTGGCCTGGAATGCTGGTCTATTCTGCTGAACATGCCTAAACTACTGCTACTGCATTCAACGTTGCTGCTAATGTAGTGGTCCTCGATAAGGAGTTCGCTGCTGAGGCACTGGTCGCCAATGTTTAGTGAAAGTGGATCCTCTCTGGAATCCACTATAGCGTCTATCTAGCTGGTGTCTAATGATGCTGTACACCAGATGACACCTGCCCTGCTGGTCTCATTGGAGTCCTTCTCTGACCCCCATTGATAAGCTCCTCCTCTGCTATGAGGGCCTTCTGGATGACATCATGCAAGGTCTGAGGCATCAGAATCATAACCTTTGCACGTATGATGACATTAAGGTTGAAAAAGAACCTATTGACCTTAAGTTTCTTAGTATTGAGGTGCAGAGAATACATAAGCAACTCCATAAAATGGGTCTCGTACTCGGGAACTGTACGAACTCCCTGTCGTAAGGCATTGAACTCATTGAGATGATGCTCAATGAATTCCTCTCATAGGTACCTCTCTTAGAATCGTTCCTCGAACAATTCCCATGACACGTCTTCGATGACCATATTCAATTGTGGCAGGAGCGTCTTCCACCAGAGAAGAGTGCTCCACTTTAGTTGAAAGATGACCATGCAGACCTTCATGTTGGAGTTATAGTCGTGAATTACAAAGCACATCGCCATATTCTCCAACCATGCCTCGACGGCTACGTCATTTGGGGCACTAAAGAACTCAGGAAATTTAACCTTCTCGAGTTCGCGATGAATGCTACCAGCACCAACCGGAGTGAGCGGTGGACCCTCAGGGGGTGTCGACGCTCTAGACTCATCTCTGTCCAAATGGCTTATCAATGCCTCAGACATCCACTAAAAATACCTCATCAACCCAACCACATCACCCACCGCTATCTGCTCCTGCCCGACAACCTGTTCATCTCCCTATGGGTTAGACCCCTCAGGCATGGATGCTACTGGAGGTGTCATGCCTCCTCCCCTAGAACGCTATCGTCTTCCTCCACAATGTCCTCTAACCATTATTACCTGCAAGAATACAATTCAACTTAATTATCAACATTTTAATCAAATATCATATCAGCGAAAGTCGTAGTGTTCCCAAGTCGCGGGTTGAACCCGCTCTAATACCATATGTAACGTCCCCAAACGTTATGACTACAAGCGAAGCAAACGTGCAATTTTTTATTTTATTTTTTGGGGAGGAAGGCAACAATGATGACAGTTGATCCACACAACCTGATGATGAACACACGCACACAGATTAGTCAACAGACAACAACGAATCAACTCACTTGCACAATGAGCAACTGGGAGAAACATGCATAAACCAAGAATACAGAAATGACTACCCACCCGACACAAACATGAAAAAACCTACAAGATAAAGGAAAACATCCACAACTCCAACACAATGGCCTCGACAACCAGTAACTAGAAACTCTATGGCGCGCAACCAAACGTATGGAGGCATTACAACGCAAGCACTAACAACAACTACAATGAACAACACCCACAACGGGAAGCACAAAATCTGACCAAGTTATCATTTGCCTCTATTCATTAGGGCACACAATGATCCCCTCCTTAGGGATCATGCCGTCGCCAGGTGATAGGCATGAAAATAACTATGGCACAACAACCTAACTAAACCCTCAACTCAACTGTTAAGAACCAAATATCAATATATCATAGAAAAACCTCAGAAAAAGTACTCAACGCCTTGAAAAAGAGATAATTTCAAATAATAAGCCTCTTCAAGGGGGCAACCTTGTTTTATCCCACTTAAATGTTCAAGTACAAGATGATTCAAAATGAAAATGTCTCCTTGGTATATATAGGAGACTAGGAGGTATAATTACAACTAATNCCGACATAAATAAAATAACATTACTAATATAATATGCCCCAATTAAGGGGTAATGAGCCAATATTAGGGCTTAGCATGCCCCTCCCCTTGAGACAAGTGTTGTCTGCAATGCTTGAGTAAATCTGGATGCTTTTGTATAAAAGACTCATCTTCCCACCAGGAATCTTCAGTCGGTAGTTTCCTCCATTTAATGAGATACTCTGAAATGGATCTATTCCTCAGCTGGCGAATTCTTGTGTCAGTGATGGCTTCAGGCTCCAATATGATTTTTCCTTCCTCGTCAAGTTCTAGAAATATAGTTT
>ML778196.1:1243503-1281979 GCA_009831015.1 Picea engelmannii | reverse complement strand
CTATAACCCCTCTGCATGCCCGATGCAACACACATACACTAGTACTCGTGCAAAGAATATAACACATACCCAACACCTCTGCCATAGACCCCTCATGTTTTTCCCTTTGACAAACAAATCCTTTCAATTTATTCATGTACCTCTCTAAAACAAACATCCAACGACAGGAGACCACCCTGAATAATTCAACCTCATCTACTAGGTGATTTATAAGAGCAACCTGAAAGTCCATTAAACTCGATCGTAATTCCTTCTCAAACATACAAACTATCTCAGTTATCTCTTGATGCCACCATGGAATGCTAGCCATATGAATCTCCTTTGATGTGATCCAATGTACAAATGCAAATAATTTAGATATGGAACACCTTAGGTCATGGGGGAAGTCACATTTCATACACCCACACACGAGCAGAGGATAATGACACTACAAAGTAAACACATAAAAAAATAATTATGTTTTATCCCTCACATAAAAATAAAAATTGCAAATAATAAAATCATATTTTTGACATACGTCCTACCTTTAGAAGGCTCAAATGGTCATGTGATTTCAATCCTGACAAATGGTCTTGACGCACAGTGAGGAAACGTCGTAGGGAAGACCCATATAAATAAGGCACCTTCACAGCCAATATAACTTCCTTTGCCAAATAAATATCTTCTTTCTTTAAAACCCATGGGACATCACCTTCTTTGAAAGACCAAGAGGGACCAACCTCTCCTCTACTTTCTTGTCTTGGCCAATGTTTCTTTTTAGTTTTTGAAGAAATGAGATCTCTCTACAAAACCAATGTGTCACTTTATTTTGATGATATGTGCCTCCATAAAGAAGATGAAACATTTTTAAATATATGCATGGGATCTAGTAAGTGGGAAATCTTAAGATGCTCCCAATATGGAAGCTCATAAAAGATAGATTTTATTTTCATCCCAATGAGAAATTTCTCAACATAGGTGTCGAATAATTTTAGATCATTGAACATATGATCCCCATTTGAATTGAACATTTATGTAATCTCCTTCTTCTTCTCTCTCTCATATTCTACAATACATTATGTTGGTGTCATTATTACATGTCTTTGGGTTTTCTCTCGTTTACCATTGAAAACAGATGTTGCTATTCTATACGAGTGTTCTTCTGGGAGGAATACTCTTGAGTAGTCGTACATTGGATTTCATAGGTGGTTGGACCACGTATCCTTCAAAGAAGGTACACAATATTTACATCCATGATAGCATTTAGTTATAAGACCTACAAAATTATTGTATACATAGAACATTAGCGTTCAAGAATAGAATGTCAATTACAATGAATTAAATATTTAAATAAACACTGTTACATATATAAACAAATCAATGAACATTTTAATTATTATAGAAAACTCTTAATCATGGATAATCATGTGTGGTGTAAGCACATATTCCATACAACGTAAAACTCCTCTCTGTTTCTATGGGTCTTGATACATCGTATACATGTATCCCTTCCAATAACTCCTTCAATTCATACACCAATGGTTGTAGGTAGACATCCATATTCTTCACTTGTCTTCTACCAGGGAATATAAGAGCCAACTTAAGATGTTCATTCTTCATGGAAAACCATGGGGGGATATTGTTATTGATCACTACTATAGGACAAATAGAATAGTTGGTGTTTTGGAGGGAATATGGGTTCACGCCATCCATTTCTATGTTGAGTCGTAGACTTCGTACTTCATCCTTGAATTTTTTTGGCCATGTGTCCTTTATATACTTCATAGATCTTGAATCTATTTGGATTCACATAACTCCTGAATCACTTCTATGCGAGGCATGCAATCCTTGTAACATAGCTAATTATTTTCAGCGAAAGAGCCTTTGAATCCTTGGGATTATAGGCATTTGCCTCAATATATTATGAGGAGGACCATGCGATTTACCATTTTTATTTGATTTATGGTACCTTTCATGCCCACATTTCAGACATATTTGTTTGTTTGCATATTCTCCTCTATATAAAATAAAATCATTCAGACATGTTGTTGGATTACGGAGAGGGGGGGTGAACCAGTAATAGATCAATGTAATCCTTTTTAACCATATAATCCAAGTGTTATATCAATGTAGCATTATAATCCAATAAATGCATAGTAAATAATCAATGAACAAATGAACAATCATACACATACACAATACACCAGTGTTTTACATGGAAACCCAAAGTGGGAGAAAACCACAGAATGATTTTTCTTATATGTCTTGAAGAATTACATTCATTGGAAGCACCAACTAGAAGGAGGCTCCAACCCCCTACTTTCTCAGGCTAGAACCTGAAGGAAGCTCCAACTGCCGAATTCTCTAGCTACAACCAAAAGGATGCTACAACGCCCTATGTTCTCTGGATACAACCGGAAGGTGGCTACAATCACTTGTCCTTTCCCTGTCCAACCGCCTTGACGTAGAAGTAGAATGATGGAATGACTGTCACACTATCATTGTGAGATATACTGTTGTAAACCTATACCAATCAACCTGCACCAACATGTACCATAAACAAGTGAATCCAACTATGTATAAAGTATGTACCAATCATGTGTCAACTACTCATCAACTATGACTCATCAATATGTACCAACATCATCAACTATACACCTCATGTAAGTGCCAACTCATCAACTACTTGTCTCAACCATGTACCCAACATGTACCTTAACCAAAATCCCTCATCAATTTCTTCATCCAAATATGATTTGTTACTTTGTCATATACCTGGTGTATATGATCACATACCTGCAAACCTTCCTTAACTTTCACAACAAGAGACTAGCATTTTCATCAAACTTTTCTTTAGTCTCACATGACTAGTTTGGGATTAGTCAACAACCCTAAATTGAAATAATAATAACTATGTACTTGTAATGAATAAAGACCTGAAAGTAGTACACAGTGTTCTTTAGTTTGGTTTATGCAATTCCTCCAGGTTTCACTACTTGGAACCTCTCAAAAAAGGTGTTATAGCAAAAATTACATACCTTGTTGAATTCTAGCTTATTATAGAGATCAACCTTGTAGAGCATGCTCCACACGAAATATTTGTTGAATGGGTCTTAAAATGTTACACAAAATACTAAAGATTGTACTCTAACCAAAACATTTGTTATTACTAAATTTGGATATGTTATGAAGAAGTTATGACGTTTTTACCCGAAACACCCGTTTTAGACTAGTTTCAGGACTAGCCACAAACCCTATTTTCCACAGAGTGTAACTCCAAAAATAAAATGACCCACAAGATTAAACATTTACCACAGATACTTGGATATGTTTCCTCAATGGCCTATCAATGTCACAGTATGAATCATTATATAAAAGATTTTATTGCGAAAATGGTGAGATGACATGTAAATAACATACCTTAGAAAGCATCATCAAAATAATTTATCCTCCCTTGAATTTTGGCCTTCTTTTCTTCACCTTACCTATGAACTTCATCTTAGATATCCTTTGGTTACCTTAGTTACCTATATATATTCAATATTCTCAAGTTTGATGTAAAATTAGAGATCCTTTCTTCTTATTTATACTCTCCAAGTAGCTTCCTTAGAAGCATCTTCTAGGTCACTTTGCCCACTTTCCTTATTTTAGGGTTAACCCACTTCTAATTTCTCCATTAAATTTATTATTTAAATACTTTCTTTTTTATTCACTTTGAATTATAGTACACTCATCACTTTACTTTATTATTTACCTTATAAAATCTCTTAAACCACTTTGACTACTTTGACCTTTTGGGGATTCTAGATGACATATTAGAGTCCTCCAACTTTGTAAGGCCATAACTCTCAAACCGCGAGGAGTCATGTGACATTCCACATACCACCAGAAATGGAATGACATTTAATATCCATATAAAATACCCTTACCTGCAAATATATCGAAACTCATACCATTATCCATCAAACAAACTTGAGTCCATTACCCAAAATTGGGTTCAACAACTTCTCATGGCCACAACTCTCTAACCGTGAGGAGTTATGTGACGTTCCACATACCACCAGAAATGGAATGAAATGTACTATCCATACAAAATAGTATTACCTTCAAATATATTAAAATTCATACCATTATACATGAAACAACCTTGGGTCCATTACCCAAACCTTTGTGCTACTAGAATTCGCTACCAGACTTTCTTCAAGGGTTGATATCAATGACAACCAATCTTAATCAACACGTGCATGATATGATATATAATTAACATACAACATTTTCAACAACTTCTTTGCCTCTTCGCAACTACCGAGAAAAACATTATCACTAGGAAGAACCCTATCTTTCAATATCCTATAGTTAGTGGGAAATAGACATGTACAAGGTCATTTAACGTTTATAAAAAAAACCATTTTTAATGTTGATGGTGTGACAATAATTCTAAAAATTAATATAAGGTACTTGTTGGTCAATTAACTCAATATTTCCTAGAAACATGTGTTTAACATGCCAAACTTTTTGTTCATGTTGTACAATAACATTATTGTCCCAAGTTGGGTAGACTTTGACTGGGTAGTAGGTCCAAAGAGAGGGGTGGTGGAAGTAGATTTCAGGATTTTTAAAGTAGTATCATTGATATGAGCATCATCCCCTAGATTGTTTTTCCGGAATGCGTCTAACAACATTGTCTCCATGGAAGTCGTATCTCGTAATTAATCATCCATACCAACCTATTTTTTATTGTCTCCATTGCCAACTTCTAAAGAACTACTATTGTTGTAGTCATTCCTAATTGGTGAATTTGGACGTAGTGGGAATTGAATAGGTGGTTGATTCAATAATTCTTGGTACGCTTCCCCTCTGAGTTGTGCTCTCATTTCGTCCTTCTCTTGGGTTGACATTATTGTGGGGTGCAATAGAATATGGTAGGTAGGTTTCTCATCATTAGAAGAATCCCAATTTCAAAAATATTGAACATTAGTACATCGATGATATTAGTAAGCACAATGCAATAATTTGTTTGTTCAAATTACATTATACCAAAAAATTACTACCATCGTCGACCCAGGATTGTGGCTGGAAGATGGAATGTCACAATTGGCAGGGTAAAGCAGTTGTCAATTTTCATATACCAACTGTTTGTGGTATGTTTCTCCCAATAACACCTTCCGACGTTTTTGAACCGGTAATGGAATATTTTATGCATCTGAACTCGATTCTCAATCAGGATCCTGAAAATTTGGATACATTTTTATTCATATTGACATGGATGAAAAAAAATCAATGAGATAATAGAAACATAAATAAAATAAGTTAAACTTATTGGAGATGGAAATGGAGAACTCCACGATGGACTTTGAGTAATATGGAATGGGATGGAATTTGAAGAATTGTCCATTTGGTCATATAATAAGGTTTTTTCCCTACATTTCAATAAAATTAGCAATAAATATTCGTGTACATATCTAAAATAATTTTTTAGGACCATACCACAATCTGAGTTTGAATATAGTTTTGAAACTATTTTTTAAGAATAAGGCAACATAAAATGTAAAATGTATATTGAAGTATTGTAAGTCATGTGAATTCATACTAAAAGATAATTTGAGATTCAAATATACTATTTTATGCGCAAATAAAAGTTCATATAAATTTAAAAGCATCCTGGCGTGCTTGTAAACCAAAAACGCATTGGTGCACATATTAATAATAAGCATCGGTGCGTTGAAAAATTAACCACACCGTGTTTTGAGATTTTGTCAATGAAAAAAAATTACATGTTATCGGTGCATCAATTAATATGGACGCACCAGTGTGTAATGTAATATGGATGCATTGGTGCGTCTTACATAAACGCACCTTCGTGCCGAAAAAAAAAAAAAAAAAAAAGGATTTTTTTAAACAATTAAAAAAATAGTAGAAATCAAATTTCATAAAGACATTTAAATACTAAAAAGTTATTTATTATCTCATTATTTTGCAAAATTTTGCAGGGAAGAAACTTGCAAGAGAGACAAACGAAGGAACACCGTGGAGGAGAAAAATACTTTGGAACCATAGTATTATTTAGAATATGAGAATTTGAAGGGTATGATGATTCACTTTAAACTATTTTCATAAAAAAAAAATATTAAGAAGGTTTTCAATATTTTCATTATTTTGCCAAAATTTACAAGAGACATATTTGGAAGAGAGACATACAAGGGACCACTGTGGAGCAAAATAATACTTTGGAACAACATAAATATTCAGAAAATCAGGATTTGAATGGTATGGTGATTCACTCAAAACCCTACATAGTAAAAAATTTAAATTTTACTGTTGATTTTGATAACAAATTATTTTACAAATTGTATTCCTATTTGGATTTAAAAAAAAAATCAATATATATATATACCTTAAACCCTTGTTTTTTTTCCTTACGTGAATGAAAAATTTCACCCTAAGGTTTAAATCCCTCTATCACTTTAGAATTATGGCTTTTCGTTTTAGGCATTTTAGATATAATGGGTTTGTTTTTCTAGATATAAAGTTTTGGCATGCGATGCAAAGCGACCACTTATTGCACCATATCCTAAACATAGTCAATCGTTTGACTTTTGTTTTTTAAAACGATTTCCGATTTGATGTTTTTTTTTTAAATGTTTTCATATTTTCCGGTGCACCACTTCGACAGAAACTCACTAGTGCATTTATGTCTAAGGGGCACAAATAAAGCCATAAATTAAAAAAAAATTAAAAAATACAGTGCATAAAAAAAAAATATCACCATTGTTTTCTCATCTAAACAACACAGAAAATGTTGTCACATGATTTTTTTAATTTTTTAATTTTTTTCTCATCTGTGTGTAATTTTTCTATTGTTTTTTGTATGTATGTTTATTTTTTTTGCTATATTTTTTATTTTCTACTGTAGTCGCTGTGATGTCTTCTATATATATCGCATTGTTGTATTTCACAATTTAAAAAAAATAAAAAAATTAAACTATTCAATGTGTTTTGTTGTATGGAACGCACCAGTGTGTTTTATGTAATAAATGCACTGATGCTTTCTATTTAAAAAGTGCACCGATTACAATGATTTTTTTCACTGAATATTATGTGATTTATTTATAAAATATATTTAATAATTTATGTATTGAAGGGAACATGTTGTATATTGATAAAAATATGAGTGAGAAGAGTTCAAATAATAAAAGTTATGGTCGACACAATGATGACACATCCGGAAAAACAGAAAAGGCAGGTTCTCAGTAAATTCTATACAAAATTAATATGGCTAATATATATATAAGTTTAACTAATATGTATTGGTTACTATGTGTCATGTGGGGCCACAAAATGAGGAAGCTTGATAATGTTATTTTTGATCTAAGTGTAGAAGAGTGTAAAAGTTTGATGGAAAAATTGTAGAGCGATGAATCAAGTGAATGAAAAAATATTGTTCAAACTGATTTTCTTTTTTGAATTTTCATTAATAATATACTTAGGAATGTTAGATTACATGTTTCAAACAATCTATTAATTCACATATCTTTAGTGTTCTATAGGAACCAACAACGAGGGAACATAATGTCATCATAAGAAATCAAAATTAATTAATATAGAAGATGTAAATGATGATGAATTGGTCCTTAGCTCATCTTGAGTGGTGTTGGAGATTAACCAAAGGGGGGAAACTTTTACAGAACTATGAGGGATATAGTGGAATTAACATATAGACATACTTCCCACTTACAATATACAAATCAATCCAATGATTCCAAGAACTAGGTTATATTTAAACTACAGAAAGCATTTCCGGAGAAATGGTCAATGAGACCTGTCAGACTTGCAATAGCAAAAACATACAACAACAAAAAATAATCATTCAAAAAGTAATATTCCTAAACATGTTTTTTAAGAATATATATATTACAAAGTATTCATTTATTATTATATCAATTTTGTGATATTTATTTTTCATATATCAATATAAAAATACTTTATTGTCATGTTAGTTTTTCAGGAAAATTATGAAAATCCCAGAGGACCAACGAGTTGATATCCGAAATATGCTAGTAGGAATGTCAAAAAAAATGTACAAGGAGATGGTCAAAGAAATGGACATAATTTCATCCCAAAAGGAGTTATCTCAACTGCAACATGCTTCAAATGTATGTAATCATTGAATTTTTCTATTAGGTACAAATGATTAATTTAGCATTAAATATTAATTTTCAAATATTCTCTTACAAAAAATAAAAGAAAATGGAACTCATTCTGCACATAAAACTGGACGACAAGGAAGAAAAGAGTTGATAGCAAAGTTTGTGAGTAATTGTTATTTCCTTATAACAACTTAAGTTTTTTTTTTTTTGTATATTTTAAGTTTTTTTACAATAGCCATCCTTGCATGTCTCCAAAAAGGTGCTAACATACAAAGAAGAGTCATCAGGAAAATTGATTGACATTGGGTTAATTAAGGGTTTTGAGTATGTGTTGGCATATCAAAAATTAATTGTGGAATTTGTAAGTATAATCTATGTTGTTTTACTTCTATCATTTTATAGTTAATGAAACAAAAACAATGCTTTATATTAAATCTATGATTTATTATGGAGTGTAAAACTTGCAAGAAACAAAGTATGGAACTGACCCAATAGAAGAATTGTTGAAACGAGGCATGATATTTGATTTTAAACATATGTTTATGATTCACGAGTCAATTCTTTTTTTATAGGTACGTCGCTTTTCAATTTACATTCATGTATATTATTTATTTCAATTTCCATTATTCTCACCAATGTTAATAGACTCATTACAGTTTATTTTTATGTTTGTAGATGGAACTTGAAGAAGAAAAAAACAATTGAGGCAATCAACCAAACATTCATAAAAATAACCCAAGACATGGAAGTAGCTCGAGCACTAACAATAGTTCCAGTGAAGAATGATGACCAATATATTTGGATATCAATGCTAGCTGCAATTTTATTTTTTTTAAATAATTATCTGTGAAAATCAAAAATTTTTGCTTAATGTAATGGAAATAATGTCCGAATTGAAAGACAAGGGATTACCAATAAGTGTCCCATTTTGTATGAAAAAGACCCTCTTATTCATATAATAAAATATGTTTTAATTTATTTTATTGCCTTGTCCAATGTTGTTGTGAAATGTTACATCGTGGATTAAATATATGGATGAGTAAATATTATAATGAACCGATGCAAAATCTAATGATATAACAAATTAATCCAAACATCATATCCAAATTCACTAATCAAAATATAAGATATATGCAATTTTTTTGATAAATAATGGAATTAAAAAATAACAATAATTGCACTATCATGGGTCGATGTTTCTCGGTGTATTTTAATTATTAATATCATCGACACGTTTAATATTAAAACTCACCAGTGTGTTTCATATAAAATGCGCACTAGTATATGTAATCAATTAGCACTGGTTTCAATATTTATTTAATACCACAAAATTATATTAAAAAATTGGCCTTCGATGCATTAAGCTTATATGAAGCACCAATGCTTTTGTGTTATTAATAAGCGTCGATGCTTTAGGATTATTAATAAGCATTTTTGTTATTAATACATACCGACACTATTGTGTTATTGATAATCATAGACGCTTTCTTGTTACTAAAAAGAACATATTCTTTCGATTTTTAATGCACCGAGGAGGGTTTTTCCAGGTAATGCATCAGTGCATATTATTTTATACAACATCAATGCCTTCTTATTAATAACACACCAGTGAGTTCTAAGAAGAAAGCCTTGATGTTTAATTATTTTGAACTCTCCTGATGCGTTTTACTGTTAAATCCCCGATGCTTATAAGATAAACACCTTGATGCTTAAATATTTTGCAGCACCGATGCTTGACTTTAAGTGTACAACATTGGTGTTGTATGTGTATGTATGCATCAATGATTGTTCCTCATACAAACACACTGATTTGTAAACATCCGCTAACACCTCCAACCACCTAGATGTTTTTATTTATAATCAAGTTCCGTTATAGTATCTGCAAAAACATCCTGTATCGAAAACAAATGTTGTAGCAGAGGTTTTTTTGACAATTTTTACAAATTTTGTAACACTAGAAACCTCTTCTAAAAGGTATTTTTCTTGTAGTGTGTATTCACTGTATAATATGAGATGAGATGACCCTAAGACTAGATATCGTTGGTGTATATATAGGAGACAAAGGGTACAATTATAATAAAAGCATACAATGAAGGGTTCCATCCTACATGCAAATATAACACTAGAAATGTAATAATTCAATACACAGGGCTTAATAAGGGGTTTAATACTTAACATGAGGTTTTGTATAGGGTTTAACATGCCCCTCCCCTTAAAACAAGTGTTTTCCTCAACACTTGACTAAATGCAAGTGTTTCTACACATTGAAGAACTCATTTTCCCATGTCACCTCTTCCACTGGTAGGTTCTTCTATGTGACAAGGTACTCAGTGATTGATCAATTTCCCAGTCGCTTAATCCTTGCTTCAAGGATTGTTTTTGGTTCTAGTATGATTTTCCATTCTTCATTAATCTTTGGTAAAACAGTTTGGACTGACTTATTGTCATTGATTACCTTCTTTAAGCAAGAAACATGGAATACTGTATGTACACACAAAGATGGAGTGTTATAGCAATATTTTCCTCACCCTATGCAAATTTGCTCTGAAGGCCTTGTTCCATTTCCCTATGCAGACTTGAAGTCACTTTTGGAAAATCCCAGAGCTAAAAACAATATTTTTCCACATCTACGTGCCCTACCTATTATACAACATGTATATACGCATGTTGCACCACTACAACCCACGCACATCGAGTTTTGTGCCAAAAATTAAAAAATGGTGTCAGGTTTCCATGTCAAGTCACAAGATCCATGATCCTTGACCTTCTATA
Source organism: Picea engelmannii (assembly GCA_009831015.1). Taxonomy (NCBI): domain Eukaryota; kingdom Viridiplantae; phylum Streptophyta; class Pinopsida; order Pinales; family Pinaceae; genus Picea; species Picea engelmannii. Next base: position 1,271,081 of record ML778196.1, on the reverse strand, counting down.
TACTAGAAACGTTCTGAATCGACCCTTCAGTTCTACTTGAAGGCTATAAATGGGCCAAATCCAAGCTATGGAAAAGGGGAGAAATATTCAACTTTGAGAGAAAAGTTATTCTGGAAAAATTATTCACTTCATATTGAGTCTGCATCCCTTTATCCTTTTAAGTCTGAACACATTGTTCAACCCCCAAACTCTTCCCTACTTGATTGAAAATATAATTGTCACTCTTCTATGAGATTTCCTTTGGTGGAGGATTGAAGTGGTGGAGACCCAGCTGGAAGGGACTTAGTTTCTTGGTTTCGAACTGTCCCGACATGGAAGTTTGTAATACATTCACTTATGTTTATTACATTTTAATAGAAATACTCTTTTCTCGTCCAATTAATATCTTGAGAATATTTGAATTGTTATTCCATGGGCGTATTTGTTATGAATGTTGATGGATTATGCTATTGAATGTGATAACATTATATATTATCATCATATGCTTGCGTTTCTTGGTTGTTGAGAACAAGTTGCAGGTGTATTGCTTTGAGTCAAGCGCTTAATGTTGGAATTCATTGAACATTTGGACGAAGTAGGCTCTTTATCTTGTCTTGTTAGCATATTTGTTTATATAGAATACATGATATTAGAGTTGATTTCTGCAGTCGTTTCCGTCTTTTGTGGTTTACCCTTATCCATAGAGAGATTTTCCTCGTAACAGAATTGGCGACCATACTGGGGATGTAATCTTCTTTTTGGGGTTTGGAGTGTTTTTCTCCTTTGATTTCTCTCATTTATATTGATTTTCTTGTTGCATGACTTCTTGATAGCCTCTTTTCATTCTAAGTCTGAGTTTCTTAGCCTTCTCCTTAACCTAGTTGTGTTTTAAGACATGTACGCAGGTTTTTACTTGACAGTCGCATACATACGTGTGTTGTCCTTCTGCAAGAGGCGTATATACGTGCTTTTCTCCTGAACAGTCGCATACATCACCCTTTTTTGCTTGGTTGTTGGGTTTGATGTTTGTTGGGTAAGTTTTGATGGTTGCTGAGTCTTCTTGGGTCTCTTTTATGACTGTTAAGTGTCTGTGGAATGATAGGAAACCATTCTTTGGTTGAATTTTTGGGCAGTATCTTTCTCATCATAATTTTCATTTGATTGTCCTTGCATATTGGGTTGGTTGTTTGCTTCTTGATATCCTACATGTTTGTCTCTGTTTACATACAATATAATTTTTTATATCAAGTTGTTGTTCAGTCCTTGCATTTTCATTCTTTTATATTGAAAATACAAAAATATTAGGCATTCTGCATTGATGGAATTTGATCTTTTTGGGTTCTTATCATTGATATTAGTACATGTATAGACATATTTCATCTTATTTAGAATTGAAGAACTAAATTGAAAATTGCATTTTGAAAAGAATGTCATTTATTGGGAATTGAAGTTACAACTTTGCATTTTATTCATATTCATTTACTTTACTTGCTAATTCATAACATCATTAGTTTCATGACCGCACATTTTTTGAGTAAGAAAGGACACTAAAAGAAACACTGATAATTTAAAATTGATTAGAAACAATTTTATTTTCTAGGGTGCACAAACTAGCTTAGGATTTAGAGCGTTGGAATAGGATTTTGTGAGTAAACTTCTCCAAGGCTATTAAATCAACATATGTGTCTGACTAAGGGAGTGGTGAAATCCATTATATAATTGGTGATGTCAGGAGGCTCCGCTTACACTGGATTTAAGCATGAGGTTGCATGAGGTTGGTTGAGGGGATATCCCCCCAATACCTTCTTAGCGCTAGATATATTTTTGGGGATCTATTCGTATATGGGGATCTTGCTAGTACCTTTACCTCTGTGAGAGGCAGTGCTTTCGAGGTTTCGGGCTTTGTTACCCTGCCCATATGGTGGACCTAACTTACAACTGTTCGCTTGTGCATCGGTTATATCATGGTTTCTTAGTTGCTTGGCATAGGTATCACATACGTTACTAGCAGGGGTTATTCTGCAGGTACCCCGAGTCAGATAAGGGTCGAACAACACACAACCTTTATGGAGGAGTACCTCTCTGAGGGCATCTGATCGACTGGCTGTTAAGCCCATGAGGGCTCTTATAATTGATTCTGATACCTTTGATATTTTTCATGGAGTCTCAGGCCCCTCTTGGGTGAGGCATACCTACTTTAGGGAGGGAGGCCCCTTTTCAACCACTTTATCCTATTTGTGTGCATATTGGCCTTTTTTTATTTTGGTGTGCTCTTTGATTATTAGTTGACCTTAGGATTTTATATTGCGCTGTGAGTTTTCATTATCATGGAAAGTGGAGTCCCTTTAGCTCGCTCATTTACTGCTACCTCCCCCATGAAATTTTCTCATTTCATGGGGATGAATCCATATGTGTTTCATAATGGTATGCAGAATTATGACACACAGTCGATGCCTTGGGTCTCTAATCAGTTTCCTCTTGATATGCGAAACATTCCTTCACCCTTTCCATCCTCTCCCTCACCTGTTTATATGAATCCTGGTTTTGTATCTGGGGGAACAATGGCTCCACTGTATATGTCTTCATTTGATAGGAGTCATATCCCTCAACCAACTCTCACTATGGGAGGTTGGAATCTCCCTTCTTACGGATCCAATATTGGATTCATACTTCCAGGAGCCAGTTCTCAAATGAGTGGTTATTCTACTTATTACACCCCATCAGTGTATCCTTCGTCCGTCGTGCCAGTTCCTATGAACACTCTTCCCATGGCAGGCCTCCATCTGTCCTCTGGTATTTCATACAGAGGGAGTCAATTTTATGGTATGGGCTACCCCTTTCACAGAACCCCTTCATATGGGGGCAATATACATCCTCACATGAATAACCTGTGTCATGCCTTTGTCTCATCACAGACATCTGCTTCGGTGATGATGCCCATACAAACCTATATGGATCAATTAGGCGAAGGATACTACTTTTCCAGGTAGGGACATGGTGTAGACCAAAACCCTTCTTTTCCTGCAATTTCTCAAAACCAGTCTTTCTCGAGACCTTGGTCTCAAATTGCAAAACTAACTGCTGCCACCAGTCCAGTCCTTGCAAGTCATACTGGAATTCCATCACCAACCTCTGCTAGTCATGTTGGAGATTGGCCGACAAACTCTACAAGTCATGTTAAAGACCAACAACCATCTGTAGCAAGTCATGTTGAGGACCAACAACCATATGCAACAAGTCATGTTGGGGGCACCACTCTAGTTGCCATGAGTCATACTGACATCACATCCCCAACCTTTGTGCATCATGTGGGGGATGAACCACCAGCCTCTACCAGTTACGCTGAGATCATGTCGCCATCCATTGTGAATGAAAATGGGGGCATTCATATGATTAAGAATCTTAGACGTGTAAGACATAATCCCAAGTTCCTTTGTAGGATTTGCAAAGGAGATCACCTTACTCATTTGTTCCCTGTTACTATTGTGGTACAAGAATCGTGGTCCTTTCTTGGGGGCCCTTCGGGTTCTGAGTCATCTTTGGTTTCCTAACACTTAGTTTCTCCTTTGATTGACATGGAAGTCATGTTGATACAATCATCACCTGACCCCACTCCTATTTTAAGGAGTGAGATATCTTTTGACCATGTCATTAACATTTCTATCTAGGTACCTTCTGAACAAGAGAGAGTTTTACTCTCCACGAGTACTCTCCCTCCAAGTCTTGGAGAGGTTCCCTTTGACTGGGATGGTCTTGTGGGGTATCAAATTACTTCTCCTATGCCTTTTCAGGTAAGAGACATTCTCCAATATATCATTGAGAAGGTAACCTCTGCTAGCACTTTATCCTCCTCGACTTGGAAATATTTGGGATTTCCCAAGTTTGTGTCAGCTATTCGTAAGTTGTTGACCTTTCATAGAAATCCCACACGGGAGACTTGGCCTCCCCCATGACATGCCGCCTAGAACCCCCCTAACGAGTCTGATTTAAGTTCTTTTCCGACTCTTTTAAAAAGAGAAAAGATTGTCAAGTGAATTTGTCTCTTTCACATTCGTTAATTGGATTTGAAAGGTCGCGAGTCTGATTTAATCTCTTTTCCAACTCTCTAAAAAAGGGTTGATTACATCCATATAATTCCTTAATTTTCTTTTCTCCTCTAACTCTTTATCACACCACATTTTCTCCTTAAATTTTGATTTCATGATATTTTTAATAGTATCTTTATTTTGTAAAATGGCGTCTACTAGGATTCCCTAATAGTTTATCCAAGACGGGCCATCTTTATGCCATCCTCGCTTGAGTAGATGGTGGATGGTGGTTACAACTGGAATTTGAAGCAATTTTAAGAAGCCTCTTGTCTTCCATGTTATTTAACTTGTTCTTATACATTAGGTATCTAGTCATAGAAGAAATGAAAATTAATTAATAAGATTCTTATGTTTATAGTGGAATAAAAAATAATCTTAATTAACTTACTCACTCTATATATAATTACAAATTTTATTAAAAGTTATCAAAATTTGATTATTATAAATTTATTTTAATTTTCAATGTATATTTCAAAGCTATAAAGTATGCATACATTATGGATTATCTTGAATAGTAAATTAAGTTCAAAATAATAACATAATAATATTAATAAAGCTCAAAATAACACCATAATAATATTTTTTTTTTTGTTAACTAAATATTGGCATCTAAACATTAGGAGGAAACACATTTTCTTAACCATTAAGCCCACCTATAATTTGTATTAAAAATATTACCATTACACTAGTAATATGGTGATTTATATAAAAGATTTGATGTCAGACTAAGAGCTATTCTTTTATTAGTGACATGTACATATTTGTTGGGGCACGTTATTGAATTGGTTTTTGTTTAAAAATAAAAATATTTAAACACACTAAAAATACTAATTTTATTTAAATTATATAATTTCAATAATTAAAATATACAATTCTAATACTTTTTAATCAAATTCTATATAAAAAAAAATAACTTAAAAAAATCTAAATCCTAATCCTTATTATATCTAAACTATATAATTTCAATAATAAAAATATACAATTCTAATACTTCTTAATCAAATTTTAAAATTCTATATAAAAGAAATGATTAAAAAAAATAACTTAAAAAAATCTAAATCCTAACCCTTATTATATCTAAACTATATAATTTCAATAATAAAAATATACAATTCTAATACTTAATCAAATTTTAAAATTCTATATAAAAGAAATGATTATACTTCTTAATCAAATTCTATATAAAAGAAATGACTAAAAAAATCTAAATCTTTATCACCATAGCTTGTTCTCTTCTTCTATGTACAAAAAAGAAAGATACCTTCTATGTACAAAAGATATGTGAGTTTCTTTGGTCTCTCGATGGATTGTTCACTTACATTTCAAAAAATTGGATGGATTGTTCACTTGAACATTTCAAAACTTTGAAAACTTTAATTTCAAAAGGATAAACATCATTACCTATAGTTCCCATGTGTCAAGATTGAAAGTGAGTTTGTGAGTTTGTCTATGATTTTCTTTTCTTGTGGAGGAATCCATATCTATTGCCATTTTCCGAAAATGAGTTGGTCTGGTCGTCCTTACGGAGGTGAAGGCCTCTCACGCATCTAATAATTTAACTTCGGTTGTACATTGTCTTTAACTTAATAATTTAACTTCGGTTGTACCTTGTTTTTAACTTCGGATGTACCTTGTCTTTAACTTTGATTATACCGTCATTCGAACCAAAGACCACTTCGGATGTACCTTGTCTTTAACTTTGATTATACCGTCATTCGAACCAAAGACCAAAATTGAGGTCTTCATTGCCCTTCAAAAGCCTTGTAATCCTTCATAGAAGGGTTTAAAATTATTTTCAATGCAAATGAAAATTTATATAAAAAAACACTTGTAAAATTTGAAATAGAAATTATCTGATATTTTTTCATTTAAAAAGAAAATGAAAAATTTCTTAATATATTCACTTTTCATTGTTTTTATGAATTATAAATTTTCTTAATAAATTCTTTTTTATTTTTTTATTGTTTTTATAAATTTTTTAGTTTATTAATCATTTCCCTCCTCTATATCTTAGTAATAAAAAAAATGTTAACAATCTTTTTATATTTTAGTAATACAAAAAAGAATGTTACCAATTTTTCATATGTCAAGTCAGTTCAAAAAAAGAATTGTTATATTTTTTTTAAAATACAATCCTATTTTTATGGAGCTAATGCATGCATGCATATTCTATTTATTAAACTCATAGATATGAAAGATCAAATGGTATGGTGAAATCTCTAAACACCAGCAACAATGAGCAATATAATTACACAATATAAGTCAATTTATTTTGTCCAGGCAACCCTTCCCAAGTTCTCTTTCTTTGTTTTGTTGTAGGTTTATCTAATTTTCCAATAAGATGATTTTCATTTTTGTTAGTTTTCTCTATCTTCTTTACCTATTTGTGTTAATTTATTTTATTATTTTTTTAAATGAAAAAATCCCTTATCTTTATTATCCCAATTTTCAAAGAAGGCTATTTTCAATTTTGTTAGATTTATGTTAATTTATTTTATTATTTTTTTAAATGAAAAAATCCCTTATCTTTGTTTTCTATCTTCTCTATCTTTACCAAGAAACAAGAAAAACAAAAATAAGCTTTGAATAAGGCTATTTTCAATTTTGTTAGATTTATGTTAATTTATTTTATTATTTTTTTAAATGAAAAAATCCCTTATCTTTGTTTTCTATCTTCTCTATCTTTACCAAGAAACAAGAAAAACAAAAATAAGCTTTGAATATCATTGAGATCACTCGCTTTCTTCCTGCTTCAGATTCAACACCATGCCAAACGATCAACACCGGTCAGAAACTTCTTTAAAAGTAGTCTTAATTCACATGAATTTATTCAAAATCATGTGTGTTTTTTATTTTAATTAATTAAAATAAATGTTGCGATGGTTCACCTGATACAGAGATATAAGAGAATCAGTTCTTTCAATCGCTTCACTTTGGTAACTCACCCCGGTAGGAAGGGGTTAAGCCTCGTCGTTAAGTGAGTGTTGCGGGGATATCTCACAGACAATTCATTCCCTCGATATTGAATCAAGCCAGAGAATAGATCCGCCCTCATATTTGTTTTAGATAGATATGGCCCTTATATTTGTTTTAGATAGATATGGTCTTTATGAATGATTCCAGTGTAAGAGGCTATGAATCTTTCATGAATTTATTCAAAATCTTGTGTATTTTTTATTTTAAGTAATTTATAATTATCATGTGTTTTTTTTTTTTTTAATTTTAATTAATTGTTAATATTTGTAGCTTGTATATTAATTATGTTTTTAATTTTAGTACTAACTTATATTTATTTTAATTATAGAATTTTAAAATTTATTTTAAATTACTCAAAGTGTTCACTACTTCTTCATTTGAGATGAGTTTTTTTAATATTTAGTGTTTTATTAATTTAATATATTTTAATTAATTGTTAATGTGTATCCTAGATATTAATATATTTATTTTATTTTTTGTTGATTATTAATTATGTTTATTTAATTTTAATTGATTATTAATTTGTATATATATTTTTATTGATTATAAATTTATACTTCTTTTAATTTTAATTAATTAATTATGATTTATTTTAAATGTTGATCTTTACTTGTTCATTTCATATGTAAAAGATTATTATCAAATTATATTGTTTTATTAATGCTAAAAATGATTTGAAACTTTGGATTGTCACTTACAGAAAATTTGTCTCCCCTCATTTGTTCTTCACAAATCAGTTAAGAGTTTCATCTTCCTATTCCTATCATCCAACATTAGTGAGTATTTTATTAATTTAATTTATTTTAATTAATTGCTAATGTTTATAGCTTGTATATTAATATGTTTATTTTAATTTTAATTCATTATTAATTATGTTTCTTTTAATTTTATTTGATTATTAATTTATATATTTTTTAGTTTTAGCTAATTAATTATATAATTATAAGAAATTAATTCCACTACTAATTACAAATCCTTAACTTTACTCAATAAAAGGGAGAAAAAACATTTAGTTGAATTATCATTGTGTGCAATTTTTTGTTAAGTATATTACATTAAGAAAAAATTGCAATTAGTAATAAAATAATTGATAAAGATATTATATATATATGTACAATTTCTATGAAGTTAGATTTAATAAAATGGAATTTGGAAAATAAATTAGAAATCATTTGAGTATGTTATTATGGAATATAATTAGAATGTTTTAATTATAATTTAAATTTCAACTAGATTAGTGTAGATAAAAATATAATGGAATTGGTAAGAATGTTAAAGATTGTAAACTTTGTTAATTATAATGTTTATTTTGTAATTGGTAAATCATTATAATGGTGAATTTTAAGATAGATTATTGGATATAATGATATTTTTTGTGACATAATAATTTCTTAATTTCCAACTCTCATGTGCATACATTTATTCAATAATCAATATGATGATTAACATCCATGGACATGGTGATTTAATATTGATGTTTGGTATTAAAATTTAAGGATTGGATAAATAAGTTTCACAAATAGTAATGGAATAATTTATAGTTTTATGTTTAAACTAATAGTGTAATGTGTTAGTTGAAAATACTTGAAGAAACGATGTTTTTTATAATTGCAGCATCTATTTGAACTAATAATACATTGAAATTTAATTAGGAAAAACACATCCTTTCATCACCTCCAGTAGATATTTTATAGCTAAGTTTATAAAATAACAACAATAACAAATTTATAATTCATAAGAAAAAATAATCAATTTGTATTAATTAAGTTTAATAGATATAGACATAATTTAATTATGAATGATGCTTTTGCATGAAATATTTGATTAGATTGAAGTAAGTATTTACTATATAAATCATTTATTATCTTTTATCTTTTATAATGATATTGATGATTACATCATGTTTTTTCAAAATTAATATTAATTTATAAATTTTAATAAAGAAAATAAATTGTAAAATTAAATAATTTGAAAATAAATTTATTGGTTAATAATAGAATAAATAAATGTTATAAATTTATTATGATTTAATATTTTATTTATATAATTGATAAATATGAACAAAATTTCATCATAATGCAAATTTTATATAATGAGTGAATTACAATACTTCACTATAAATATTGACAAGAATTTAGGTTAAGGACAATTTTACTTTAGTTATGTAACAATTTCACATATGTCATTTTTATTAATAATTGAACTCTCTATTATTATCATATAATATAATATTTTTTCATCTATTTCTAATGATTTTTTCTTTCTATATAAAAACAGGGAATTTCTCAAGAATAAATGTCTAGAATTGACAGACCTAAAAAACATGGAAGACAAATAACACTTTCTTATGCATTTCAATTGAAGCAAGATGATAAAAAAATTGAAGAAAATGTTGATTTTGATGATGAGATTAATATTGAAGAGGAAGGTATTCCAAAAAAGAAAGGCAAGGGGGTAGCTCCCAAAAGAACAGTTAAATATGGATGGAAATTAATACACAAATGGGCATATCCTATAATAGGTTCAAATGGTGAAGAGCGTATCAAGTGTTCATGGTGTGTCAAATTCAAAGGAGATACACCATATGCAAGAGAAGGTAGTAGTACAATCCAATTAGCTGGTTTAAATGTTCATGTTGTATCTAAGACTCATAAATGTTCAGTTCAACTCTTGGAGAGTGAATCAAGGCAATCATATTTACCCATCACAAAACATGTTGAACTCATGCTTGATATTGAGAAATCCTGAATAATCAGTGTGATGGAAACTATGTATTTTGTGGCTATAAACGATTTACCTTTAGAATTGTATAAAGACTTGTGTGACTTGCATAGGTACAAGGGAACACCCAATATGCCTTTAAGCAATGAATACTCTTCATATACTAATATTACATATGGAAAATAGGTTTTACTTGCAGCAAAAATGGTTTACTGGAAAATATTGAAGGAAGAAATTTGCTCGAGTCCCTTTTATTCTATTCTAGTGGATGAAAGCACAGATAAAACAATGGAACAACACCTTATTGTATATATTACATATCTAATGGATGGGGGAAGAGGGACACGTGCAACAAAATTTATTCGTCTTCTGGAAATCAAAGACAGTACTGCACAATCAATGTATGAATCCCTCTTAGGATTATTATCTGAAATGGATTTATCAAAATATAAAATGGTGGGATTTGGTTCAGATGGAGCTTCATCTATGAGGGGTATTCATGAAGGTTTGGCTGCCAAGTTGCTTCGTGAAGTGCCTCATTTGTTATGCATTCATTGTGTAGCACATCGTGAGGCACTAGCTATAACTGATGCTACAAATTATTTTCCTGAATTTAATTATATCGACAAGTTGGTCAATAAAGTATATTCTTGGTTGGAAAAATCTGCAAAGAGGCATGGAGAACTCAAAAGTTTAATGGACTTATTTCAAATTGATAAGTTACAGGTACTTCAAATTCATCAAATTCGATGGCTTTCTAGGGAACAGGTGATGAACAGGCTTGTGAAAACTATGTCGGCATTATTACAAGAATGAAAACATGATAACAGAAAGATGTATGAAATGGGAACACTATTTCAAGTTCAGTTTTGTATTCATTGGTTGGCAGATGTTCTAACTGAACTAAATAAGCCAAGCCAACGATTTCAAGAGGAACATATTGATATAACATCCATTGGTATGCAATTAGATGTTCTTATTGAACTTTTTCATAGACTATTCTTACGAGATATGTTTGGAGAAGGTTCTCAACATGTTTCATATTTTTTAAGAAATCAGAACATGGAAAATTGGAGTTTATTGATAATACAGGTGCTTCACATGTGCACATGTTAAGATTCGAACCTATACCTAATTCACTTGGGTCAGGTATTATGTAAGATTGTGTTCACTTGGGTATAGCATTTGTCCAAAAGTTGATTGATTGTCTCAATGACAGGTTTACAGATTTTCCAATATTCAATGCAAAAAAAGTATTCAATCCTCATTCTTACTTTGAATAAGAGAATGAAAGAGACTCTGAAACAAAACGATGGTTGAGACGACTATGTGAAAAATTTGATATTGGAGACTCGCCAATACTTGATACAGAAAAATGTGAAGGTGAAATGGAAAGCTTTACTATTACTCTACATCGGGCATATCCAAGGAAAAGCATGGTTGTAACATGGGAAGAATGTGGAGGAGAACCTCTTTGGTGTGAATCTTACCTAAATTTAATGAAATTGTGGCAAATTGTTCTTACTCTTCGTGCTAGCATTGCTAGTTGTGAAAGAGGATTTTCTAAGTTGAATCGTATAAAAAATGATGATAGATCTAGACTTGGTCTAAAAACGTTAGACACTTCGATGTTTTTGTCTTTATCATCACCTCAAGAATTGCACGAGGTAGATTGGCACACAATTTATGAAACTTGGAAAGGAATGAAGGCATGACGACCTCTTTCATTAGTTGGTACAAGTTAAAGTGTCATGATATTTCATTCAATTTTGTAATTTCCAATATTTTTGATTAATTCATTTAAACGAGTATTTTATATCAATGTGGAAAAATATTATTATTATATGTATTTAATTAACAAAATTTGAAGTAATTTAATGATTAATATGTTATAATTGGAGAATAATAAGTTAAGAGTTTATTTCTTTTATAATGAATGGGTTATAAACTAATTATTTTATGAGTGAAAACTTAACTGTTTTTTCATTTTCATATGAAAAGGATAATTTATTTTAACATGTCAATTTAGAAGGGTTACAATAAAGTTAATCCTTTAGTTTGAAATATAACCCTTCCCTTCAAATTTGATCCTTGATTCGAACCATTAACGACAGAAATAATGCCTTTAATAATTTAACTTTACACCTACCTTGATGCCACCCCACCTTTGTTATTTTCTTGTACTCCACCTGAAAATTGTTATGGACCGTGAGTGCCTTCATAGAGAATCATTCTTTTACCTTTTTGAGAATTGATTTTCTTTTACTTTTTCATGTGCCCCCCAATTTCGTCCATAGAATCATTCTTTTACTTTTTTGAGAATTGATTTTCTTTTACTTTTTCATGTGCCCCCCAATTTCGTCTAGAGAATCATTCTTTTCAAATTTGGCGAAACTTAAAATCTGCGACCTCAAGTTAAAGTGCGTTTGTTGTTGTAAATTTCAATAATTAAAATATACAATTCTAATACCTTTTAATCAAATTCTATATAAAAAAATAACTTAAAAAAATTTAAATCCTAACCCTTATTATATCTAAACTATATAATTTCAATAATAAAAATATACTATTCTAATACTTCTTAATCAAATTCTAAAATTCTATATAAAAGAAATGATTATACTTCTTAATCAAATTCTATATAAAGAAATGACTAAAAAGATCTAAATCTTTATCACCATAGCTTGTTCTCTTCTTCTACGTACAAAAAGAAAGATATCTTCTATGTACAAAAGATATGTGAGTTTCTTTGGTCTCTCGATGGATTGTTCACTTACATTTCAAAAAATTGGATGGATTGTTCACTTGAACATTTCAAAACTTTGAAAACTTTAATTTCAAAAGGATAAACATCATTACCTATAGTTCCCATGTGTCAAGATTGAAAGTGAGTTTGTGAGTTTGTCTATGATTTTCTTTTCTTGTGGAGGAATCCATATCTATTGCCATTTTCCGAAAATGAGTTGGTCTGGTCGTCCTTACGGAGGTGAAGGCCTCTCACGCATCTAATAATTTAACTTCGGTTGTACATTGTCTTTAACTTAATATTTAACTTCGGTTGTACATTGTCTTTAACTTCGGATGTACCTTGTCTTCAACTTTGATTATACCGTCATTCGAACCATTAACGACAGAGATAATACCTTTAATAATTTAACTTTACACCTACCTTGATGCCACCCTCACCTTTGCTATTTTCTTGTTCTTAGAGAATCATTCTTTTACTTTTTTGAGAATTGATTTTCTTTTACTTTTTCATGTGCCCCCCAATTTCGTATCATTCTTTTCAAATCTTCATAGAGAATCATTCTTTTACTTTTTTGAGAATCGATTTTCTTTTACTTTTTCATGTGCCCCCCAATTTCATATCATTCTTTTCAAATTTGGCGAAACTTAAAATCTGCGACCTTAAGTTAAAGTGCGTTTGTTGTTGTAAATTTCGATGCACGCGTTTGTTATATAGTAGTGAAGGCAGCAATCTCTAGGACTGTCTCGAAGATGGGGTATGTGTATACTCCTCAAACTACAGATCTGTTACGTGGGTGCGCTTGCGCAATTATATTTATTCTCTTACTCTCACTGGATGCGTGGAAGGCGATCAAGAGAAAAGCATACTGGTTTCCAGGAGGGATTCTGGTTCTCAGTGCTCTTACTCTCCAATTCATAAATTATGTTGATTATTCGACCGTCAGTGTAATTTCAGGAACAGAAGATATAACAGATGAGGATGTGGCCGAATTCCTAAAGATTCAGCTCGTAATTGATAGCGGAAGACTTGTGATCTGTGTATTCATTGCTTATTTGCTTCCGGGAATGGTATGTTCTGGCTTTAGAAGTGTTTGGGGCGACATTGGAGCATTTGCATTAGGCGTACTAGCACATATGTTTTCAGAGATTTATCTCGTATACCTATATTTTAACAACTCTAATTCTGACGCGGTATGGTTCAAAGTGTTCGGTGCTATCCTTTTCACAGCCATTACATTGTTGGTTCTACTCTCTATCTGCGCTGTGTTAGCTGGCAAAAGCATTCATATTATCATCAATAAAAAGGTTCCTTCGCTGCTTTCGTGTTGTTCTAGTTCACCTAGAGACTGTGTAAACATTGGGGATCATGTCCTCAAATGTTGGATTGTAGTTCGTTCTAGCCAGCCTGAGAATATTATAGCGAGGTCAGTTTTGAGTTCATTCGCCGGCTTGTTGGTCACAGTCTGTTTTATAGTCTTCGGCGTTAAATGGGAATGCGTTTTCAATGATGATTATAACCCAATCGATCGACTGAATAAAACAACCTTTCTTCTTCAGTTCATGTTCGCCTCAATAAGATGGATCGTGGTCTCAGTCAGATGGTTAACAGCCGTAAAATATTTTTCTAGAGATGGACGGAGTTTATTTCAAGTGGAGGACTTTTGGACAAGGGGTATCGATTTGGAATATGTACAGTTAAAGGGCTGGCTGTTTTGGGAGAAAAGAATTCCTAACAGAACACTCCTACCAACTAAGATTGTGGATTTAATCATAGCAGTTCGGCTACATACTTTATTCTTGTTCATAAGCATTTTACTGCAAAAACTCATAGTCTTAAGCAGCAAAGCTTCTTGCTTTCTCTCTCGTTTTCTATTTCTGCCTTTATTAATGAGCCGTGAAAAGATTATGTTGCTGTCTGGCTCGAACATACCAGCGTCAGAATTTTCCAAGTACAGACAACTTTTGGAGATCATAAGAATGCCCGGAGAAATCGCCGAGAGTCTGTGGATAGCCAATGAATCGGCCTTTAAGTCAACAAAGAAACATATGCAACAAGGTGTGGATAGTACTAAAGATTTGATGAAAATAATAAAACGCCTGCAAACAGAGGCTCCTGCAGCAGATGAAGGTGAAGAGGAAAAGTATTTGAAGTACGCTGGCAAAAAGTCCTGGAAGCTGAAAGCAGTATCATTGATCCATTTTATGTTGTGCTCTTACGACGACAGTAATTCTGAAGTTGTTGATGATGCTACCAAAGCTTGCTGTGAAGCATGGACTCTGATGGACTTTGTTGAAAGTTCACATACTGTGGTCAATTTCGTAAGTGTGGCAGCCGACAAGGAATTCGAAAGTCTTGAAAACATTTGGAATAAGCATCTTAAGAAGAAGCCCACTGAATCCGAACCGGTGCGGACAATCAGGAACCGAATGATAGAGGATTTGAAATCCCGGATTTCCGACGGAGAAAGTCACGTAAATATGCAGGACTCCATGGACTGGATGATGGCCGCTGCAAACTTTAGCTTGAATGAAACATCGAAGGCGATCGATCTTCATTCAGCTAACACAATCAATAATGCAAGGTGCTTATTGGCAAGTGTTATTGTCAATTGCTTGGCAAATGAGCTCAATAACAACGCACTAATAGAAAAGTGCAATAAATGGGCAGTGAACTTTCAAGAAGAAAAGATATACGATGCAGCTTTTATAGCAGGGAAAGCCATGTCTGTGTTGGTTTTCTTTCAGGTACAATTTAGCTAATGCTCCACTTGTAAATTAAGACGATTAACTAATGTTCAAAAGACAGTGAAAGTCAAAATACCAAATATGAAATGTACTTGTATGGAGATTATAAATACATGATTTGATTTATTATGCAGACAAGGCAGGGCAACAATGCAGTGCTTCCAGTTGTAGCGGGAGGCGAAGGCAACAACGCACCTGATGGCGAAGAAAACGAATCGAGTGGCATCGCTGATTTTCTAGAAGTCAGGGTAGAAGATTAGGAAGAATATCTGTGAGCTTATGTACAGTCAAGAGTCCCGGCACCAGGGTGTGTTGCGTGAGGCGACCGGGTATGTTTGGTGGTTGTAATTTAGTATCTTTTGCTCATAATGTTCTAGATATTTTTATGTATTTCCTAAAACGAAGTTCAAATTGAGTGAATACATTTTGTTAATTATAGCCGCTATTTTTAATAGAGATGAAATTGGATGAAAACCTACGATCTCGTCGTCCATAACCATCACGCAGAAGATACATGGGAGACCTCGCTCGAAGACACCTAATAAATGTGTAGGTCAACTTTATAAACATATTTTCCCAGGTCAAGTTTTGAAACATATTTTCCTCTATTTACGCTTGATTTGTAAATTGTTAAAGATACCTAATTATAAACATGTTTTTTTCTATTAAAACAATCGATTTGTAGGTTGTTAAAATTTCCATTGAGTATTGAACGAATTAATAACTAGCACAGCCGCTTAACTCTAGCTGGTGAATGCGGATAGGCATCGGCTGATACTTAACTTGGCCAAACCATTTCATAGAGTAATGGGTAAGAAAAAACATCTTGCATTAAAAAAAATAATAGAACCTCGAGTATTAAAAAAATAAAAGAACTTGGTAATAGCCGACCCAGTTAAAACCCTCGGCCCAGGGTGTAGTAAATAATTGAATGGACGCAGTGAAAGCCGCTCACAGTAAATAATCAGATGGGTTATTATCAAATAATCCTATAAGTTATTATCAAGCTAATAGTATTAATAAATTTCAGTAATGATTAAGGGTAGTGTTTTGACATGCCATTGGCAAATCCATGAATCTATCCATGAATCTGGGAAAAACTAAATTCAACTAACCCATTTAGTATCAATTCCTCTCGCCCCTAACGGGTTAGCATGAGCCATTCCAGTGATGGCTAAATTTCTTGTAACTACTAAGAATATTATAAACATATTACATCTGGGTCATAAAAACTATCTTTGTGATTAAAAGATCATTAAATATGGGGATTGTTATATTTGTTTTGTATTATAATATATTTGGTGCTAGATAATCTTATTAGAGGTATTTTCAGCCATGAAAAGAGTCACAAAACCATCTTTTGGTCATGAGGTAAAACTTTAAACTATTTCTATTTTAAGGTTTTGTTTTTACACAATGATATCATTGTACTTAACCCTAGTAATAGAGACATTTTCCCATTTTGAAAAAAATTAATATTTGGCCTTGTCACATGTCTTTCATAGTTATTGTTATTATTATCCTCATTAAAGTCCAACTTTTCTAAAAGTGATCATCTCTAGTAATTGATGTTATTAATCTTTTTTAAGCTTAACTTTTCACAAAAGTGATGTTTTTGGTAGGGCTATTAAATCAATAACATAGATTCATTTTAACTCTAGATTTATCAAGCATCGAGAGATCACATTTCTTAAGGCACCAACCTTTATTAGAGTGCAAAACTTGAGGAGAGATTTGCACATAAGAGATTTGATCCCTCTCATCTCTTGATAGATCTAGGATCAAAATGGATCCATACTAGTTATAAAAAGTTGGAAACATATAATTTAAATAATATTTAATTAAGAAGGTTCATTGTGTGCCAAATAGATTGTGTATATCAATGAATAAGATGTATAAAACACCCCATAACACCCATCAAACTCTTCATAGAGAGAAACAATAGAATTAATGACCATGTTTTCCTTGACATTGCTTAGCCTATTGCTTATTAAATAAAACAAAAACACCTCCATCTCTCCCAACTTCTACAATTAGTCTGTAGTTGGAGCCAATGAAATGTTATTTACACAATAATAAACTCCAAGTATTCAACAACTTTTAAATGCAATCCCACTCACTAAATGTTACAGAAACCCATATTAAAATTTATTGAAATTCATAGTCAAAAGCCTTCAAAATTTATCAAAATTCATAGACAAAATCCTTCACTGCTATGTATCTTCTTTGGAATTTTATTGCAGATCCCATTACATTTCAACATATCTTCTAGATTCACATCTTTTGTCATGTTATATTTGTACCATGAATAGACAACGGGGCAAGGTAGCTTTCAAAATTTAAAACATTCAAAGTAATATGTGACAATAGAATAATATATCTTGCTTGTTACTTAGTAGGAATACCTAATTCCAACAACGATATTTGAGATTTGCATCTCTGAAGGGGGCATCCTTAACCCAATTATAGGTTCCAGCTATTGGATGGGGGAAACAACAAAGTCAACCATTGGCTTTGTTGCTACCCTGTTAAATTGCTAGAACCTTCAATCTGGTTAAGTTTGGTGGTTTGAAGGTACATGGTTTGATCGAAATAAATGACCATAAGAAACACTAAATGTCACATCCATATATGAGTGGCTAATATCTAAGATTTAGAAACATTCACTTAAGTGATAAAACATAGTTTCCAATTATAAAAGAGCAGAGTCTCAACAATGATGAGCCCATAGAATCTAAGATGCTAGTAAAGTTGGTTCCAAATTGAATTGTCATTCAACAATTTTGAGTTTTAAATTATGAAGTCAATAATGCAGTCATGGTTTAAACATTCACTAATTCAAATAGTTAGGGAGTCTAAACTCAATAATTTGAATCTAAGAGTTTGAAATATCTAGAATGTTACTTTTAGTTTGAGCTCATCCATGGGCAGATTTAGATTCTGGGGCAGTGTATCTGTATTCTAGGGCATTTGGCCCATCCTCGTTGATCATTTGATTTTCTTCTTTGGTACCATTCTACCAAGTTGATTTATGTTGGAGTTTCTTGGATTTCCTTGGTATTTTCGGAAAGTGAGTTGTCTTATGTCATATTTCAAACATAACTCTGCAACGAAAAGAAACATACACATAATCTAACTTTTGAGACCAGGAATAACTTTCACCTTTCAAGATTATTTTAGTCGGGTACCCTTTGCTGAAATTCATTTCCACACATATTCGAACATTAGTGGTAGTATTGTAGTTTTTTGTTTCCTCACTTTTGTAGTTGAATTTCTCAAGAGAATTTTTTATTTCTGGAAGAGAGGGTAAAACCCAAAGGTGTAGAGGCAAGTTTGGAAGTCTAACCCAAACAATATCTCACCTGGGTCCCAAAAGGAATCCTCAATAAATTACGACAACTCTCCTTCAGGTTCCTTTGGTCCAACCCCACCTCTCATTCCTCCTTAGTTCTTGTATCTTGGAAGAAGATTGTTGATCTAGATTTTATGAGAAGAACAAAATGAATATAGATTATTAAAAGATGCTTAACACAAAATAACAGAGATACAGTAAAACTGGTTTTTTATTCAATAAGGAAATAAGCTGAAACTATAAAATGCAACAAAAAACATGCTTGCTAGAATGGTGGCGGCTTATCTCTGAGAAGAGATGTGACGACTGCGCTCATTCGCAAGAAGATGGTTACAACGAGGCTCTAAAGGCCTTTTACAATAAACATGAATTTCAAAAACCCTAGACATCCAAAAACCTAACCCTAGGGGATGAAGCGCCAAAAGTCATGTGGGCCTCGTTTGGGTAAGTTAGTACATCAACTTCGCGGGGTCATAACTTGTGCATACGATCTTCGTTTTAGGCGCACGATATCTCGTTGGAAAGGTTTAACCAAGAAGAACAATTTTCGATTGGCCCACATAAGTGCCTTTAGTAGTCACCTGGGCCCCAAATCCCCAAAAAGCATCGTATAGGGCCTCAAAACGACCCCAGAAGTTTCGAACCCGAAAAACTGCCAAAACACTGCAATGGTGGAAAAATATTTTTCGAGCCATTGGAATAGGAGGGTGGCCACCGATACCCACCTAGATCAATCCTCCCTCCTTAGGAAGCAATGGTCTCCATTGCATTAAGTTCCCCCATCAGATGAGGAAATTTCTGCTGAATTTGGCCCCAAGTGAGCCACTTGCCTTGATGCAAGAACTGCCCTACATTGACGACTCAATAAAGCTGGATGCTTTGCTGTCGAGTGCCCTTGATCTGTCTGTCCATAATCTGATCATTAGATGCTTGTTTCATGCAGTCAGGGTTGAGCTCTGTTGGTGTCAATTTCTATGCTATCTCTGAGGTGTCCAATAATGGTGGGAAATATGGTTGAAGGAGAGCCATGTTGAATACTGGATGCATACCAAGGAAGGGGGGAATGTGGAGCTCAAAATAATTGTCACCCATAGCCTTGGTGATGGTGTACGACCCATAACAGAGTGGGTGAAGCTTCCGATGGGGCCTTGTAAGGCGTTCTTTCTGCAAATTCAACCAAACTTTGTCATCCACCTAAAACTTATGTGGCACTCGATGTTGATAATGACACTACTTGTAATTGGCAATAGACTTTTGTAGAATATCTTGAACCTGTTGGAAGATGTGTTGGATGCACTCAATGAACTCAGTGGCTTTGTCAGATTCTGTTGGAACAGGGGACGAGTCGACCGAGGTGGTTGCCAGGGGTAGTGAAACATCCATGGGGCCCAATGGTTGGAATCCCAACCCCACCTGAAAGGGGATGTGTCCAGTTGAGCTATGCAGGGCTCGATTGTAGCTATTTTGGGCATAGAGAAGACTCTCATCCCATGTGCGTTTTTTTTTTGAATTTTACTTACACAGGATATGTACAACCATCTGGTTGACGACCTCAATTTGGCCATCTGTCTGGGGGTGGAAGGCAGTGGATTTGGTGAGATTGGTATCCAGCAGTGACCAGAGGCTCGACCAGAATGAGCTGAGGAATCGACTGTCATGGTCTGAGATAATGGTTTTTGGGATCCAAAAATGTACCCATACTCGTTCAAAGAAGAGCTTGGAAGTGGCTTTTTCTGTGATGTTCTTCTTACAGGCGGCTAGAATTGTCATCTTGGAAAATCAATCAACAACCACAAAAACACATTCATTTCCCCTCTTGGTGTAGGCAGAGAGGTGTACAGGCCCTTTTTCTTAGTGGGTAGTTTGGCAATAGCGCAGGCATTGCATGACTTGATATACTTGCCGACATCCTGTTGAAGTTTCGACCAATAGAAATGTTTATGCAACACTGCCACCGTCTTTTCGGCGCCAAAGTGTCCTGCCACCCGACTGTAGTGAGCTTCCCAAATCAGATTCACACACTCACTTGATGGAACACAGAGATGGCCGAGACAACACAACAACCCGTCCTAAATATGGAAATTAGAAACTGTTGAGTTGGCGCCCAACATTTGGTAGGTGGTGGAGAAGTCAAGGTCTGTCTCGTAGAGGTAGGGCCATCTGGAAGTCTCGTGGATGCAAGAGTCTATCACTATGGTGAGTGTCACGACTGGAGGTCGGCTGAGGGAATCAACAACTCGATTGGTACTTCTTGTTTTATACTTGATGTTGAGGTGGAACTGCTATAAGTATGTTGACCACTTCTAATGGCGGTCAGTTTGCAATTTGCCTTGGGTCTGCATGAACTGTAGTGGCTCATGATCAATTTAGATGACTATCTCCTTCCCAAGAATGTAATGTCTCCACTATGATATGCTTGCACAATGGAGTCATAAGTAGTGTAATTACTGACAACATCTGATAGTGTCTCACTATGATAAGCCACAAGGTGGCCGTGTTGAGTGAGAACGACGACCACAACATAGTCTGAAGCATTTGTTCACTCTCAAAGGGATGTTGCAGGTTCGGTAACGAGAGTATCGGGGATGAGCACAAATTCTTCTTCAATTCATCGAAGGCTTGTTGTTGGGACAAGCCCCACACAAATTTTTCTTTATTGCCACCCCTGGTTACTTGGCTGAGGGCCCATGCGATATGATACAATCCCAGCACGAACCTGCGATAGAAATTGGTGAGGTCCAAGAAGCTCTGAATTTTAGTGAGTATGGTTGGGGCTGGCCAGTCACAGATGACCTGGATCTTGGTTGGATCCACATGCACACCATGTTGATCAACAATGTAACCTAAGTAATGGACCTTGTCCATTTTGAAGGATCATTTTTCCAATTTTGCATATAGTTTCTGTTTCCGCAAGGTGTGCAGAACCTATTGAATATGCTGCAAGTGTTCCACCCAAGTCTTGATGTAGATGAGGATGTCATCCAGATACACTACTACAAAAATATTGGTGAAAGGTAGTAGGATATTGTCCATCATCCTCATAAATGTTTTTGGAGCATTTGTCAAAACAAAGGGCATGACCAACCATTCAAAAAGACCTTCTTTTGACTTGAAGCCAGTCTTCCATACATCTGTCTATTCTATTTGGACCTGGTGGTGGCCATACTTCAGATCAATATTACTGAATTATTTGTCCCCCGTGAGTTGATCAAGGAGGTCATTGATTCGGGGAATCGGGTATCGGTTTCAGACTTTGATTTTATTCAGGGCTTGGTAATCAATGTAGAGTCGCCAGGTCCTGTCTTTCTTCTGCAACAACACAATTGGGCTCCCACAAGGCGATGATATGGGACAAATGTTCCTCTTGTGGAGCGGTTCTTGGATCTGCCTCTTGATATCCTCGTTTTCTAACATAGAGCGACGATAGATTGGCCCATTGAGTAGCAGTGTGCCTGAGGTCAAATCGATGGGATGCTTGACCTGGAAGTGCAGAGGTACCCCGGTAGGAGAGGAGAAGATATCTACGTATTCTTCCATGACCTTATCCACTTTCTTCTATTGTGTGGAGAGATCGGTTGTGGAGGCCTTGGATGTGGCTGGGATATTTCTCTCACTCTGAGAGTGAATCATGAAGAAGAAATATTTCCCAGTCTGAGAGATGACCTTCCTGCATTGCTTGGCAACGATCAAGGAAATAACACTAGGAGGGATTGCCTCGGGTATCCTGCACAATTTCTTGTTCAAAGTAATAATAACACTATGAGACCTAGACTCATATACAACACGACGTTTCCATAAATAAGGTTGGCCCAAAAGAACATTACAAACTTCGAGAGGAGCAACATCACACAATACTTCGTCTTTGAAGGGATTTATGTTGTACTACAGTTGGCATTGTTGGCTAACGCGAAGATCGCTTCCTTGGTGGAGCCATCCAATGGTGTAGGGTTCTGGGTGCGACATTGTTGGTAGGGCCAACTGCTTGATGACCTCTGTTGAGATGAGGTTATTTTGTCTACTGCTATCAATGATGAAGTGCAACGGGGTTCCTTTTACCCACATCTATGAATGGAAGAGGTTCTCTCCTTCTTCTAGCTTGTTTGGTTCACCAAGCTAGAGCTTGGTGGTAGCAACGGTGGCACTGGGTTCTGTGTCAATGATCCATCTTTCCATTTCTGGTTCTGAATCAGATTCAAAACCCGCATCTGATTCAGAGGCTTTCACTTTGGCCACCAGTGACTTATTTGAGAGACACTCGGCAGTGTTATGCCAAGGGCTCTTGTGGAAGTCGCACCACTTTCCAATATCTTTCTTTGTCTTTCCGGTGTCCTTCTTTACTTTTTTATTGGACTATTTGTCCTGATACTATCCATATTTTCTCTATCCTTTATTCTGTGGGTTGGGGCCACTCTTTCCTGTATTTTCCTATGAGGGGTTCCCAGGCCCAAATTGCCACATCTTTTGTTTGAGCTTCTGCTCGATTTTGACGACATATCGGTAGGTCATGCCCAAGGATGAGATGTACAGAAATTCCATTTCGGTCTGGATGTATCTATGCAAAGAACCGTGATACTTGAGCACCATATGTCACTCTGGATCTTTGATACCCAGCTTGGTGCGCAAGGTATGGAAGATATTTGTGAACTCTGGCACTTCTTGGTCTCTTTCTTGTCGGAGTGGGGTCCATTTGGTATACAAGTTGTCATAACGTCCAATAGGGTAGTATTGTTCCTTAATAGCATCCCTGAAGGATTCCCAGGTGGCCTTGACTGTAAATAATGAGGGTTCCTTTGTTTCCTTTTGCTCATAGAAAGTTTCCCACCAATATTTGACATGGGGAACGAATTTGAGGAGCATAAAAGTAATCCTTTCTCTATTCAAAAAGTTATGAATAGAAAAATACCCTTCTAGTATATTCAACCACTTGTCTACATCATTTGCATCTATATGACCTTCAAATATAGGAATATCGAAGTTGATTTGTACCTTGAAGGGGGTGGCGCCTCCGCTTGAGGAAGATGAGTCGCATGTTGGTAGCTGCCGAAGGATTTGCGTGAAACTATCCATCATCTTGTTCCTCTGTTGCATGAGGGATTCCTCAAGAAATTTTTTGAAAGGATCTCATGTCCCATCATCTTTATTTCCTCCTGCCATGAAAGGTCTCTTGGTCGTGCGAGAGGTTTTGTCCTCAAGGGAAACAAACTCCAGACCCAATTCTTTGTACCCTGACCTCGTTGGGGACATGCATTAATATGACAAGGAGCATACCGCTCTGATACTACTGATCCATATTTTATGAGCATAACGAAATGAATACAGATTATTAAAAGATGCTTAACAAAAAATAATAGAGATACAGTAAAACTGGTTTTCTATTCAATAAGGAAATAAGTTGAAACTGTAAAATGTAGCGGAAAACAAGCTTGTTGGAATGGTGGTGGCTTATCTCTGAGAAGAGATGTGATGATTGTGCTCATTCGCAAGAAGATGGTTACAATGCGGCTCTGAAGGCCTCTTACAATAAACAAGAATTTCAAAAACCCTAGACATCCAAAAACCTAACCCTAGGAGATGAAGTGCCAAAAGTCATGTGGGCCCCGTTTGGGTAAGTTAGTACATCAACTTCTCGGGGTCGTAACTTTTGCATACGATCTCCGTTTTAGGAGCACGGTAGCCTGTTGGAAAGTTTTAACCGAGAAGAAATTTTTTAGACTGGCCCAGGTCAGGCCTTCGGCAATCATATGGCCCCCAAATCCCCAAAACACGTCGTTTAGGGCCTCAAAATGGCCCCGAAAGTTTGGAACCCAAAAAACTGTTGAAAAATTGCCAAGGTCGAAAAATGTTTTTGGAGCCAGTGGAATAGGTGGGTGGCCATAGATATCCACCAGGATCAATTTCTTCTCAAGAGGACTTGGCAGGTTGGGGACTAAAAAATATAAACCTATTCTGCCATGCCCTAGCTTCCAAAAGTGCTTAGGGCCTAGTCCAAGAAAATGGACTCTAGCCCAAAGTGCTTCAGGAAAAATACTTCTCTAAAGAATCCAGGGAGGAATGGATTAGAAACCCAAATAAAATCTATCAGAATGGCTCTATTTTTTGGAAAGAGGTTCAAAAATCCTTACCATTGATCGATAAATATCTCATCTGGAAAATAAGAAATGGTCAAAGCATCCTCATTGGGAAGGATCCTTGGATCATTTGTGAAAAGAACATCGCCTTCTAAATCCTCTCATTGATATTCTGAATAATCAATGATTCTTCTACGTAAGTCGGATTTGGATTGGCAGATGGTTGGAAGCCTGTGATCCAGATTTGGCCAGAGAAAGTGTACGACAATGTTATACTTATATTGAAACCCTTTGATGCTCCCTTTTCCACCTCTCTAATCAAGAGGATTATCGCCCCTAGTCTCCAAATCATGTTGGTATTTATAGACCAAAATGGGGCAAGCCCTTAGGGTGTAGGGAACTTAGTGATGGAGTGTATTGTTAAGGAACTTTGTTATGTGAAGTCACCAGTTTGAAACCTAGACTTACCTTGTATGTTGTGTGTGGATAAACATGGGTACACCTGGAGGTTATAATGGTAGCATTCAGATAAAATGACCATGTGTCACGCGAGTAGTGCCAGACTAGTTGTCGATTATGTCAGTCACAAAAAAAAATGGGGCTACAAGGTATTGTTCACGGTTCATCGAGAGGCCCCCTCTGATGGGAGAAGATCCTCTGGAAATTCAAATGTCTAGAAAAGTAAAAATTATTCATGTAGATTATTTTGCTTAACAAATATCCCACCTGGGATAAGCTCCATAGAAGAAACTTCATAGGGCATGGAATATGTAGCCTCTACAAGTCTGATGATGAAAACAAATTTCTTATTTTCTTGGATTGTCCATACACAAAGGATTTTTGGAAGGAATTTAGCAAGGCACTGGGATAACTTGCTCCTTAAGAAAAACCAGAATCGAAGAAGGGATACATGCCTGGTTGTCCTCTCCAGTTATCATGATCTTTAAATATATCCATATCATCACTTCTTGGGTTATTTGGATAGCATGGAACCATACCCTCTTTGACGACAAACTCCTCCCCCCCTCCATTTGTGCATCGCAATCCCAAGCCATTCTCTCCTCTTTTCTACAATCGCCCACCTCGATACCAAACCTCCCTGGGAATATTAACCCTATTATAAAAGATCATCCCTGGGATTTTTTTATGGTGCAACTCAAGGACAACTCTCCCGAGGAGGAGCAGGAGCTATCATTTACACTTCATAGTATTCCTCCTCATTTTCACTGGAACAGACAACCTCATTGAATCAATGGCTCTAAACCTCACCCTCAATGATGATGATTTTTTCTTACTCAAGAAAATCATGAAAATCATTCCATGAGGAAGTTGGCTCAAGGACGAGCCAAGTAATAGTGATGGGGTCCTGTTAGCACCCAAATTTTTGGGTTAATATCATGTGCACACACAAATGAAATTATGCATTCCCATTCCAGTTTTGTGAGCACCCAAGCAGATGCACAAGGATTGAAAAGAAGCATGAACCAAACTGAGTTTTGAGATTGCGTGCCAACTCCAAGGTCTGTTAAATGCACGTTGGTCCAAAATTTTGATGCACACTAGAAATCAATAAGACACACGGCGAAATAAATAAAGGAATCGTCGAGAAATCTCCTCAATTGATTATTGTTGGTAGTACAAGGGAATGCGAATCATACAAAGGATGAGTTGGCCAGGTAGTTATGATTGCTCCAATTCCAGAAAGGCAATGTGAAATTCAAGTATGTGACATAAGTGTGTGAGTCAGTTAGTCAGTAGAGAGAGTGGAGCAGAATTGACAGAGACAGAACTCCCAAGCTGAGAAGGATATAAAAGGAAGCAAGGACAAAAAAACAATGTTGGTTGTTGTTAGTTGCTTGGTTGATTCATTGGATTATTGTTGTGGAATATTGTTGAAGAGCTCATTCTGAGTCTTTATAACATTGTAATGTCTCCACTTGTAGTCCGAGTCTGCCATACGTGAATTGTTTGAAAGGATGTGCATGGCGCGATGTATTGTAATGGTGGGGAATTGTCTAGAGGGATATGCGAATCTATTGTTCTCAATTATGATTTGCTTAATGTATCCCTTTGTTTGATGGAATGAGGAAGATAATAAAGAAGCAACGATTTTGATCTATCATGTGTTACTTATATGGTATTTGGATATGTGTTTGTATTATACTTGGATATTAATAATAATAAGTTGTTAGCTATGGAATGTATGAATGTCAACCTAGATGGATCTCTAAGTGTTTAGCCCTTCATACTCGACACAAGACCATATGGTCTCTGTGATCCTCATAGTGTCTTAGGTGAGACCTTCTTCAACCTTGGGTAAAGACTGATATGTTGATGCTTTGGGGTTTTTTATAGTCGACTCTAGATGAACCCTGGGTCTAAACCTCTCAGCGAGAGGAAGGATGCATGCAAGCATGAAACGACCCAAAAACTAATGTCTCTAAACCTCACCGTCCTTCTTGAAAAAAGAAAAAGGAATTTCACATCTCCATATTTATGGAGACTCAAAAATTGTAATAAATTGGATGACTAGCAAATATAGACTACACAACTACACTCTTTGGAAAATTTGTTTTGTGATTCCGAGACTCTCCAATTCCTTCAATATCATAGATTACTCTCATGTATTCAAGAAGCAAAACCAAGAAGCATACTGACTTTCCAAATCTGGATTGGAAATGGCTAGGGAAGCCTGGAAAATCCAAGAAAAGAGCCTGGACATTGTGAGAGAATATCTTCTCGACCTTGGGTTCTACATCTGGATAGCAACACTTTCTATTGAAAGTCTTTAGCTTCATTTTTTACAGTGAAATGAAGCCTTTTTGAATATTTTTACACATATCAAACTATGTTTTCATCTGAGTATTTAGATATTCTTGGGCCCTACTTTTTATAATGACC
>ML778196.1:1226893-1238568 GCA_009831015.1 Picea engelmannii | reverse complement strand
ATGAATAGTTCATCTAGAAGAGAATGACTTCCATGTCTGAACATTCCCATTCTTTTGATTGATTGATTTGATTTTAGGAGACCAATTGCTATGCTGGAATTCCAAAATGTTGATTGATTGTGATATGACTTCAAATCTTGAAGCATGACTATCATCAATGATGTTTGATATTCCCCCCTGTCAGGTGCAAGGTATTGCAAGGTAATAAGTTTGTTGAAGTTGATTGAGAGGATCCAAGCATGGAATTTGGATTCCTTATGTTCTTCAATAATTCATGGTTGAATGGATCCAACATTAAGCGTTGGATTCTTTATGTGGTGGTTTTAGATGACCACTAACCAATTTAATTTTACTAATGTGGTGGTTTCGAATTACCACTAACCATTTTCACTGATATTTGAACAATGTGGTGGTTTTGGATTACCACTAACCATCTTCACTTCCCCCCTAAATGTGTTGGAGAATATATTTTTCATTAATGTGCTCCCCCTCTTGAAGGTGTTTGAGGGTTTCATTTTTATTCCATTTTTGTACAACTCAAAGTGGGCATGTGGAAAAAACCACATGTTATCTCATCCTGTGACAACCATGCTTGAAAGATACGCGTCAAGGGGATCACTTTGGACTTAATTTGAAAGAACCTATGGAATTGGATCTAGATCATCACCAAAATCATCTGGAATAGTTGTTTGAAATCTTTTTATATCATGCTCGCTTGATTTGATGTTGCACATAGGGTGTCGGGTACTACCGATCATGCACCCTAAAGTGTGATTACAATTACTAGACTTTGATTGACTCACTTATGTCCTTATTCAAATTTCGGGTAGGTCTTGGTTTTGAAAATTCAATGACTTCAAATTTTTACAATTTGACTTGTGAATAAATGATTGTTTCTCTTAATTTACAATTTGGTGCATAACATTTTACTAATTGACAAAGATGGTAATTTCTAAAAGGAATCCAATACATTTATTCGTTTCAATGACCAATGTACTTCATGAGCATGGTGTTTATCACACTAGACAACATAAGCATGAAATAACCACCATCCACAAACACAATTTGTCCTTAGACCCCCTTATTCTGATTTCAGGATAGGTATAAGAACTTTCTACTATGTTCAACTAAGGCTTCAACTTTCATAAACCATTATAAGAACACCTTGCATCTTATTGCATTTCTAACGAAATCTTCAATACATTTTCAATATCCAAACCCTTATTTTAATTTAAAAATCCCTTAAGTAACAAACTCAAAGCTCCACCTCTTTTGACAAAATTAGGCTTTCACTTACCCTTCAACTATTTTTCTCATAAAAATGGCAATTTTCCATTCTTTTGGAAAGACCCTTAGAGAGGGAGCTCAAATAGCTGGAAAACTGTTGTAGATCAGATCGTTGGTGTAGATGTCAACCTTGTTCGCCTCCTTTTTCTTCAATTCATACAAAAGGTTGATGCAAAAGAAAATCAAATATATAGTGGCCATAATATGAGCATTGATCCGTCAAACAAAGGCACTAGCACTACCAGCTCGAGCTCTCCTCACCGGTTAAAACCAAACTTGTTTCAATATTTCGTTTCAGGACTTATGCAATGACATAATTGCAAAAGAACATTATTGTGATCAAAGAAAAAAAATATATGGGATGTGGCATGTGATAGTTTTATTTTCGAAAAGAAAAACTCAGAAACTCAGGGAACTTGCGATCATATCTATCTCGAGCATGATCAACTCATTACAAGTGATCTGCAGTTATTTCTCTTCTCGATCAAGATTGATGAAGCTAGTTCCCACATGTTGATGGCCCATTGTTGAGAAGATCTAATTGTTAGCACTGAATTCGTTCATAAGGAGAGAGGAAGGCACGTGATATATCTCTCCAACTATGCATTGGAATTTAACATTAACTCTCCATAAAAAATAAGTTGTCTTCATATTCAGAACTTATATAAATCCTATTCAAGCAAACAACTCCTCTAAAGAACCATGAAAACATGGTCGAAATGTTCAGAAATCCATCAAAATACAGAGACTGTAACTAATATGCGTGATTACCAATTAGTTTAGATAATTTATTAGTGCTCCTAGGCCATTTAGAATAAACCATATGCTACGTTCCTTAAGTGGATTTAATGGATCTTTAAAAAGTTGTTGTTTTATATCTATCCTTGAGTGATTTGGGCATGCTTTGATCGATTGCAAAATGGATTGAATCGTTGTGTATGCAGGTTGATTTTCTTGTGTATATTTGAATGTGGATAAGTAGATCACTTATTGATTCCACTTGAGATCTTCTAGATCCAATTGAAGAGACCTTAAAAAAATGGTGCTAATTCAAGCAATCGATTGGAATGAAGCTTCCCATATCTTAAGTTGGATGGATGCACTAGCCCTCGATCCTGTTCACATTATGAAATTATACAAAACCCTTTGCGATGAGTGTCATTTGACCAAAACACGCAGGACAAATTGCTATTATGAGAAAGATTGATGCGACTTGGATTGTCGACATAGATCGACCAGATCATATCTCTATCTGGTTTGATTGTTTTCATTCTACAAGGAGGCATCCAAGTGACTCCTCATCCATGGAATTCTTTCGAAGTGCATTGGAACATGACTTCTGACATGTTGTAACTGTTACACATAGTCCAAAACCCTTGACTCTTTTTTTTGGTTGTTTGATATAAATTTTACATGTTGGTAAACTTTGTAATCAAATGAAAAGAAAATAAATTCTTGCTAATATGAGCTCATGGATCATTAATATGAACTTGCATTCACTCTTGCATCTTCTTTACCATTACCATTGGTTACACCCCTCTTCACCATGGCTCTGATTCTTTGTTAAGAATTGAGCACAAACAAAACAAAAAAAGAAATGGGAGAAAAGGTCTTAAGCCATTCTATTGCACCTTTTATTGATATGATGATATGAATTTATAGTACATAGATAGACCAGATCTAGATCTAGAGCTCATTGACAAGTCATCAATAGATCATGACAATACCTTGTGAATAGTCAAGGTTTACAACTCATATCGATGTGGTCTCAAAATTCGTGATTGTCTTGGGACTCAGAGTCTAACAACTACTAGTGATGAGAAAGAACTATGGCTAGGTTGAATGATGCCTACCTCTAACATTTCTTGGATCATACGCTCAATCTCACTCTTCTATGCATATGGATACCTATAAGGCCTAATGTTAGGTGGTACACTTCATGGTTGCAAATGAATATCATGGTCATGATCTCGAGGAGGTGGAAGAACCTTAGGCATCTCTCCAAATACCTTGGAATGATTGTTGATAATATTTGGAGATCCACTAGAGTAGAGGATATAGATGTTTGAATATGTAGTAAGAACAATTGTGCAATTACACCACAATGTCTCTTCTTGATTAATTTTTTCATGGTATTAGAGCTTATCACCTTACATAGTTTCCCTTGGATACCTCTAAGCTCGGTTTCCTTTCCTTACAAGGAAAATATCATGAAAAAATATTGAAAATTAAGGGCCATTGTTCCCAATGATTGTAACCATTGGAACCCTAATACAACATCAACACCACCCATTTGGATGGAAATCATGGGACTATCTTATAAACAATCCCCCATATTAATCTTAATACTATGAAACTTCCATGAACAATTTATGGTACCTCCATATGTAATCATTACTTGAAATTCCGGTGCTGGAAATACAAAGAAATTGAGATCTTTTGTTAATTTGTAATTGATGAAGTTATGGGTACTACCATAATCAATCAACATTGTTACTTTTTTTTCCTTTTAATGTATCATTGTATATTGAGGGTTTGTGGAGTACTAATGCCGACCAATGCATGGCAAGGTATCATTGAAGTAGTCTCTTCTAGATCTAGATCTTTTGATGGTTCTAATTCTTGATCTTCTTCCTCTTCACGGTCTATGTAGAATAATTTCTTCTAACTACATTTATTCCTCTTACTATACTTGTTGTCACAATTGAAACATGGTCCCTTTTATTTTCTTTCATACAATTGTTAAGGTATCAACCTTGTCAGTAGAGTGAGTTTAGAAGAGGGAACATGGTGCTCTCTATAGTTTCGTGTGGCCACCCTTCTGGTAACCAATTTTTTGTTTTCCACTTTCCTTTCCATATTGAAAGATTGCTCTAGGGATCTAGATTCGAAGAGATGAAATTCATGTTGAATGTTCTCCTTTAAAGTTCCTATAAAGAGATCTAACAAATTATCCTCGAGAATGTTCTTTACCCTGAGACCAAACTTTTGGAATTGTTGAATGTGATCTATAATTGGACCTTTTTCCAAATATTTATTAATTAACTAAAGAATGTATTGCTCTTAATATGACCATAATGTGATATCAATTCATCCTAAAAATGGACCAAGAGATAATATAATTATTTTTTTCATTCACAAAGCCATTGATACCAAAAAAATTGATCATTTTCTAAATACAAGGATGCAATATGTACATTTTGTAAGCATGACACTTGGTGTAGATTAAATAATTTTTCTGTTTGGAATATCCATTTTATAGTATCTTTACCATCAAACTTCCTCATATCAATATTTGGAATGAAGTAGTTAATTGGTGCCACATTGAAACCTCAATGATGTGGACCTTGAAGTGATGAATAATCATGATTCTCATACTCAATCTTTATTTCCTCTACATTTTCATGATTTCCTTGCATTTTGATATCTCCTTTAAAGAGTTTCTCATATAGATCATGTAATATCATGGAACAAATAGTATTTTGCAATTATAACATATTCTCTTCCATATTCTCCTTATTTTCATCCATCTTCTTTTCCACCTTTCCAATCTCGAGAAAATTTTCTTCTTTTTCTTCTCGACTCATGGTTGAGATATCTAGAGGTTTAGTTCGTAAAATAAATTTTGGAGGAACCTTTCGAGCCATGTGAGAAAACAATAATTCTCTTCTTTTTTCTCTTTATCACAAATTTTGAATCATCAAAAATAGAGATTTCAATCAAAAGTTATGCCAATTGTAAGTTATGTACCTTTCAAACCCTTAATTTGGAGTATGTCTAAATTACTTACCCTTTTATTGATATATCTCTAAATGTTTAACCCTTGTGAGTTTAAAATTTCTTCATGTAGTACTCTAATATAATTTCTTAAACTCCTGAAAATTTCACAGTCTAAACCTTCACTGATAAAATTTATAGCACAAATACCAAAATGACTTGTTTAAGACTAATTTCAGGATTAGTAAAAATCCCCAACTTCCACAAGATATATCTCACAAATTACAATGATTCAAATTCTAAAAAATATTCCACAGAAAAATCACTATGTATCCTTAGGATTTGTTGGCACAAGGCGAAACCTAGGGTTCAACGCTTCAACAATGCGCCAACAAAACCCTAACTACCAGCCCTTTCGACAACACCTGCGAAGCAGATGAAGTCTCACCCGAGGTAGAGGCAGGGGTGGTTGCAGGACTCCAGTGTTTGCAAACTTAGCTGGGACAAAGATTTGTGATTACAATACTCTAACAAAGCACTTAACAGTTATAGTTCATTAGTATTCAACCTTTATTTACAGTGTGGATAAACCCTAATAACAGAGCATCATAGTATTCATCTAGATCTAATATATTCAAGTACTAAGCATATCAACATAGATCAGATCTAGCATCTTATTCACATTACTAGGCACTAAGCTATCATATTCATATAAGTATTCATCATTTCACTAAGAATTAATCATATAACCAATAAAACAACCATAATGAACAAAACAACCACAACACAGGATATACATGGTTCACCCCCAACCTGGGTCTACGTCCACCAACTCTTCCTCTTCTTTATTATCTTCTGTCAATCTTCTACATGCAAAAAGCCACAATATCCTACTCCACATAGGACATGATATCTGCACACACTTCGCTAGATCCTCCTTCCTCGAGCTAGGTTACAACACAAAGATTTTACACAATCTCTTACACTCATGTGCACTTAGCTCTGCAAGTTCTCAAAACTGCATGCACAAATAATTTACAACTTGCACTTAGCGCAACATCACATAGATACATATATTTCCTTAGCACTTCACATGGTACCCAACCATTCACCACTAGCTTACATCGCCTATCTATCTATTTATACATTACAAAATGTCCTAAACATGGGTAAACCCATGGGCTGACATCCCCATTCCCATTACATAGCCCAAAACCGAAAAATCCCTAAACAAGGGGCCAAGATCCCGTGATCTCCGCTTCAACTTGCGCTCCACCTTCAATAACCTATCGAAGTCCCAAAATAGGTCAAACATGAACAAGGATATCTAAAACTTGGTCAAGGGCCAATAGGCCTCCAACATTCACCTATGACTCATCCCGAGTCACTATGATTTGGGTAGCTCTGCCTTAAAAGTCTCGAGCTTGGCTCGAGTTACTTCGACCTATTGTTGCGCCAAGGCCTCCTGCTCGATGAACTCTTGGATAAATTCTTCGTTTACAGGTCCCTCTAAGCATTGTTTGACTACAGTGACTACTTGTTCCAGCTTTTCTCCTCGTCCTTCAATCTCCTCGAACAGTTGGCAAGCTTCGTCCTGAACTGGATGGAGCCTCTAAGTCACTTCCATGAATTTTCTCTATATGGTGTGGACCTGTTGTTGAGAAGTGCATTGTTCCTGGGATCACTTCATCCTTTCAAGTGCCGACATGAGCTTCAACTGCGCTTGTACTATCGTTGCTTGTTGCTTTGCATCCTGGAGCTGTGATTCTAGTGTCTTCATTTCAGGGTCTTTAGTAAGTCACTTGTAAGTCTGCGCACTTCTACTGCTAAGCTGTTGGCATTCCAAAGATAATGCTCTAATTATCTCAACTGCACTCTGGGTAATGTCTTCTCTTTGGTCTCGCACGTCCTATGGAGTTCTTGACATTGTTTGTAGCTCTAGATATGGTAATCTCTATTGGAGTTGTTGGATGGCTTCAGCAAGCTGTGCTACTTGATGCTCCACTGGGTCTTCTGCTTTTTTCTCTAAGCCTGTCATAGAGCAAAGTGATCTGCTGACTTCTTATTTTACTCCAACCTGCTCCGCGAGTAGTTTTTCTTTCTCATGATGGATCTACACCTTTTCCTCTTTAAACTTTGCTTGGAGGAAAGCCTTCTCCTATTGCGCAACCCTACATTGCTCTATTACTTCCTCTTGTGCTTACTTCAGGGCCACTATGGCCTATTCTATTTCTTCCTGTGCACGAAAAAGGCGGGCTTCAGTCGCATCAACTAGTTTGCAAAGTTGGGTAGGTTCATCTCCCAACTTTATTTATTCTGATGGAGGGGCACAATGGACACTGTAGGGCTGGAGTGAAGGGCCTGTTGTACCCCTCATAGTTCTACTTCAATTTTTTCATACATGGTCTCTTGCTTAGATTCATTTCTCTACAAAATATCTTTCAAAGCATCTGATACAATGAAGATGATGAAGTCAAAGTCATCAAGCATGAGTACAATCTGCAACTTGGTCTTACTAGCTTTTGAATTCTTCCACGATGTTGGTTTCGTGGGAGAAACCTTTCTTTTCTTCGATGGATCAGCCTCATCAATAGGATCCCTAGGCAGTGTTACTTCACCTTTCTTCTGTTGATCTTCTTTTCCATTGTTCTCTTCTTTATCTACTTCATCATCAGCTCCTCCTCCAGGTGATATTGGAGCAATTTCTTCTGATGTACTACTCAGCTACTGGACTTATTCTGTCTTCTTCCTTCTCCTAGTTCTAGGTGTATCATGCTCTTCACGAGTGGCCTTTGAGCTGCCGATTAGTTCAGGATCAAATAGTTTTGCGGGGTCAACAGGGATAAGGATATCTACATGCCACTCCTTAGTTATTTCTTCTAGGTCCTCCTCTGTGAGTTTGTAATAACTCTATAGTACTTCTTTGTGTTCGTCTCCATGCCTAGTGATGTAGATAAAATGCCTCTCTACGTGGAACTTCACAAATGGTATGAACCTATGCAGGGTGTTCGACGTTATACAAGGGACAAATTTAATAGCCCTCTTTAACTGCAGGTAGTAGGTGTGGAACACCACGTTTGATTTCCATTGTTTTTCCATATTGCTTGAATACCATAGCAAAGTGAACTTCACGGCTAAGGGTTCATATGGCTCTTGTTCAGGGAAGGTCGTGCCTTCCGACATCTCCCAAGCTATGAAAACGACGAGGATAAAAAACCAACTAAAATGGAACTCATAGCCCTGATCATGAGCTTCACGACAGTCTTGGTCTAACTAGTTCACCAAGTATTTTTCCCAATTCATATGTAGCCCCTCCACGCATTTCCCTGCGAGGTCAACAACAAACCCTGTGACCTGCGTAGGTCTGTTCTTTCATACTAGCTTACCAAAAATCAAGTGGCAAGCAAGGCACACTATGCCATTCTATATGGAGGCTACCTTGTAGCCTCGCTTCCCCTTCTCCACATCGTTGTATGTATCTTTAATCTTCTGCACTAGGGTGCGGTCTGTAGCCTTCCCTGGGTAAAATTCTTGCGGGTCTATTTCCTGCATGCTCAATCTGGTGATTCAATGGATCAACGCTGGATCAACGGTAATGTGTCTATCTAGCCACAAATAACCACCATGGAAACTCAACAATAGGAGTTTAATGCACGCGTTAACTTCCTGGTGCCTTCCAAAATGGGGTATTTTCAACAAGTTCAGGATGATGGATTGTGCGAGGTCCATAGTCCATGGTTGGGGGATTATCCTCAACTTCTTCCCATTCATCCTGGTCAAATACCTATGAGGAGAGAGCATGCTGAAGTTCTTGCGATCCCCTAGATTAAAGTCGTTGATCTTTAGTGTCATGATCTTATCTGACTGAGGCTTCCCTATGTGTATCCCCTTTGGGAGGTACACAGTGACCAAGGTGTAGTCGAAGTCCCTGGGGACACTGTCACAATTCACCGTGTCGACTAGAGGCGGGATGTAGTCGGGCAGGATGGAAGGGATTAACTTCGCATTTGCCAAGTCATCTCGATGATTGGTTCTTTTCTCATCTGCAGCTTGGGATGGTCCATATCCGTGAGCCATCAACGAGGAGGCTTACACTCCTCACGTCGATGAGGCTTGAACTCCTATGCACATTCACTCTTTCTTGTTTCTATTCACTCTTTCTTTTTGAAGATCTCTGGTAAGTTGATGTTTCTATGATCATTCAGGGTTTCTTTCATTTGTAGTAATACAGTCTTTGATTCTTTTTGGGGTTCTGTCATGGTCTCAGTTTCTTGACCTTTCTCAGGGTTTTCTTGTCTCATATTCATTCTTTCAACCTTGGCAATCATTCTAGGGAAATCCAGAATGTCGTGGTCCATAGCTTTACAACAAAGACAACTAGGTCTTCTGTCAGGGAAATCCTTAGCAAGATGTCCAGGTCTTCTGCAACTGTAACAAAGAGTTAATCCTCTTTTTCTTTCAAATGATCCCCAACATTTCCTGTATTGTGCACTAGGATCATAGTAGCTAACCTGAAGAAACTTCTTTCTAGGATCCTGCATCCATTTGTTAGTCCAAACATTCTTTCTATGCATAGGGATAACATATCTTTCACTATTTCTACCAGATCTACTCATATCAAACCTTTTTTCTTCTAGTTGTGCCCTAGTTTTCACACTAGGACAAAATTCATCAAACATACCTAGATCCATACTTTCGAAACAAAAATTTCCACTTATCTTACCTTTATCAAAGCACAAAGATTTAGATCTTACCTCTTTAATAAAAAAAAATCACTAATCTTACCTCTTTCAAAGCACAAAGCTTTTAGATCTTACCTCGTTTCTTCAGATCTGACTTTTCTTCTTAGCACAAAGATTTACAAGTCAAGTAGAATACTACGCACTAGGGAAACATATCGACGCATGGAGATTTCTCTTTTCTTCAGTTCCCAGAAATCACAGTTTCAGGTCCCGGCAACGAAACCATTTGTTGGCACAGGGGCAGACCCAGGTTCAACAGTTCAACAATGCACCAAAGAAACCCTAACTACCGACCCTTTCAGCAACACTTGTGAAGTAGATAAAGTCTCACCCGAGGTAGAGGCAGGGGTGGTTGTAGGACTCCAGTGTCTGCAACCTTAGCTGGGACACATATCCGTGATTACAGTACTCTAACAAAGAAATTAGTAGTTATATTTCATTAGTATTCATCCTTTGTTTACAGCACGGATAAACCCTAATAACAGAGCATCACAATATTCATCCTTTGTTTACAGCGCGGATAAACCCTAATAACAAAGCATCACAGTATTCATCCATATCTAATATATTCAAGTACTAAGCATATCTACATAAATCAGATCTAGCATCTTATTCACATTATTAGGCACTAAACTATCATATTCATCTAAGCATTCATCCTTTCACTAAGAATTAATCATATAACCAATAAAACAACCATAATGCACAAAAAAACCACAACACAAGATATACGTAGTTGACCCACAACTTGGGGCTACATCCACCAACTCTTCGTCTTCTTTATTATCTTCTGTCAATCTTCTACATGCAAAGAGCCACAAGATCCTACTCCGCATAGGATAGGAGATCTGCACACACTTCTCTAGATCCTCCTTCCTCGAGCTAGGTTACAACACAAAGCCTTTACATAGTCTCTTACAGTCACTTGCACTTAGCTTTGCAAGTTCTCAACACTGCATGCGCAAAGCATTTACAACTTGCACTTAGCACAACATCACACAATACATATCTTGCCTTAGCACTTAGCATGGTACCCAACCATTCACCACTAGCTTACATCACCTAGCTATCTATTTATACATTACAAAAGGGCCTAAACATGGGTAAACCCATGGGCTGACATCCCCACATCCCCATACCTGTTACATAGCCCCAAACCCAAAAATCCCTAAACAAGGGATCAAGATCTCATGATCTCCGCTTCGACTTGTGCTCCACCTTCAATAGCCTATCGAAGTCCCAAAATAGGTGAAACATGACCAAGGATATCCAAAACTTGGTCAAGGGCCAACATGATTCTAAAAATGTGAGAGTCTGCAACTTCACCAAAATGTTTTTATAGTGAAAATAAAAATATAGCTCGTTTGAGACTAATTTTAGGACTAGTCAAAAACCCTAACTTCCACATGAGATATCTCCAAAATATAATGAACTATATCTTGAAATGTTTACCACATATTATTTTCTATCTTTACTCAGTATCCTAAAAATTTCACTATATAAAACGTCCCATAAAAAACTTTATAAAAGAAATATTAATATGACTCATTTAAAATTGATTTTAGGATGAGTAAAAAACCCTATATTCCATAGGCTATATCTCCAAAAGTATAACGAACCAGAACCTTAAATTTTTACCAAAAGTACTCAGATAAGTCTCCTAAAAATTTCATTGTCTAAAGCATCCCCTCAAAAAATTTATAGAGAAAATTCCAAGATGACTCGTTTGAAGAAGAAAAATCCCATGATCAATGTTTTGATATGAAATGTTATGAACCAACGCCTTGATAATGATTAAAAGTCAATGAATAACAATCCACTTCAAGGGTGAAACCTTCTTTCACAATATATTCAATGTACAAGATGAGATGGGATGATCATAAGACTAGGTCTCCTTTATATATATATATATATATATATATATATATA
>ML778196.1:1184680-1226833 GCA_009831015.1 Picea engelmannii | reverse complement strand
AGAGAGAGAGTACAATGAAGGGTTCTAGCCTACATACAAATATAAAAATAGAAATGTAATAATTTTTAATATCTAGGGATTAACAAGGGGTTTTATACTTAACATGGGGCTTTGTATAGGGATTAACAAAGGGACATTCTTTTAAGAATGTATTTAATAACAAACCATTTGTGGTTGTGTCGACTCATCCACTCAATGTGTATATTGTGGAGAAATCATTTAAGGAGGTTCCAATACTAGAGGTAAAATAGGATATGGTTTCTTATCTCCTTTCATACTACGAATCATGAAATAGAGAAAGGATCATGGGGTATATCTTGTCTCCAAAGGTTTTTTTATTTTCCAATTTCACAATCTTGCTTATTATTATAATTTTTTCGAAGAGGATCCTTGTTTCAATGGAAGAGTGGGAAGAGTGGGTCATTTTTTTACCCTAGGGTTCCCAAAATTTGACCTATCCAATAAGTTGTTACCAAAATTCTTGTTTGGGTATGCCTTGCAAACCCAAAACATGCTATTGAGATTTAATAGTATTTGAATACATCATGAATACCTTGGGAAGATATTTAAAAATATATATAGATTGGATTAATGTTGTTCTTTTTACATATGTAAATATATGTGTGTAGAGTGACATTAGTAAGGGATTATCATATAAGATTATAGTTCAAAGGAAAGACTCCA
Organism: Picea engelmannii; assembly: GCA_009831015.1. NCBI lineage: Eukaryota > Viridiplantae > Streptophyta > Pinopsida > Pinales > Pinaceae > Picea > Picea engelmannii. Next base: position 1,226,149 of record ML778196.1, on the reverse strand, counting down.
AATGGAGGCATGAATTAAATTATGAAAGTAAAACATTCTAGTCGTGGATTTATTAACAAGTAGGACATTTGAAGCAATGATGTCCTCAAGCATGAGCTTATCCTAAAAGGAAAAGAGGACATAAGATTAAACCCAAAGGATGGAAATCATATGGGAAATAGTTGTCAGATGATAAAGAGGAACAAAATGAAAAAAATTAGTAGACTATAGATTAAAAAAAGGGTACTATTGGATGCCCATAAGTGCAGGTTGAAGAATCAATGCTTTCTACGATGGATAGATAATAACATAAGAATACCTTGAGGGTGGTAATTTTAAATTAATCCCCATATGGAGGAACAAAGGGACTTCATGAATCTAACAAATATAATTCCAAAAAGGAGTTGGCACGCCATACGAATATTGGGCATCTTATTTCGCATACGAATCTTGACCATATGATTTTTGAATTACTATTAGTCATTATGGAACCTTCTCCAAGTGGGTGGCATGAAGTTAAAAAGAAGAAAGGGAAAAATGGTAGGATTGAGGACTATTATTTTATGGGACATAAATGACATGTCCATTACTATGTAATATTAATTTTTTTAGTGTAGTATGCACATTAAAATTGTAGTTTCCATTCAATTTATCAATATAAGATGGCGTATTTTCTTTTGAAAAAAAAATCATAAAAGGATGCATGGTATATATGTATATATATGTTTTTATGTGTGTGTATATGCATGAATATTTATATATGTGTATGGATGTGTGTGTATTATGTTCTATGTATGTATGTATACATACATGTCAATTGGGTGTAGTTCGAGCAATTGTGAGGAAAAGTGGTTTCCCTCCCCACTTAGGTTCAAATCACACTTTTTGACATGTTTGTTTTTGGCGAGCCACTTCTTGATGAGTTGTATATGATCTATTCATGAGTAGTGGGAGATTCCATGAGCATACTAAAAGAAGTTTAAAGAAAATACCTCTCCCATTAGTCCAATTTAGTCCGTATTGTACAAATAATCCTCCAAGAGGCATGAAGCCTTGATAGGATTGCATTTTTCCATGTTATCCACCATCAAACTCTCTAGTTGATGTGCAATCCAATTTGGTTGTTGGATTGCAATTGGGATGCTCTAATATAAATGGGGGGAGTTCTTTTCAAATCCACCCATAGGATGTTAAAAGGTTTGATGTAGTCAGTTTTAATTACTAACATGATGGGAATTATAAGGTTGATGTGACCTCTTTTTATGACAGTGGTATCATCTCATCACTCCTTCATCTTCACTTGTGTGAGGAATTATGAATTGTCGGAAGGCTCAATCACATGAGCTATGCAGGTTTAATATGAGAGATATATGTCTTCCCTTGGAATTTTTAATTTTTGGTTCTTATTCTCTTCTAGCAAAGGGCCTTTGAGGTCTTAGTTGAGTGCAACATTGGGTCAAGAAAGGGGACCCCCCCTCCCCCCTCGCGCGTGACTTTGTCGTTTGATCATTCTATCATTCTATCATTCTATCATTCTATCCTTGGTGTCTTGTTCATTGTTTCTTGCATCTCTATCAATACTTATGGCTCAAGTAACCTTGGCATATTACCATTTTTCACTAGAATGTTGTGTTCTATGTGAGCTAGGTGAATTTAAGAAAGGGATCAAGCATTGTTTTAAAGATGTGGGTGAAGCATAATGTGTCATTATTAATGCAAGGATTAGGTGAGAAAAATGGTAATATGAGTTTGAACAAAATATCCAACAAAAAAATGTAGCTAGGGACAATTGTGCCATTGAATCTATGAGACATGTTGTGGAATTACGAGACTAGCAAAAGGAAGTTGATGGTTTTATGGGTGTGCAATGCAGTGAGAACCTAGAGGTCTTGGTCCAAATAATCTTTCAAAAATAGAGCATGGAGTACATCATGGCCTACCTTAGAATTCTAGATAATGTGGCAAATTCCCCCTCTATTTCAACCTCTTCTTCCTCATCAAAAATTCCTTGGGCTTCCAAGGACCGACAACTCACCCCCAACCTAGAATTGGTCAAAGGAAACATTCTTCAAGATGTTGCATTCAAGGATTAGAGCAACATGGCCCAAAAAGAAAAGAAACAAGGAAGTGTTGACTAGTGGTAGTCCTCAAAAGGTCTAATAATTAATACTTTTTTATCTTGTTTTTTTGTGTTTTTTTGTATTGTTTATCTACTTTAATAATATGTTCGAAAATATAGTTGTCAAGTTAGAATAATACACCCAAGAAACATGCTTGAAATTTGCATTTTTGAACAATGGCTTTTGATAATAAAACACTTTGATAGGACAAGAAAAGATAAATGTTACAAGTAAAAAAGAGAAGAAATAATAAATAATGTTACCATTTCTTTGAAGATAATTAAAAATAACAAGAAGAACTATTCATGATTTGGATATCATTACCTAATGTTGCACTAAAAAAAACAATATACTCACCATTTCTTTGAAAATAATTAAAAATAAGAAGAAATGTCCATGATTCTAATATCTTTGCCCAATGTTACACTAAAGAAAATAAAGCAATGTTACACTAAAGAAAACAAATCAATATACTCACCATTTCTTTGAAGATAATTAAAAATAACAAGAAGAAATATCCATAATTCTCATAACTTTACCCAATGTTACACTAAATAAAATAAAGCAATAAAGCAATATACTCACTGTTGCAATTTTATAAACAATATAATATATTAATCACTTTGCCCTTTCATATTATCAATTTTATAAACAATATATTCATCATTGATAAACAATATATTCATCACTTTGCAGTTTCATATTATCAATTTTATAAACAATATATTCATCACTTTGCCCTTTCATATTATTTTTGTCATTAGTTATTTATATTTTAATTTATATATATTTTAATTTATAGTACTCACTGTTGCAATTTTATAAACAATATATTCATCACTTTGCCCTTTCATATTATTTTTGTCATTAGTTATTTATATTTTAATTTATAACTATAAAAGAATATTATTTTAGTAAAATGATTTTAATTTTATAAAATTTGATTAAAAAACATTTTAATTTATTCATAACAAAATTTTATGTTTAATATAATTTAATAGATATAAAATAAAATTTTAATACATAATAAAAAATTTATTACAATCCAAATTATATATAATATAATAATAATTGGTTTATTTTTATTAATTTTTGAAGAGAATTTTTATTTAATTCTTAATTGATCAATATTCTTGAAAATTGATGAAGATTGATTAAACAAGTACTCTGTTTATTGAAAATATTTTTGCTTTCTGATTTAACAATTCATTTATCTTTTTTCAAACAAATATACTTTGTCTTTTATCTTTTAGAATATATTTTCATTATGATTTAACAACTTATTCATCTTTCTTCAAATATATTGTCTTTTAGAATATATCTTCATTATGATTTAACAATTTATTCATCTTTCTTCAAATAAGTATTTTGTCTTGGATAATATTTTTTTTCTTTTTAACAAATTTTTTTTTTCTTTGAAAGTCTATAACTTTTTTAATTTAATAATTTGTTTTATTTTGTTTTTTTAAGTTTTTTTTAATAATATATCACTTTTTAATTAATTAAGTAAATCTTGTTTTTATTTATTACTATGAAGGTGGAAAAGTCTATCACAACTTATTTTTTTATAATTAGTGAGGATACCCATCATTAATTGGTTAATGTGGGTTGACACAAATATTATTATTATTCAAGAAAAAACATATCATCTAAAATCACTAGTGATCTATAAGGGAGAAAACTTTCACTCTTGTTAGATATCTTTAGGTCTTGAGTGGTTAACATGTTTCTTGTATGAGTTAATAAAAAATAAAAAATAAAAATTTTGTAAGTAAGAGATTTTATATATAAAGGGCCTTCAAAATCCAGATCAGAGTTACAAAAGCTTGAAAACAACTGTGTTGTAGTTACCGAACTGCCCCAAGAAAGGGGAAACCAGTTCAGCCAGCCAGCTAAGTCTAGTAGTTTACAGTCTAACAGTCTTAGATAAACAGAGCTAATCTAACTAGGCTACAGCTAAGAAAATAAACTAGCAAAAAGATCAGATCCCCAGAGGGGTCAGACACTTGGCAAATAACTTGGCTAGGTGGCTTGGTATGCCGCATCCCAAGGTTCCTCTTCGATGGGCATCCCTTTCCCTTCCATTTGCATGTCAGCATCCAAGTTTCCCCCTTCCAGGTTGGCAACTAGTAGAGTGACTCCGGGTGGATTGTGTGCGTGGACGCCCATAGCTGCCATAGCCCCCGTGTCCCCATGCATGGCCTGCACCAATTCGCCACCTTCTGGCTGTTGCACCTGTTCATTCCTGTCGATGGGCTCTGCATGGGGCATCTCTATTACTGCTGCGGCTTCTGGAGTGTAGTGGAAAGCTCCCTAGAAGGTGGAAAGGATCTGAAGGAGAGTCGAGGTTTTCCCATCCAAAAGCTGCAGTCGGAAATGAAGGTCCTCCAATCCTTCCCGGAGCTCAAAAACCAGTCCATAGAGGATGGCCAGATTGTCCTACAGCGACGTGTCAGGGATGGAGTCGGTGGAAGAGTGCGTCCTGTGCTGGGCATTCTGAAGAAAGGTTGGTGCCTCCAAGGGTGGGAAGGAGGAGCAGGCTACTGGTGCAAAAGAAGGCCCGCTGGCTAGGGAATTCGGAGGAACTGCGGGAAATCGTGAGAGAAATCCCGACGAGCTATCAGTGATGACCAGACATTCAAACTGGGAGGCAGGTGGGGTGGAGGAGGCGAGAGGTTCCAGCTCAGCCTGCGAGGGCTGCTAGGAGTGCGTAGAGGGCGAGCCAAGGGGAGAAACAGATACACGGGGCCGAGGAGGATGCCATAGAGATCCTCTTCTTGGCCTCCCTCTTTGTCGCAACATTCTGAGCTCGCAGGGAAGGAAAAACTGAAGAGAATGTCCTGGATGGACGTGGAGAGCCTGGAGAAGTCCGAAGGCGGTGAGCACCATGAAGGATGGAAGCCAGAGTAAGCCAGGTCTAGGAAGCTGAGGGATAAGAGGGTTGGGTTGCATGCGGGGGTTAAAGTCGCCTGCAAACAGAGAAGCCATGGAGGAGACAACAAAGGGAGTCGGGCACACTAGCGTTAATGGTGCATTGGACGTCATAAAAGCAAATAAATGCATGGATTAGGCAACGGGTCTTGGCACGAGCCCGACACATGGTCCCTTGCCGCGCTGGCCTGTCCTCTCCTCCTCATCCCGCCATGTAGCCCGCACTAACACCCCATCCGGGGGAATAAAAAATAATTTTAAATCTTACTCCAAAACCAAATTATTTTGTATATTTTATCCTTAAAGAAAAAACATTTCACTTGCAATTTATTAGTTTATTGAATTTTGTTTTCTATCCTAAACATATCCTAAACGAACTCTACGATGGACTGCCATGTGACTTAAAAGGAGTGATCCAGAGTTCATTTTCACTTTATTTTTATGTAGTCATCACTCATTCCATCCATCTCCTGACTTTTCGCTCTTCTTGCGATTGGGTCTGTATTTTCACTTTTTACTTTATTTTGTGGGTTGCTATCATCTTCTCTTTAATGATAAGATTCATATTTTTCTGTCGACACTTTCACTTTATCCTTTAATTTTTATGTTACCACTGATTTCATCCGGCACTGTGCTCATTTCCTTCAGCCTATTCTAGTATTTCAGTTTCCTGTTGCATCCTCCCGTCTCCATATTTTTGGACTGTTTTGGGGACTGTTTCTTGACTCTGTTTGATGTAAAAAAAATTATACTTATATAAATTAGAGATAATTTTTTCCTGGAAAAAAAAACTCATCTTATCTCTAATGTTAAGATTGGTATTTCTTTTTTCAACATTTTATTTTATAAAGCTGTTGGATAAAGTGAAAGTTTAAACTCATCTTATCTCTGATGTTAAGTTTGGTATTTCTTTTTTCAACATTTTATTTTATAAAGTTGTTGGATAAAGTGAAAGTTTTGGCTACGGGCTCTTTTATGATTTGTTTTTATCTAAATTTGGAAATCAAATTTAAACATGAAATTCGTTCTATTTGTAGAGTTTTTTCCAATAAGTTGATTGGGGATTCTTAAAAACTCATCGACAGTTTCAACATAAAAACAAGATTCACAACGATTTTAGTTTTGTAGAGCAATTTTTAACTTTGAAATGAAAAAACCAAAAAAGGACCAATTACCATACACTTTATAACTTACCTACATATCTTCAAAACCGTAGGAAAAACACCTTCAAAATGATAAGCAAAATATGTCATTTCGAGTTTTCAGATTTCTCTAACAGAATGCTCACGAGAAACACATTAATTTTATATCTTCTTTATTTTCCATTAAAATTTTGAATTCATTCAGATTACACCGAGAAGCATACGGATATCTGCAGTCCCCACTATTTATTGAAGTGAATGTGCATGAGAGGGGTCTACAAGTTCCATCACATCATGCGATGCCAATTATAAAAGGGGTAGGATAACTCGCACTGAAAACCACTTTTGGGTAGAAATACCATTTACAGTATGGTCAAGAATTATATTTCATTATATTTTTAATATGATTCAGGTTTTGCTAATAGTGGAGCTTCGTCTATTTTCTTTAGGTGGTCAATAGAAACATTAACCATGATGTTTAGCCAAATTTGGTTTTAAGGCATTTTAAGTTAGATCAAGTTGGAGTTGTATGCCCGACATTTATATCACATTTTTTTAGCAAAGAACTTAAAATTTGAATAACAAAAAATCCATGGTTGGCTTAATGATTTAGTTTATATGGAAACATTCGAACTCCTCGTTATAAGGTTATGGTCCAAAAAGAATCATCCTTAACCAAATTGTAGATTTGGGTCAGGCTAGGCCTTCCGATTACCCAAATCCACACTCGGGTTAAGCTCAAGTCTCATGATATGACGAGAATACTACAAGATTTCATTACAAAATTCCAAGCAAACTTTCATCTAATTCTATGTAGCAATAGTAAGGTCGTCATAGCATTTACGTATTTAGAAGGGTTTTCTCTTCAATATGGAAGACGAAGTGCAAGTTACAATTCTTCCTAGGACACGAGACCTAGTAGGTTGGTTCATTCGATTACTTCTAGTTATTTTATTGCTCTTGTGGGATATCCAAAAGGCATTGAAGAGGAGGGCTATTTGTATCCCAGTACAAGATCTTGCTATCAACTCCATTATTATCCAAGTCCTTTCTTTTATTGATTATTCATGTATCAATATATATTCACACATTGACTAGAATAAAAAAGAGGTGGTGGTCATTTTGGAAAAGAATTAGGTGGTAATTGATAGAATAATGTTGATGACATGTGTACTCATTACCTATTTGCTTCCCTGAATGACCCATACATGCTCGATGACCGAGGGGATCAATCTTACAATATTGAGATTGAGTTTAGGGCTCAATATTTCCTCCGAGCTTCAGTCCCTTTCTCATTCTCCTTCTCCTCATTCTAATAATCTATGGTCAAGAGGGCCTCAGAGAGTTTGGTCCATAGTGCATTGCACTATCCTATATATTAGCACTCTAAATTTAGTTTGGTTGATGATCTACGCGGTCATGATGGGAAAGCATTCATAAGATCATGTCTTAGAAGATTCCTTTAGCACTTTCATGTTGATTTATGGTTTGTACATGGGAATACATGGTTTCCCAATGCCATGTCTAGTAGGTTCTTCTTCTTAGCATCCTTCTTAAGGTTTTTTAGATTTATCTCTAGATGTAGCTTCCAATGATTATCTTTGTTGTGACTATTGATATTGCAGTGGTTGTTTGGATCCTTGGACTGATGCGCAGTGGATGCTATTTTCTTGTCTTTTCCTTTCCACTTCTTCTTCCCCTTCTTGGAAGCATATTGGTGGTCTTTCTATTTAGAACCACTTGGATGCCCTTTTTTATGGCCTATGTTCTCCAAGTATTTTTCTTGCACACATTCCTCATCAATGGTCCTTGGTTTGAAGAGCATCACTTTCTTTCAAAAATGATTATGTACATCAACCATATACTTGAGGAGTATGTTTGGGTTTTTGGGAGAGATACCAAACATAATCACCATCTTCATGAAATCAATGGTGTACTCTTGAACACTCTGCCCTTGCCTCTACTTGAAGTGATGCCAACGGATCCACTAATCCTCTGCATACCCAATAGGGTAGAATTTGGATTTGACGAGGGTTTTAAACACCTACCACTTAGTCAATGGTGGATCACCCTCCAACCTAAGTGTCTTTGTGTGGATTTCCCAACATGTTAGTGCATAGCCCTCTAGTTTCAATCAGAAAAATGAAATTTTCTACTCTTCATTTATATTATGGACATTGAAATACACTTCTAATTGTTTCAACTAGTGATTCAACTTAACAACATCGGTCTCACCATGATAGAGCTTGATATCTACTTCCTCTTGCATTTTAAACAAAGGTTGTGAAGGAGCGATGGTATTGGAACTTGGTTGCTCTTTCTCGGGCTCTTTTTTTATTCCTTTTCTAGGTCTTCACTATCTCCTAGTTGTTGAGTTATTATATTCTTTACAGTGAAAGAATAGTCATTCGATTGTCTAGTTGAGGTGGATCGAATCACTGGTAAGTTGACCAACGCGTTAAGTTGAGTCGATGGTTAATTCTAAGGTCGAAGTGACCGACTAAGAAGTCAAAGTCAATGTAATCAATGGGAATTCAAAATTTTAATCGAAAAGAGGCTAGTGGCAGCCAACTAGAGGTCAACTATAACATAATCTCAAGATTCACGAGACTTCAACCAATCTTCTATGTGGATCTGTAACCATTTTTGGGTGCCACGATTTTGGGTTTTGCATGTTGTAATGCCTATAAATAAGGCATGTTGTAATTGTATTAGATGGATGTTCATGTTGATGTTCTCATTGATGTTCTTGGGCATGTATATGCAAGTCGAATTGGTTGCAGGGTTGCTCTTGTGTAAAACAAGAGAGTATGATGGTGATTGTGTCTTAGGTGTAGACCAAGGTTAGTCATGTAACTCTTTATTCGATGAATGAATAAGACAACAAGAGAGAAAGACGCTCAAACAATGTTGGTTTTCCTAGTTTTGGGTTTCTAGGGTAAAATCCCTATGTACTGTGTGTTTGCCATTTTTTTCTACTTAAATATATCTTCGCTTTCCTGGTTGGTTTAGTGTGAGTCTTTATTTCTCATCATTTGGTATCATATCCTATATCCTTCTTTGTACAAGTCATATCAAAGAAAGGTAGAGTAGATCTTGGATCTGAGCTAAACCTAGGTCCAATGGGAGTTGTAGGTTATACATCTTTAAATTTGTATTTAAAAGAATGGTAAGTAGTTCTAGGATAGAGGTTGCAAAAAATTTAGTGGCCAAAATTTTGAGCTTTGGAAACTTAAAATTGAAGATCTCCTTGTAGATTGAGAACAATGAGAAACGATATTCCCATGAACCATTCTAACGGTTATGTTGAGGGAAGAATGGGAGAAACTTGAGAGAAGGACATGGAGTATGATTCGACTATGTCACACGGATTCGATCTTGATGAATGTCTCGGGTGAAGACTCTATAAAGAAACTGTGGGAAAATTTGGGAAGCTTGTATCAGTCGAAATCCTTGGTAAACAAGTTGTTCAAGTGGAAGAAACTGTATCTTCTGAGGATGAGTGATGGGAGCTCAGTAACAGAGCATCTAAATGCATTCAATATTGTAATAAGCCAATTATTGTTCATTGATATTAAAATCACTCAGGAGGAAAAATGAATTATCATGTTATGTTCTTTGCCAAACTCTTGGGATAGCTTAGTCGTGGCTATATGTAGTAATTCAAACATATAACACTTGAAAAAGTGGTTGCATCTCTACTGTCAGAATAAATGAGATAGAAGCTCATGGAAGGATTGACCAAAGATGCCTTGATGGTGAGAGGTCAACCAATCGACAAAGATAAAGGAAAATTCTCCAATAGAAAGTCTAAGTTGAAGGGTAGATCTAAATCGTTTGTTCAGTCGATGAAAATATGATGGAAACATGGTAAATTTGTGCATTACAAGAGAGATTGAAAATCAAAGGCAACAAATGTTAGTACAAGATCCAACGAGAAGAAGTAGACTAAGAGAAATATTTCTCTAGATAAAGGAGACGATGTGTATATGGAGTCGACTAGTACATAGTTGGATCATGATGTTTGGTTGATCGACTGAAGAAAATCCTTTCATATGACACCTCAAAAAAAATGGTTTTGTGAATATGAGAGATATGAAATGGGAGATGTGTTCTTAGGGGGCGAATCGACAACCAAAATTGTTGGACGAGGAAGAATCTGACTAATACTGCAATATGGGAGGAGTAGAACCCTTCCAGGTTTGCTATATATTCTGAATTTGGAAAGAAATATGATATCTATTAGAAAAATGAGTGATGTAGGTGTGCACACTTTATTTCAAAAGGATATGTGAAAATTGGTCAGAGGTGTGATGGTATTAATGTAAGGAGTTCGGATTCGAAACCTATACAAGTTGTTAGAGAATGTCGACTCATCTAGATGCAACAATATTATTGTTCCCAATGTCGACCTGACTTCAAATTGACATGAATTCAACTCAACAAGACTTCACTCGGGTTGAGTTGATATAAATTGACTCGATTGTTCTTCGTCAAGTTGACCCAACCATGTTATGGCACTAGAGGGTGAGACACATTGACATAAAGGGACTTCAATCTATGCACAAAAAATGTATCATCAAAGGTTTTCCTAATTGTAATTTGGAAGTCAATTTTGGTGAAAATTGCATGTATGGAAAATAAAATCAGGTTAGGTTCCCATCTAGAGTGACAAGGATAAAGGGGATTATGGAATTAATTCATAGTGACGTGTTTGGGCCTATACCAATCCTTTCACTTGGTGGATCCTTATATTATGTTTCCTTCATAGATTTTTTTTTCCAGGAAGACATGGATATATTTCCCGAGGAAGAAATCATAGGTTTTTGAGAAATTCAAAGAGTTTAAATCTCTTGTGGAAAACCAAACAGATAAGAAAATCAAGGTGTTGAGAACTGACAATGGTGGTGAATTTCGTGGAAAGGATTTTGAGCCATTTTGTAAGTAGTGTGGCGTAGCATGTCAAAATAACACACCATATACCCCACAAAAAAATGGATTAGTTGAAATAATGAATGAGATGTTGATGGACAAGGCAAAGAGAATTCTCAGTGGTGCAAGGCACACACAAGAATTATGCATAGAGACAGTTGAGACAAAAAAATATTTGGTAAATAGGTCTCCTTCATCAATGCTAGTGAGCTCGAATCCACATCAGGTATGGCTTGGTAAGAATCCTTCACTTTCACATCTCAAAGTATTTGGTTATTATGCATTTATGCATGTTCCAAAGGAAACGAAGAACAAATTATACAATCCATAAGTCAAGTGTATTTTCATTGGGTACAAGGATGGAATGAAAGAATATAAGCTTTAGGATCCTGTATCAAAGAAAACAATATATAGTCGAGATGTAGTCTTCATGGAAGTTGGTGGTACTTCCAAGTCTCAAGTGGTTCAAATGGAAAAATAACTAGATAATTTGGTGTTTGAATTGAGGAATGAAGAAGATGATTTAGATGATTCGATGGAATGACCAACTACGGTCGTGAGGAGATATGAATGAGTAAGACAATCAACTTAAAGGTATAGTTTGCCTAATTTCCATTTTTCATTTGTGTTATATGCCACTAATGAGGATCCCAAGTCGGTTAGGGAGGCAATCGACTCGATAGAGGGTAAACTATGGAAGGACGTCGTGGCAGAACAAATGGAATCCTTATAAAAAAATGATACATGGGATTTGGTCAATATACCTAATGGATTAAAACTCATCAGTAGCAAGTGGGTGTTCAAGAAAAAGATGAACGTAGCAAGTCAAGTTGAGAAATTCAAATCTTGAATGGTAGTGAAAGGATATTCCCAAGTCAATGGAGTAGACTTCAGTGAGATTTTTTCCCCTATTGAAAAACTAACTTTCATTAGAGTACTAATGTCTCTAGTTGTAACATTTGATATTGAAATAGAGAAAATGGATGTGAATACAACATTCCTACATGGGGACCTAGAAGAAGAAATCTACATGAAACAAATTGAAGGATTTGCAGTAAAAGGAAAGAAAGAGCTAGTATGCAAGTTGAAAAGATTAATTTATGGTCTAAATAAATCACCAAGGATGTGGTACCATAATTTTTCCACCTACATTCTTAGTTTGGGATTTTTGACAAGCAAGGCCAATCACTATGTATATTCTAAGGAAGAAGGGGATGATTTCATATATGTAGTGTTTTATGTCGACAACATGTTGCTAATTGGAAACAACATGAATTCTATATAAAGGAGGTGAAGAAGCAATTTTCCTCCAAGTTCGACATGAAGGATCTCGATGCAACGAAATTCATTCTAGGAATGGAGATCAAGAGAGATCAGACAACTAGAAATATTTGGTTGAGTCATAGAAAGTACATTGAAACAATTTTGAAGTGTTTCAACATGCGGGATTGCAAACAAGTCAAGGTACCAATTCCTGTGGGAGAAAAAATAATCATTGAATAGTGTCCAAACACACATGAAGAAATAGAGGACATGGAACATGTTCCCTATGCTAATTCTATTGGTTAACTAATGTATGTGATGTTATAGACTCGACCAAATATTTCTCATACAGTGGGATTATTGAGTAGATACATGTCGACGCCTAGGAAAGAGCACTATATAGTTGTCAAAAGAGTGTTCCACTAATAAACTTGGCACATTTTCTGACAACTTTCCAACGAATGAACATATATATTTTAATGAATCCAATTCCATAGGTTTATTGAAGGAATTTCTGTAACACCCCTATTTCTCCTTGTCTATAAATATAAGCATTATTATGACAAACTATATACATATATGTTATGTACCCAAGCAAAAACAATAGGCCTTGATTTATTTTTGTACTGTATATATTTGATTTTAATATAACAAAGAATTGTTGAGTTACTGTTGAAGGGATGGCCTTCACAGGTTACGATGTCATGAAAGGAATGGGAAAGAGTGAGTTAATTACTTATTTAAATGAATCTTCTATAAAATACCATGTTTAATTAAAAATGGTGTAGACATGAATTGTCCCCAACCCTGAAAAATTGATTATCATTCAAGATATTAGTTGGAACAGTTTCTTTGGAAGTTAAAGAAGGATGGGAAATGTACATTAAAAAAAAACTTCTCTCATGATCCTTGAAGCCCTCAGAGAGAAGATAGGAAAAGAGGGCGTAGAGACAAAGGAAAAAGGAAACACACATGGATGGGGATAGGTTGAGAGTAGTTGGATATTGAGAAGAGAAGTTGCAGAGACTTCGTAAAAAATATTGCAAACATCCTCTCATGAAATTGTACCCTAGCTTGGGGGTGGTTGGTTGTAGTAGCGCACAGTGCAACCCTGCTTATGGTTTGGTGGAGAGTGGTCTACCCTACAATAGTAGTTAGAGTATATCAGAAATTGTAAATAAGTAACTTGTATTTATCTATGTATTAAATTGAATGCATGAATGTATTTGATAATTTGTACGATGATGTTTGATGTGAATACCCAAATGGTGATCTTGTTTTAACCTTCCTAGTGATGGTATTTTGTTTACATATAATACATATGTATGAGAAGTCCTATATTTGAATTTTCGAGCAGTCTTTATCCTTAGTGAAATAACTATAATTATAGTTTGTGCTAAGCATGGGAGATGGATGATTAAGGAAAGGATATAAACATAGAGAGGTGTGTGAACAAGTAAATAACCCATATTCTAGTATAATATGGAGTGGAGAGATATCCTTGCTCGATGTATATACTGTCACATTTTATTTTATTTTATGTAAATACTCATATTTGTGTTTGTTTGTGTACCTATGCATCATGGTGTCAAGACCCTGGGTGAATGAAGGTACTCTTTGGACCTTGATGAGGGCTCTCAAGAACTTAGAAACCCTATAGGAGAACGTGAAGGAAAACCCTCATGAAAATGACTAAGTCTAGACTTGGACTGTGAATCTAGTGGAGGAACCCTAATTCACTTTGGAGGATTGTGGCCATAGATTTGGAACAATGATTAAATCTAGGCCTTTAATCATGATGGAGTCAAGATGAGATCTCCACTATTGATATGGAAGCTCAGAGAGATCTTGACCCTCCATCAACACTGAGTGTGAAGCCTGCAAAGTATGCACTCCGAGCTCAACGAGGGTCATCGATCTGTCAGAGGGTACTCATGGATAATTCTATACCTTTAGATCTATTTTGGTCAATATGGTTGGAGTCTCATAGTTGGAATGGCCTCGGATGTCGAGGTGGAGGTAGTCTGAAAAGGGGATTTGGAGGGATGATCTAGGTCATCCATTGGGGTGAGATCCATGGTACACTTCCATTGTAGATCATTGTGGGTCTCATTTGATGAGACCAACTGATGAGATGATTTCATAACGACATATCTTGCTGACCAATATTTCCACTGTGTACATGGGGAGCACGTGTCGACCAGTGATTGAAGGAAGGACCAAGGGGGGGACCCCTATCATACCCCATGCCCTTAGGGAATCAACCTTATCTATCGACCATTGGATCTAGGGATGGGAATATATCCACTGTCGATTGGAGGTTTTAGTAGTTGGAGAGAACCATCTTCAAGTTCAAAATGGAACTCCAACAGAGGATACTCTGAGTCGTGATCTAGTTTGTCGATCCATTGAGAAATAAATTAGAGAGATTGAGATCGATCATCGTAGTGGAGTAGTCGAGGTTATTTATACCACTGAGATGAACATATCTCGAAGACATGAATCTGATGAAGTAATCCTTATAGATGAGAGAAGGAAAAAGGTGTCGTCACCTTGTTGACGTGGTTAACATCACCCCTCCAATTCACTGAGGATAGGGGTAACCACCTGAATTATTAATATGAGTACTTATGTGGTGATGTGTGTGTCATGTCAAGTGTATGTGAAGGTCCATGTGTCGATCATGGATTGAGCCACGTGTGTCATCAATGTGTCATGGGGTGACATGTGTCTCCCTAGGAATGGCCCGATACCAAGAGTCATATGTGAAGGCGGCTAGGATACCTGTGGAAATATGCCCTAGAAATCTATCGTTAGATATCTAGTGAAGAGATCTCGACTATCCTTCATAGAGTATCTTTCGAGGTAAGTTATGAAGACATACTCCAATGGAGGAGGTACGAGAGGAAGATTTGACCATCAATCTATTGAATACAAAGGAGCTATGAGGAGACTATCTAACCATTGATCGATCGAGGATGAAGGAGCTCCGAGGAGAGATCCTAGCCATTCATCACAATTAAATTTTAGAGTGGGTCGAGGTGAGATAATCCGAGGAAGAATCTTTGAGAAGGAAATATGATCATCGAATCTGATGGGATGGAGGAGTTCTTAGGGGGATTTTTACCATTCATCGCTAGATTCTTTGCGTAACGAAAAAAATATTTTCACTCCGAGGGAGGAGCTCCAAGACATGATCCTGACCATCGATATGTTAGGATAGGAGAAGTCCCAAGAGGAGATATGATCCATTCTTCATAATGGGTAAATCATAATTTATCACGAGGATACACTTCAAGGAAGGTGCACTAAGTTGTAAATCTAACTGTAGATCTATCAGGGATGGGGGAGCTCTGAGGGGAGATCATGTTTGTCTATTGTGATGAACTTTCAGTTTTGATTAGGAAATACATCCAAAGGAGAGAGATCTGAGGAGACACACTGACCATCTATCTATCATAACTGGATGAGCTCCAAGAATGGATCTTGGTCAGTCGTCATAAGGCACCTTTTGGGGTGGATTATGGAGATGTACCCTGCGGGGATGCTCCCATATAGAACCATGATGGCGAAGTACTGTGAAAGAAAGGTTTGATAGAGCATGGGTAGAGATATGACATAGCCAATTCCACATATGTGCCACCAAGTGTGACACATATATTATAGGGCCACGTTAGTGCTACATTGGATAAATGTTGATGATAGGGTACCACGTGGATGACACGTGGCAACGAAGTGACCCAAACTTTTAAAGGCCATAAATTTTGATCTAGAACTTGGATTTGAACGAAATCATAGTCGTTGGAAATAACTTGATGAGAAAAATACAATGGTGTCATTGAAAAGAAAGTTTGGAGTCCTTTAAGGATAATGAAATTTTATTACCCCGTTCCCTTAAATGCTACCTAGGGGGCTGGGTGTGTTACAAAGCGGTATCATAGAAGAACACTACACTTGACCTTCTTGGGATAACTACAAGAGTAAAAATGAAATTTATTAGAAGGTTATAAGGGGGAGGGAACACTGACCTACCCTATTCATGAGGGCCTACTAATGCCCAGTCATGTGACTGAGTGCTTGGTTCTCTGAATGCGTCACCACTTTCTTACCAAGTGGTATATTTTTTTTGTGGTAGAAGTGAAAGGTCGGTAGGTGATAATAAAACCAACCTCGAGAGTGCCACCATGGATTTATCAACTTCCATGTGTCTCATAGTGGAGCTTCCAAAACCACCACCGTGTAATAAGCCTCTTATTAATACACGTGTAACTTGAGCTGACACTTGAAATCTAGATTGTTGATCTTTTAGCGTAAACCCTGACTACATTCATGGTATATATTGATGAGGATTGTTGATTTGACTGTGATCAACAATGACGATTAAAAACTTAACCACCAGGTATGTGACCACAAAGACTACGACCAATGATGGATCTTGGTCGACTTATTTATCTAACGATCTTTGAGTCTCAATTTTACTCGATATGTGAAATTCAATGGAATTTGTTGTGCAGACAATTAACACCTGAGATCTACAAAATGATAATGTCCCTGTGGAAACATATGTGGGGATTTATTTTAAACCTTAATTACTGGAAAGAGGAACAAAATTATAATGTTTCTTCTACATGATTAAATATGTACTTTATGTTGCTATTATTTAATAAATTCTTGAAGTGAAATTTCAGTTTACAAATATTTCTTTTACCTATGTTGTTTATAAGTTAAGGACAAATAAACTAATAGAAAATTGCTGATCATCAGCACTTAACCAATCAGTGACTTCCCATACAAGCTATAATTGAAAGGATGGTGACCCACCATGAATGGGGAGAGAGTTCCCATATCAAAGAAGAAGAATTTCATGAACGAAGAGTGGTAGAAACTCCTCCAACCAAAGACTATGAGAAGTCTCATGGAAGAATTGCAAATATTTAAGGCTAAGAATGAAACGATAATGAAGGAGAAAGAAAAATAGATTGAAATAAATCCAGTCTTGTTGCAAATCCTGTCAGACATACAAAGGAAGTTGCAACATGTGCCAACAATGAATATCATGGAAGGGCACTAGCTCGAGAAAACCCAGATTCTTCTTGAGATACAGGGGCACAAACCTAAAAGAAGCACTGAAAGAAGAAAAAACCCATGAAGGCTCATCATGGAGCCAAGAAATATGCCAAAACCAAAGACTCATCAGAGAATTCATTTAGTGAAGGAGTAGAAAGCTCCAAGGAACTATCCAATAGTGAGACCGATTCACATTCTGAGAAGAGAGGAAAGAAGAGGAAGCACTCCAAGGGAAGAAACCCTGAAGAATTTAAGAAATCCAAGACACATACTTTAGATGGGGAAATTAAAAATGGGGAATAGGCAGAAGCTTGGATGCTTATCTTGAAGAAGTATTTCAGATTTCATAACTACTATGAGAACCTGAAAGCCTGAATAACTATATTTAATTTGAATGGAATTGCCTCTAAATGGTGGGGAAACCTTATAAATGTAAAAGGAATCTGAGAAAAGGAGTTGTATTGGAATAAATTTGGGAAATGCTTCAAGAATAAGTACTTGTTTTAGAGGTACTATGATGAAAAGATGAAGTAATTCTACGAACTCAAACTAGGAAAAATCACTATAGTTGAATATATCAAAATTGTTTTGGAATTGATGAGGTATGTGCCCTACATAAAGGATGAAAAGGTGAAGATGAAACTATTTTTTAGTGGGCTTCCTCAATATTTCCAGAAAAGGATTGAATTTGATTAACCTAATACCTTAGAAGATGCCATTTGGAAGGCTAGATATTGTTATGAGAAACTCAGCAACAAAGAAAAACACCCCAAGGAATGGAAGAATAAAAGTAATACGGGATTCAAGAAGAAGGAGGTTAAACCTTCAAGGTTTAAGAATTATGGGAAGGGTTCTAGGATAAGATTAGCCACAAAAAATGTGACTCAACAAAACTTTCCATCTTAAAGTGGAAATAAAACTTTTGGATCATCCCCGGGAAGGACTAAAAGTATGAAGAAGGAACCATTGAAATGCTAGGATTGTGGAGAAGAGAATCTACAGAGGGATTTCCCTCATAGGAATCCATGTAGTAAGGGAATCTAAAACATCCAAGAGGCTACCACTGTTGATGATGTGGCCAGGAGTATGCCAAAAAATCATGAAGCTTTGTGAAATAAGCAAGAAGACCACCAAGCCTCAGTGGTGGAAATGGACAACAATATTATTTCTATTCTGATTGACCCTAGTTATAATCTAAGTTATATTTCTCCTCAAGCCATTGGGAAGTG
Source organism: Picea engelmannii (assembly GCA_009831015.1). Lineage (NCBI taxonomy): Eukaryota > Viridiplantae > Streptophyta > Pinopsida > Pinales > Pinaceae > Picea > Picea engelmannii. The sequence continues at coordinate 1,207,486 of ML778196.1, read as the reverse complement.
TAAATTACAACAAGCAAAACATGCTAAACCATGGCTGGTACAACTAGCCATTGTAACAAAAAGAAAGGAAATAAAGGTCATAACAAAATGCCAAATCATTATTGTTATCGGACTAATCGGTAGGTGCGGACACTAACTGAACTCCCTAGATCCACCTAGATCTAGAACAAAACACACCAGAACATGATGCTTTCCTTAAGTTTTAGATATTGAATTTATTAACTAAAGAGGGATGAGTGACATACCATTTAAATGTCGCTTCCTCTCGTCATCACCATCCTAGCTCCATTCCAACGCTCATACAATGATGAACCTGCAAAAGAATGCAACAAACCAAAGTGATAGTAATAACATAAACTCAATATAAACCTATGTATGTGATCAAGGAATCATACAATAAAACACAACAAGATTTATAGGAAAGAATCATATTACTGTATCATATTAAATGTGAAATAGAGATTACAACCATGGCCTTGATGTCATAAGGTCCCTTCCAACTGTCCTTCATTCCCCACACACTTCTACTCCAACAATTCTGAGAGCATAGATCTGATACTACTCACAATCTATCTTGACAAAAGCAAAACTCAAAGACACTCCAACTAAGCTGATAATTCCAAGCCAAATCCAACTTAGCCAATTCCAAAAGCTCCAAGCTAACCAAAGCTAACTTTCTCCATGAGAACTCCTCTCCTTTTATAAGCTGAAGAGGATAAGGTGATGAGGTTAGGATGATCGCACTAAATCATGAAAGCGAGTAAGATCCAAACCATTCGAATGCCACCTCACCATAGAAGTTTCTCCTTCTAGAAGATTCGAGAAAATGCTTGTTTTTCCCATGTGTAGGCATTCTCGCACCCTGCCTATAGAGCAACCTGCAAACATCTCGCACCCTAGCTATGGTGCAACCTATGAGAATCAAGCATTCTCGCACCCTGCCTATATCGAAACCTTCGAACTTCCTTTTTAACAGGGTTTTTACAAGGGAAAATGCAACTTCTTTTCTCAGGAAAAGTTCTTCTCCCTTCTCTCTTCAGGAACTTAGGCCACTGACCCCTATGAAGGCAACAAATAGGTTTACATCATTAACGGTCATAGGGATGAAAAAAATAATGTGTAACGGAGAGCCCCCCAAAGTATGAAGTTAGAACAGAGTGATAGCTAAAATACTTTTTCGAGTGTGTGTAGGGAACAAGGAACAGTCGGTCGGAAACCTGCCAACAAACAAGGAAATATAGTACAATAATATATCATCATTGAGATAGGCATTCCCATACTCATAATACAAATGACTCAAAGCATAAATGCCGACATGCGAAGATCCATGTCAAGTAAGACAGGTCATGGCCACCAAACATACACTGTGGATCCATTCCATTATTACTCAAATATGAACATAGCCACCAAAAATACACTGTGGATCTATGTGTTAAAGACTCAAATTTGAACATAGCCATCAGACATACAATGTGGATCTATGCAAAAGTACACTAAATATACTCCAACGCAACCTGAATCTATCAGAAAATATCTAGGGTCTTCATCTCCGCCACTCTATAATATGAATCTAACCATGTGAATACATGTGTTGAAGTCGAACATGGTAGAAATCACTTGATTATCAATCATTAGTGTATACCGTTAACAAGCACGAGGGAAATCACCATTTAATTTCAATGACTCCCAAGGTATTCTAGTACAATCCAACAAATGTGAATCAATGAGTTGAGATCGAACACTCGACAGAATCTCTCGATCAGGGGTCAATAATGAAAACCCACCGTCGAAAGCGAGGAAACCTGCCATTGAGGCATGCAAGTTCCAAGGTACCAATTGGTTTCTAAGTCTAATTCCTGGATAATAAGTTGAAGTCGACAGGAAAAGATTCATCACAGGAGGGCCTTAATGTATCCCACATCAATGACACGAAACAAGTAACAAGATTTGATGTAGATTAGAGTAACAAGTGATTTGGGACTGACTCAGGGATTGTCGATGCAATATAAGGCTTAAAGAATGCAGAAATGGCCGACACAATAGAAGACTTTCCAGGTTGAATTTTTCTTTGAACATATTGACGACACAACAGCTGCCTTGGAAATACTGACTCAACAACAAGGATCACAGACCAATTTGTAATCTTATAGGAGTATGATCAGGAGACAAGTGGACTTTCCAACCTAGACACAAGGCGGGTGAAAGGGTGTCATGTTCAAAATAGACTCTTCCACAGAATACAGGTTTAGATACATTTCTTTCCCAATTTTTCCCCCACCATTTCTGGCGAGTACCTCTTTATTTTTACGCAAGCTTGAGGAGGATAACATATGCTTGTAATGTAAGCTCATCCTTCAGACGAGTCCCTCGGAGTATGTTTAACGAACCCTAGGAAGGAGTGGCTTGGTCCCATTTTGGGCCTTTTGTTGTTTGTTTAACGAGTCCAAAGAAAGAAAACTCAGGGGTTTTTCATGTTTAGAGAGTCTGAAAAACACTTAAAGAGAACTCTCTTAGTTCCTTTTTTGTAAAGTAGTCTGATGAGACCAAAAAAGAGATAAACTATCGCTCAACAGACATTTTCTTCAAATTCTTTAACAAGCGTGAAAGTAACAAGGTCACTCGACAATATTTTCATGTTTAGAGAGTCTGAAAAGAGCTTAAAGGGAACTCCAGGGGGTTCCTTTTTCGTATAACCTTCACAATTCTGAAAAAGTGATAAAAGTTTACTCGGTTACATTCTCATTGACTTACGAGAACGAGAAAGAACAAAGAGTAAGTTTGGTAACTTATTCTCATGTATTTATGAGCATGAGAAAGAACAAAGACTAAGCTCGGGATTGTTTTTTTTTTTACGCAAGATTTAAAAAAAAAAAAAAATATGCTTGGACCTGGTTTCATTTTACACAAGCTTGAACCAGAGGAAACTATGCTTGAGGTAGGTGGTTTCATACTTACACAATCTTGAACCATAGAAAACAATGCTTGTGACTTCCCAACGCATGGTTGGTCCTTATCCCCCAGCTTAAGAAACTAGCGGCTCTACTTCAACATGAAGTCCAAAGGCTGAGGCAAATGCCCCCCAAGCTTTGTTTCATCCAACTGCAAAGGAGAATGAAATGAAGATTCAAATACTAGACGAAGGACTTGACTCAAATAGAGAGGGGGAAAACTATTTCATTTTTTAATGAGCTTGACACAGAAACAAGAACTATGCTCGTAACCTCTGTTTCATTTTTTAATGAGGCTGCCTCAGAGATGAAAAAACTATCCTCGAGTGGTTTCATTTTTTAATGAGCTTGAAATTATAAAACTATGCTCATAGACCTCTGTTTCGTTTTTTAACGAGGTTGCCTCAAAGACACAAAAAACTATCCTCGAAACCTATATTTCATTTTTTAACGAGGTTGTCGTAGAGACGCCAAAAACTATCCTCGAAACCTCTGTTTCATTTTTTAACGAGGTTGCTGCAGAGACACAAAAACTATCCTTGGAACCTCTGTTTCATTTTTTAATGAGGTTGCCACAAAGACACAAAAACTATCCTCGGTACCTCTATTTCATTTTTTAATGAGGTTTCCACAGAGACGCAAAAACTATCCTCGGTTCTCTTATTGATCATGGCTTCCAAGAAAATAGCGCTTTGGAAGAACACCATGTCAAGGGACAAAACTCGGTCATGGCTTCCAAGATATCTTCACTGGATGGAAGAAAATCACTCTGGAAGGAACACATGTCGAGGGTCGCGACAGGGGTAAGGAGATCAGGCTCCAATAGCCCTACTGAATAAATCACCATGTCAACTACTGGATCTAAGTCATCAGAAGTCGAAGACATGGGTGACAATGCCATATAATTGACCTGTGGCAGGGGAAATACCGTCTGCATATAAGAACCATTTAGGGAGGAAATCCATTCAGGGTCAATGAATGAAAGTTGATCAACAGTCACAACCCGTCCATTGTGAGGGAAAGATATCACACAAAAAAGAGTAGACACAATAGCTTTCATGGCATAGAAATAATCTCGCCCAAGGAGTAAAGCAAAATCCAAGGGGTCTTGGACTACCATAACGTCAATAAAGACAATTTTCCCTCCCAAAGTTACAGGAAACTGGGGAAGGGTCCCTAAAGGTTGACTGGTTCTTCTGTTAAAAGATAATAGATTCTACATAACCGAAGCAAGTGGAGGACAATCCAAAGCTTTCCAAGCAATAGAGGACAAAATACTAACAGACGAACCTTCATCTATCAACGTTTGAGGAATGTCCTGACCACAAACCTGTACTGTAATCTGGAAAGGAATGTAAGAGGGAAGACAAGGTCCAGTTATCACACCCCAATCAAAATGGATGGCCTCATTACTTGGAGGGGGTCTCACGGGAGAAAGAGGAATACCCCCCGACATGACAGAGTCTATATCAATGAGAAAAACATGGTCAGTATCGAGTTTACTCTCTAGCGGGAGAGTAGGATCATCCGATGGAGAGATCAGATCAACCACTCGAGTTTCATTCTCCAAGGAGAGAATGGGGTCAACAGATGGAAACAGATCGACCACTTGGGTGACAATCTCTAATGGGAGAGTGGGATCAACCGAGGATGGGATCAGATCAATTGCTTTAGTTTCACTCTCTGAGGGGAGAGTGGGATTGACCAAGGATGGTATCAGATCAACCACTTTTTTAACTGGTTCAACTAAGGACGTGACCAGATTGACGACATGATCAACCGGATTGACCAGCGAAGGGACTGAAGTGATCATTCCATCAACTATTGGAGGATTGAGAGAAAGCTTACAGTAAGCAGCTGGAAGTTGAGGTTGTGAAATAGTCATGTCTTCCAGTAATTTCAAGGCTTCTTCCATATGAGGGTAAAGGTGAGTGAGATGCTCCCTTTGCATAACATGCATGGGAAATTGACTCTACTTTTCTTCTTCCCAACCGTATCATGACTAGTTGACGGGGGGTTGTCAGCATGTTATTCAGAGGCTAACGACATGGGTTGGCGAGGGTGTGTAGACCATGCTTCTATAACCTTGGATAGACCAGGACAATCCTTAAGAATATGCATACCCTTACAAAGCTTACAAGGGTGCTTGGGCTTATGGGTTGTTTGGGTGATCTTGACATCATTAACACTCCCAGCACGATTAACAGTAACTGGTTGTTTTCCAACATGTTTGACAACAGTCGGAGGTTTTGACCCTCGCTTATCTTTCTTCTTCTTAATCTTTCTTTTCTTCTTCTTCTTATTCACTGAGTTACTAGCTTCAGAACTTTCACCCGACGAAGAAGATGAAATGGAAGGTGACATTGCAAGCGAAGAAGGCGAAGAAGACCTTACTAGTGAAGAAGGTGAAGGATCAACATGAGTTTGATGCTCTTGGGGGTAAGTGCTTGTGACTGAAGCACTAATTGCATTCAGGATTACCTGAGTGGAAAACAACCATACTGGCAATCCAATAGTGAGACCTGGAAGGCTCAAAGTAGCGATGTGAGGAGGACCAATGTTTCCATAAGAAGGAAAAACAAAAGGTTCCCCTAGAGCAGGGGTTCCTTCATTGGTCATTCTAGTAACTGACTCCATTAAATAAATCCAACCTAGAGTCTGCTAGGGAAAACAAACAACACACGCTAAAAATCTAGGAAGCAAGCAAACAAACAAAACCTTCTTACAATGAGCACACTAGTTGGTAATGAAATCCAACGTCGCGGGAACAATGTAAGAAGGGGCTGAGATAGAGCGGGTGGAAAAGTTACATTGACGACCTGCTTAATGGACTTACACCTTGGTACAAGCTCCCACACATAATCATGGGTATACCCTCCAAGGAGCCCGAGTGAGTTTGGCCAACGTCGATTCCAGGTACTGTGAAGACTTGCCCCTCCACAGTCACCTTGTGTAAATACCTTAAAGAGATAGGCCACTAAGGTTACCAATCACTACAGTGATGCCTGGGGAAACAATCGACAGTCTGATCCACACGCAAGGGTAGGGTATCTAGCCTGAAATCAACTTGAAAGGCTTCCACTCATCATTGTGGGTATACCTCTCAAGCGACCCCCATAATACGTGCAACCTCTACACCAAGACCAACAAAGCAGGGTGAGTAACTCTGCCAATCTCAATGCAACCTCGTGATTGACCCTTGTGTTAGAAGGGCTTCCCAGGACAAAAACTAATAAGTGGATTTAACCGCTCCCTAACTCAAGATTCTATGTTTGTTTGTAACTTTGGAAAGTTATCTTTCACACCTATTCCAAATCCCTACAACTAATCTAATGTAGTTTTTCTACCAGAAAAGATAAAAATGTTTAATCAATTTTTATAAGAGCTTTATTTTATGGTTGTTGTTACTCAAAAGGAAGATGGCATGGACAATATGGTGTTTTGACCGACTCAAAAATTATTCAAAGATATGAAGATGCAATCTTTTCATTTTGATGAAAGCTATGTTACGAGAAGGAGAAAACATTTATCATTCCCATATGCACGATGTCCCAAGATATATTAAACTCATCAATATCAAGATTCTCAAGAAATGAGAAAAAGGTACTCATCAAATGCAAGGATGCCCCCAATCTAATATAAAGAAATAAATTAAATCTTTTTGTTTCAAAAATTTCACTAAAAGCAATAATGAACTTTCTTAAAACAAAGAAACCCAAACTAAAAGTTCTCTTTTAAAGCAAACTATTCAGAAGAAATCTGATATTTCCCTAAACAATTCTAAAGAAAACACATGCTTTGTAATTGAAAGACACTCAAATCAAGAGACTAATCCTTCAAAACCAAACAAAGAAAATATGGATAAAAGAAACTCAAAGAATGTCAAGAAGACTGTAAACATATCAATATAGGCTCCAAAAGTTCAATCCAACTATTCAAAGCAAAACTGGGCATAAAAAAATGACAAGAACCAATCCAAAAAATTTTACAAACAAGTTCACAGGCTGGCAGTGTATTACAGTGAAAGAATCAAAGATTCTCACAGGCTGAACAAAGGTTGACTACGAGGGATTCACACTGGACTTAACACCAGGGTGCGAACTCAGGTGTTTCTCGCAAGACACTAAAGGGTATAGTGCGAGAATGCCTGTAAACAAGCAAAAATTTGAAAAAGGACTAAATTTGAGTGAACCTTCAGATCCACAGAGTCTGGATGGATCTCCCATAGACTCTGAGACCAAAAAATAAGCAATCAAAGCAAGGGAAACTAGACTAACTAGGAAACAATCCGATCCCCAGTGGAGTCGCCAATTTTGTTATCGGACTAATCGGTAGGTGTGGACACTAACTGATCTCCCTAGATCCACCTAGATCTAGAACAAAACACACCATAACATGACGCTTTCCTTAAGTTTTAGATATTGAATTTATTAACTAAAGAGGGATGAGTGACATACCGTTTAAATGTCGCTTCCTCTCGTCATCACCATCCTAGCTCCATTCCAACGCTCATACAATGATGAACCTGCAAAAGAACGCAACCAACCAAAGTGATAGTAATAACATAAACTCAATATAAACCTATGTATGTGATCAAGGAATCATACAATAAAACACAACAAGCTTTATAGGAAAGAATCATATCACTGTATCATATTAAATGTGAAAGAGAGATTACAACCATGGCCTTGATGTCATAAGGTCCCTTCCAACTGTCCTTCATTGCCCACACACTTCTACTCAAATAATTCTAAGAGCATAGATCTGATACTACTCACAATCTATCTTGACAAAAGCAAAACTCAAAGACACTCCAACCAAGCTGATAATTCCAAGCCAAATCCAACTTAGCCAATTCCAAAATCTCCAAGCTAACCAAAGCTAACTTTATCCATGAGAAATCCTCTCCTTTTATAAGATAAAGAGGATAAGGTGAGGAGGTTAGGATGATCCCACTAAATCATGAAAGCGATCAAGATCCAAACCATTCAGATGCCACCTCACCATACAAGTTTCTCCTTCTAGAAGATTCGAGAAAACGCTTGTTTTTCCCACGTGTAGGCATTCTCGCACCCTACCTATAGAGCAACCTGTGAACATATCGCACCCTAGCTATGGTGAAACCTGCGAGAATCAAGCATTCTCGCACCCTGCCTATATAGCAACCTGCGAACTTCCTTTTTAACAGGGTTTTTACAAGGGAAAATGCAACTTCTTTTCTTAGGAAAGTTCTTCTCCCTTCTCTCTTCAGGAACTCAGGCCACTGACCCCTTTGAAGGAAAAAAATAGGTTTATATCATTAACGGTCATAGGGATGACTAAAATAATGTGTAACAATTATGAATGGGTTTTCTACCCAAGCCACCTTACACATCCTTCCTATAGGATGATATTACACGTTGATTGGCATAGATTGGTTGGCTTCCCATAAATTCAAGTTGTACTATTATAATAAAACCTTACAATGTGAAGATGATAGAGGGAAGAAAATAACTCTATAGGGAATCCAAAATCCTATCTCAGTGAGATAGATATTATCCATCAAAATGAAGAATTATTGCAGGAAGGGATGCCCTTTGTATGCAATACAAGTATTGAAATCCATTGAGGACCAAAAACCAAGCCTAGAAGACCACCCTATACTAGAAGACTATAGAGATGTGTTTCCTGAAAAGGAACTAGGTTTACCTCCAAGGAGAGATATTGATTTCTCAATAGATCTTGTACATAGAGCAATACCAATGTCTAGAGCACCCTATAGGATAAGTACCCCAGACCTAGTTGAGGTCAAACTGTAGTTGAAAGAAATGTTAGACAAGGGTTACATTCGACCTAGTGTGTCTCTTTGGGGAGAACCAATCTTGTTTGTAAAGAATAACGATGGCACACTCAAGGAATAAGGATGGCATCAAGAAAAAAATGCCATTCTTTGTTCCATAAACGTCCTAATATGTCATTCTTTATTCAATATAAATTTCATTCCTTATTTCGTAAATTCTCTATACACCATTATAATGATGCAGCATGAAGTCAAGAGGGAAAAGTGATGTTTTTTCTTATGATGGTGATTCTGGTTGTGGGGGTGATGGGGGTTTTTATGGTGAGGGGGGTTGTTCAATGATTATTGTGGTGGATGCAGTGGTGTCTGGTTTAGGGTCATAAGTGACGTGAATCACTCTCTACGCAACTTGGGTGGCGGATCTGGTATGCGGTAAAGATGACGATATCGATTGTGGATTCAACGAATTAACATGGGAAACCCCTATCCGAGGCTTTGTGGGTGTGACATCTCTTATGAAAGAAACATCAAGGATGTCATTAACATCCTTACCTGAGATACATCTTGCTCTGGAAGTTGCGGAAACACTGGAAGTGTTCTCTTCTTGTGCTCCAAAGGTATCTCATCCTCCTCCATATTAGAGTTTGATGGCATCTCGACCTTCTTCTTCTTTGTTGTTGGTGTTCTTGGACCAGAACTCGACCTGACTACTTCTTCTTGTCCCCTTTTATTTATGATCTCCAGGGGTAAAAGATGGTGCATCCCCGACTTGTGTGGGTTGTGCTTCACTCCTAGCCATGACATGACCTCCTTGTCAAAGGCCTCTTCCTCTAGGTAGAACGACAACATCTGGGAGTGAAAGTCTTCTGCCTTGACATGCCTTGGCTAGACAAACATATGGTGATGGTTCATGATGAATGAAATGTTACACATGTTCATATTCAGAAATTCCCATGGTATGCGCAAGCTCTGAGTTGCGTCTATTAGCCCGTTGTACCACTTCAGGAATGCGACATTGTTGAATTCTGTAATTTTTTTAGTCCGACCTTGAATGTCAATGTTCAAACATCTTTTCCAGGTGACCCTTGTCTATCGGTGATAATGTTCTACCTGGGGTTGACGTCCAATTTCACATGGAAAATACAACCAGCAAGTACCCATATGTAAATATTCCTCCCTTCTCCTATGCCTCCTTGCAAGATACCATAATTTCTTCTACAAGGTAACTACACCAATTGAACACAAATCCATTAGTGCACAAATCTGCCACTGATAGGGCATATAATGTGCATTCACCTTTGTAATATGAACGCATTACCTTGCTAGAAATTACATAGCAAGAGTTCCTACCTATCTCTGGTAAAATGGGGTCAATCTTGGAAGTGCGCCCCCCGCTTTCTTTATGGAACTTCTCATACAAGTTGGGCTTGCCCTTTTTTTCCCCATTCTTACTCGAGCCTTGAAACCCTTTCAACACATACTCACCTTCGAGCGATAATGTAGTAAGTTGATGGATATACTCCGCATGAATTGGGTACTTTATATCGAGCCATAGGATCTTGTCAGGTACTCGACTGATGAGGAATTGGTACACCTCACAACCTCACCTGAAGTGTCGAACATTGGTAAATCTCCGAGATTCATGATGCTAGAGTTGAAAAAATTAATGAGTTCTAGTTTTGGGATGAACTCCATCCCTCCCATTATATCTAGAGCCAAGTCCTAGAATACACTAAAGTTCATTAGTGGGAACAAGACCTAATTTGTTAGGTCTACGTTGAGAAGCTTCACCTGCTCAATCTTTCCCTTGAGATTTCCCACGATCTCGACCTGAGGATCACATGGCTCATCCAACAATACATATTTGGAAACTGAACTACTACTTCATGTAGTTCTCGACATAGTGACTCTGGATTTCCAAAATACTTCGACAGGATAATTGGGATTCTAGATCACGACTGAGGGTTGAGGGATTGCACAACCATTACTAAAATTTGGAAATCAAAAGGCACAAAGTTCTCTCTGGGAAACAATAAATATTACACTGAGTTCACACAACCTTATACTCAAGCTTAGCTAGAAAGTTATGTAATAACTGCTAAGGCCACTCATCATTAATCCTATCGACGCCATTGGAAGCTCAGTTGTCCAACAAGATTGTTAACGGGGTAAATCTATCGAGTGATTATGGAATTTAATGAACAAGTTGGTCAGAGACGTGGCCAACTTCAGACCTTACCATTTGAATGGATGAGAATCCTGGTGTGAATACTTATGGAATCTTTGCGTATCACAGATTTATGGTCTAACAGAGTTCAGACGGGTTACTGTAGCGGTCATCAAGGATATGAATGGACTTTGTTCATGTGGCACATGGAATAGGATTGCGTTCATATTTTCCATCCTCCGACCACAATGGGGTCCCCGTCACATTTTTTTAGCACTGAGAGTAACAACCTAGTGTATGTGATCAAAGACCTACAAAAATTCTTCAACAAAAGGATGACATCTTCATTTGACTTTACTTCAGTCTCGTGGGACTAGTTTTTGTATTTATCACAAACCCTAACTTTCAACAAGCATAACTCCATACCTGTAATGAATAAAGGTTTGAAACTTGTACACAATATTCTTCAATATATTCTTTGAAATTAATCCAAGTTTCACTCCTTGAATCATCCATTAAAGTGAGTTATAGTGAAAATGAAAGACTTTTTTGAATGTTGTCTTATTCTGGAGAGAAAACGTGTAGAGCATACCATGCGTTGAATATATCTAGTTATAAAAATCACAAAAAACATATCAAGGAATGTACTCTTTCTATTAAAACTGGTCTCACTGAATGTGCATCCTCTATGAATAAGTTATGACTATTTTTCTTAGAACCTTTGTTTGAGACTAGTTTTCGGACTAACCTAAAACCCTATCTTCCACATAGTGTATCTACACAAATAAAATGACCTAGAAGTTGAAATATTTACTACAGGTACCATGATATGTATTCTAAAATTCCTCCACATTTCACTATCTGAATCATTCTAGAAAAAAAAAGTTAAAGCGAAAATGGTAAGATGACCTTTAAATAACATACCTTAGAAGACATCATCACAAGACTTCATCATCCCTAGGAATTTTCCCCTTCTCTTCATATTCCCTCTAAAATTTTCCTCAGATATCCTTTCTTAGCTCGGATAAAAATAACTTGAGTTGATGTAACAAATGAAATTTTCCTCAGATATCCTTTCTTAGGTAGGGCCAACATGAACCAAATAAAATTCAAAATAATTTTTGATGATTATTCCATTGGGGTCAACTTTACCAACAATATCCTTAATATTTATTTTAATATTCATTACAATTGGGTCGAATTGTAACTTCTTGTTTGCAACAATTTTTTTTCTTTTAACTAATTTTGGTCAGACTTGTCACTTCTTGTTACAATTGTTTAGGGCTTCTTAACCATACTTCAGGGATTTCATCTTCAAGAGGGTATATCTCCTCAATCGTGAGGAACCATGTGGAGTACCACCTACCGTTGGAAATAGAATGATGAGGAATATCCATCTATGAGATATTTAAATGCATTAGTAGATTTCATCATCCTCTTTTTCCTCAAACAACTTCATGCTTCATGAAAAAATCTATGGGATTCTTGTAGATTTCTTCAAATCATCTTCCTATGAGGACCATGCTTAAATATACACCATCAAGGTACCACTTTGGGGACTTCTTCAATTATATCCATTGCTTCTAGAGGATTTTAGACTTCTTCTAACTTTGACATCAATGACAACCAATTTTCCAACAATCTCCCCCTTTGGCATTGATGGAAACACTCATGATCTCCATGTGACCAATGCTCCCCCTGTCTTCATGGTTTTTTCTTTCTCTCCCCCTTTGAAATCAATGGAAAAGGGTAAACCCCCTGACAGTATACCTTCTTCTGACAATATATTTCCCAGTATTCATGCTTTTGAATTTTATTTCATGCTATTATTATGTCTCTCCTCCGATGATTTTTGTCCATTGGTTCTTCCTGGTGATGTAAAACATTAACATACAAAAAAATCATTCATCAATGATATAATCATTCAAAAATATACTCTTCAGAGTTTAACTTTTCCTGGTGATTTATCTTCTCATGTCTTCTTTCAAAAATTGCATGTAGATCACTGTGGGGTAGAAAATACTCTATGTTTCTGTTGAAGATAATCAAATGTCTCTCTTAGGAGAGGTTTGGTGAAGATATATGCAATATTTTCCTTTTTCCTAATGTACTCCAAATTGATATTATCTTTTGTAACTTGTTCCCATAGAAAGTGAAACTTGATCGAAATATTTTTGGTCTTGGAATTCATCACTATATTATTGGAGACACTTATAGCATGGGTATTGTCACAGAGTAGAGAGATGGGGTCATCATATTTTACTTGTATGTCTTGCATTGTTTGCTTCATCTAGAGAACCCGAGTACAACATATTGTTGCTGCAATATATTCTACTTACGTTGAAGACAATGATACTAAGAAATTCTTTTTACTTAACCAAGAGACCGGACTGTCACCTAAGTAGAAGGTTTCTGCACTAGTACTTCTTCGATCAACAATGCTTCTTGCCCAATTTGCATCTGCATAGGCAACCATAGTCAACTCATTCCATTTTGGATACCATAATCCAAACTCCGTTGTTCCTTTAAGATATATGAATATTCATTTTACTACCATCACATGAGTCTCCTTTGGTGCTACTTGAAATATGTCAACCTGTCCAACTTATTGCATTACATATGGTCTTGAGGCTATTACATAGAGTAAGATGGAAATAATTGATATATGCAATATTTGATCTTCTTCTTTATATTCAACATCTTTACTCAACTTGAAATTAGTCTCCATAAGAGTACTTACGGGTTTGCAATCTTCCATTCCAAACTTCATCAATATTTATTTGATTTACTTGGTATGGGAAATGAAAATACCATCATCCAACTGAGATATCTGAAGTCTCAAAAAGAAAGTCAATTCACAAAGTAGTGACATTTCAAACTCATTATGCATTTCTTGGTAAAAATTCTTACTCATCCTATCATCATCACTTCCAAAGATAATGTCATCCACAAATACTTCAAGGATAAGTATGTTGTTCCTATCAACCTTTACATAGACATTTCTATGTGCATTACCCTTTCTGAATCCTTTTTGTTGTAAATACTTGTCCAACCTTGAATAACAGGCTCAAGGGGATTTCTTAAGTCCATACCAATATTTATTCAATATGTAAATGAAATACTCTATTTCTGATAGTAGAAACCCTTCTAGATGTTCAATGTAAACTTCTTATTTTAATTCACCATTTAGAAATGTTGATTTTACATCCATCTGATATACTTTGATTCTCTTGGAACATGCATAAGCCAAGATCATTCTGATTGCTTCCATTCTAGAAATATGGGAAAAAATTTCTTTAAAATCTACTACAACTTCAACTTGATCATATCCTTTTCATACTAACCTTGCCTTGTTTCTAGTTACATGCCCATCTTCATTTAGTTTGTTTTGTACCAATTACATTTTTTTCCTTAGGTCTTGGAACTAGTTCCCATGTTTCATTCTTCTATATTTAATATAGTTCTTCTTCCATGGCATTGATCCAATGTTCATCATTGTTGGATTCCTCAAATATCTTGGGTTCAACTCTGGATAACAGTAATGGGTGTCTATGTTTTAGTGTACATACCTGTCTTCTTCCTCTAGTGTCTATTCCTTCATTTATATCTCCAATAATTTGTTCTGATGGATGCTTCTTCTGACCTCGGCAGTTAGGTTCCCTGGAGGGCATCAGAAAGTTGTGCTGATAATTTTTTTCTTGTTTTGATTTTGTCTTCTTCTCTTCTTCTTCTTGTTGGTGTTCTTCTTCTTATACCTCTTCTTATTTTAGTTCTTCTTCTACATCTTTCTTTTTATAATTTTTTCTTTCTTCTTTGATCTTCGACAAATTTGTTTAATCGATATTTATATTTATGCTTTCCACTATCTTGTTGAGTCTTAGGTTGTAACATTTGTATTCTTTCCTTTTTCTTGAGTATCCAACCAATATGACTTTATCAACTCGAGAATAAAAATTTCCCACTCTGTCATATTCTCTTTTTATTTAGCATTTTCTTCCAAATACTCTAAAATGCTTGACATTTGTTGATCTTCCATTCCATAACTCATATGGAGTTTTGTCACTATTACTTTTGAGAATTCCTCTATTTGGAACTCAATTATTGAATTGGCTATATGTGTACCAAAAGTAGTTGATTTCAAAGAGTTGGTCCTTTGGTGTGCTAAAACATTTGACACCGAAAGAAACGTATTTTAGATATAAGGTAAACCATTGATCTCTCTAGCACCTTCACTGCTCAAGATAATGTTGAGACTTCTTGACCCTAATTGAGATTTCTTGACCCTACTCTAACATTAAAAAATGCCAAATCTAATGATTTTCTTAAGGATCACAAGGGAGGAATGGAGTTCTTTGAAATATTTCTTATAAGCCCAACTAGTGATGCTAGTGCTACAGAGGTTGAGGTATGCTATTTAAAATATCCGTATAAATAATTCTCCTAGCCATTTTTCCAGAATAATTTGACAGAAGTCCAAGACCTTGTTGCTAAAGTATATTGCATATATTCTTTATCATTCAATTCATAAAAATGCAGTAATTGATTAGGCTAGGATTATTCAAATGAGATTTCATTATAGTTGGGAAACCTTAGGAAGACCAAGAACTTTTTCATGACTATTATAGAAATTTTTTAAACACTCCATGCATCTTTCTTTGATGGCCTTCCATTTCCCTATGTAGACTCACATTACCCCATTTTTTTCACTTCAGAGATAAAAATAAAAAAAACTATCCATATATGTGGGCTCTAGTTAGACAACTTGTGTATACAAAGGTTGTCCCATTGCAACTCGTGTACATCAGGTTTTGTGCTCAAAACATAAAAATATGTCGGGTTTCCATGCCATGTCATGAGATCCATGATCTTTGAACCTCCATATACTGGAAATGCTCTGACCCGACCCTTCAATTCCCTTTTGGAGGCTATAAATTGAGCCATATACAAGCCTTGAACAAACACATCATTGAGAGCAAAGACACTCTAGAGAAATTTCACTTCTGATTAAGTATTCATCCCTTTATAATTGAAAGTCCAAACTCCTTATTTTCAGCCCCCAAGCTCTTCCTATCTTGAGATGGAGAACCTCATTGAATCCTACTACTTCTGAGCTTGCCTTTATGGAGGATTGAAGTGGTGGAGGCCCAACTAGAGGGACTTGGTTTCTTGGTTCCGATATGTTTTGTTACATAAGTTTTTCACCTATGTAATTTTGTTGATTACATTAATAGAAAAACTCTTTTCTCATCCAATTATATGTTGCAAATATTTAAATTATTTTCCATGGGCATATTTGTAATACATGTTAATGGACTATTGTACTTTATACATTAACTTTCTATATAATTTATATATGATTTTATATCTTGATTGTTGAGGACAAGTTGCAAGCATCAAGCATTTAGTCATGAGCTTAGTTTAGGTCTTCTTTAGATGCCCATAAGAGGTAGGCTCTTAGCCTTCTCTTTTTAGCATTTCTATTTATCTAGCATACTTGAGTTTAGAGTTGATTTCTAGGTGTCATTCCATCTGTTGTGGTTTACCCCTTGCCATAGAGATTTTCTTCATAACAAAATTGGCGACTCCATTGGGGAAGATCTCCCTTTTGGGGTATTGGATGATTTTTCTCCTTCATTCCACTTTGTTTTTCTGAGTTTTTGTGTCGCTTGTTGCTTAGAAACCTTTAGTTTTCTTTACATATGAGTTTCTTGGCCTAAACATTTCCCTAGCAGTGTCGTCTTTGGCATATGCAGATTTTCCCTTGACAGACGTGTATATACATGAGTTGTTAGTTCTTAGGGTCTGTACGTATTCATTTGTTCCCTGAACATTCGTGTACATTATTTTTTGAGTCGGTTTGGCTGATTTTAGTGTTTGCTAGGAAAGTTTGCTAGTTGTTGAGACTTCTTGGTTCCCTGTCTTGACTGTTGAGTGCCTACAGGGTGATAGGAATCCACTTTATTGGTGAATATTTCGGGAAAATTCATTTTGTGTCAATTTTCTCATTTTGTTGTCCTTGCATTCTAGTTTGGTTAGTCGCTTCTTAGTGTCTTGATTGGCTTGTCTCTTTGTGCTTGAAGTAGGGTCTGCTTGGAGGTTATTTATTCAGTCCATGAATTTTCATTTCGATATATTGAAAATACAAAAACATTTTTCTCTTTTCATTTTATCTAGAGCATTTTCACTTTTGGATGCATTACATTAGTTTTTGAATGTTAGGAAAGATTGCACTTCATTGAAATTTTAGCGATTTATTTCATATAACAACATTTAGAGGCATACCATATCTTTGAATATCAAGACTAGTCATTAGCAGTGCTTTTATATTTACTTATTTTATTCTAAGTCGTCATACAATCAGTTTCATGATCACACCTCTTGAGTAAGAAGAAACCATTAAAATTAACATTGAATGTTTTAAAATTGATTCGAAACAATTTATTTTTCAGGGTACACAAACAAGTATAGGACCTAGGGCCTTGGAATAGGATTTTGTGAGTAAAATTCTCCAAGGCTATAAAACTCAACTTATGCGTCTGGCTAGGGAGTGGTGAAACCTATTGTGTAATTGGTGTCCTCAAAAGCCTCCACTCACACTGGAGTTAAGAACAAGGTCACATGAAGTTGGTTGCAAAGATAGCCCTCTAATACCTTCCTAGTGTGAGAGACATTTTTGGGGATTATATTCGTATCTAGAGGTTTTGCTAGTGCCTTCACCTCTATGAGAGGCCATGCTTTCAAGATTTAGAGCTTTTCTACCTTGCCCATATGGTGGATCAGACCCGTGACTGCTTGCCCGGGAATTGGTTATACCATTGTGACCATAGTTGCTTGACCTAGGTATCCACTTAGGTTGCTTGCAGAGGTTATTCTGCAAGTACCCTAAGTCAGATAGGGATCGGAAAACACATAGAATTTATGGAGAATTTTCTCTCTCGAGGAATATGATCGACTATGTTGTGAAGCCCGTGGGGGTCCATATAACCAATTTTGTTACCTCCACTCTATTGTTCAAGATTCTCATCCCCTCCTAGGTGAGGCATACCTTCTTTAGATCAGGAGGTCCATGTCATCCATTCTCTCTTGTTTGTGTGCATTTGGATTCTAGATTTATTTAGGAGTGTGCTCTTTGTATATTATTTTTCCTTAGGATTTTTCTTTGCGTCACGAGTCTTGAGTCATCGTGGAGTGAGAGTAGCCCCCTCATCGATCTCGCTTTCTGTTGAATATATTACCACAGTTTGGTTTGATACCGAGCCGCCTCCTAGAAGGAATAGACTTAATAAATTTCATATGTACATATCCACTGCTCAAGCTCATGATCATCCCATTATGAGTACCGTTTCCACTCTAATATCCGTTATGGCTGGTGGAACCCCTATGACTCCATTAGTTAGCTCTAATCAGTTCATGGGGTCAACTTAGTCCATGGGGATGTATCCTTTTATATTTTTGAATAGTATGACTTCGTCAACATCGATATCTATTCCCCCTGACACCTTCTTCACAAGTATACATTGTTATAGTACTCAATCGATGCCTCTAGCCTCTAATCCTTATTCTTTTGGTATTTAGAATGTGACTTCACACATGTCGTCCTCCTTTCTGACACCCAATGTATATGCTAGTTTTGGGTCGAGGGGCATGTTTCCTCCTTATAATCCTTTCTTGTTTGATGGGGGGATTATCCCTTAGTCATTTTCTATAGTGGAGGGTATGGAATGGCCATATGGGTGGTGTTTCTACTTCATATATCTTGTCTGTCTACTTGTCATTCTCAATGCCTTTTCCTGCAAATTCTTATTTTATGAAAAATCATCCTCCAACCTTTGATATTACATCGAGGTGGGCTCAATTTTCTAACATGAGAAAACCCATGCATGGATTTCCTTTGTTAGGGGGAAATGGATATCCTCACACGAATAATCTGTATCATATTTCTTTCTCCTTGCAAGAGTTCCCATATGGGATGATACATTCACAACCTTTCATGAAACCAACCTCTACTAGTCATGTTGGGGATTGGTCAACAACCTCTGTGATTCATTTTGAAGAAAAGAAACCAATCGCTGTGAGTCATACTGAGGGAAAGAAACCAGCTATTGAAAGTCATGCTGGGGGCACGAATCTAATCACTACTAGTCACATTGCAAAAACATCACCAACCTCTATAAGTCCTATTGGAGATCAACTACTATCCTCTGCAATTCATGCTGGGAGCATGTGACCAACCACTACAAGTCATGATGGGGGAATTGACATTATTGATAAGCATAGACATAAAGAACATAAGCCCAATTTTATTTATATACTTTGCAAATGAGGTCAAACCAGATGCACCGGTGCCACTAATAATATATCTCATCATGACATGGTTAAATAAAAACATTTGCGTACCATTGTAGGATTATTTCAAAAAATATATGTTGGTGCAATCCATAGTATACTGACGCATTGGGGGCACCGTTGCTCTAAAGGGATCACCGTGTTAGGTTTTTATTTTTTAAATAATCAGTGTCCTACGTAACATCGGATGCATCGATGTATCAAACAATATATATGTCAGTGTGATCAATAGTAACTGGACGCACAGTTCACACCTGTGCTCTAAAAGGGTGCACCATTTTTTAGGTTATTGTAAAAAATATTATCTAGTGTGCTACGTAAATCTTGAAGCACCAATGAATTCAGTCATCAAGCGCACCGGGACAGGGTTTAATAAAACAAATACCTGGCGTAAAATTTATTTTTACCATTTTCAGTGTGTAGGGCTCAAAAGCACCAGTGCCACTTTTTCCTCTCTGAAGCACCTTGTCGTCCATTCTCCCCTTGCTTGCCTTCCTTCCGCCTGTTCGTGTGTGTGTGTCTTTCGAATTTTTCCAAATGATGACATAATTTGTTTTTTTTTACTACGTTCCAACCATGCCTCTCCGACAACAAATTTCCAGGAGATATCTTTGTTTCTTTATAACTTAAGTTTTCGCTGGATTAAAATTTAAAATTGAGTTAATTTTTCACTATTTAATATATATATATATAGATGTTTGGCTCGCACTGCGGTCGGTGCACCCTAGAAATTTGCAGGGTGCATTGCAACATAATGTTAAATTCCTTGACGGTGCGTAGTTAAACAGGAACGCATTGGCGCATCCATTTATTGATGCACCATGTAAAATTATTTAGTTATTCAGCGGTGCATCACAGTACCTCTAATGCAACGATCTGTTACGATACATGACTCACCACAAATATTAGATATCTTATTTTACGCAATGTGTTTGTAAGTGTGCGCATCAAAGAACTCATGTTTACAAACACACATCTATAAAACAATGGCATTTTGTCGCGGTGCGCCCTATAAATTCTCTGTGTGCACAGCTAGAGGTGTGAGTCAAACAACTTTAATGCACTACTCGAAACAATTAGATCAAAAATTGCAAAGTTTTGTACTAATCAATTTTTAAAAATTGGTGGGGAGGTGCTTCACCGTTACTGAAATGCACTGGTGCATTTAAGGAATATATACGCACCGCCTTAACTAATTTAAAAAAAATATATTGTACAGTGCATTAGGATTTTAATTTATTTTTATTTTAAGAAATGCATAAGGTAGTCGTAACGCTCTAGTGGGGCAGTGCATCAATTTTTAAAAATTGGTGGGGTGTTGCATATTTGTTACTTAAATGCATCGGTGCATATAAGGAACGTATACACACCGCCTTAACTAATTTTTAAAAAATTGTTTTACATTGGGTTAGGATTTTAATTTGTTTTAATTTGAAGCGGTGCATAGGATAATCGTAATGCATCGGGGTGTGGGTTTACCTGATTGCACTGGTGCAATAGGGTTATACAACAAACCACATAGCATAATATATATTTTTTTATATGGTGCATTAGTTTACACTGGTGCACCGCTCACAAGTTATGTACGCACAACGGGCGATGCTTTACTATTTTTCAGGCGCACCGATTATGAAATTTACTTATTTTTTGAAGGAAGTTATTTTTCCTTATTTATAAATAAATTATTGATGTATGATTTAGGTTGATGTATTTCATATGTTCATCATGCAGAGACATGAGTGAAGAGAGAAATAACATCAACATGATTAGATTGTGGACCTATACAATGTTGTACAGGAATGGGAGGCGAGGGAGATGGAGAGGGATTTGTACCCTCTCCCTATTACTGCAGCGACTCATGTTCTCTTGAGGAATGTAGGCCTCCTTAAGTACCATGAAGAGGCTACATCCCTAAAGGGACACTCTGGGTTGTTGGTTCATCTAATTCGTTGATGGGATGTCCATAGACAAGCTTTCCATGTGGGTTTGGATCAGTGGTACCATCCCACTAAGGAGGATATTTACTTTATCATTGGGCTATCCAGGAGAGGGGAGGATTTTTTCTAGTTCCCAGAGGTCCCAGTAGGTGTTGTAGTAGAGATTCATCTCATGTACTCTAAGCGATATATTGGGGTTGATGTACTATCCCCAACTGGTTTTTTGGTGTCTGGTGGACAGTTGTGAATCACCTCTTTCAGTGTAGAGGAAGTTAGGTGCATATCACTGTTAGTGAAGACTATAACACACTTTACTAGTGATGGGAAACCCATTAGTTATCCTCTTTTGTATTATTTTTATTCATTGGTACATAGGACATGGTCTATCATATGGTCTACCATTTTTTTGCAGCATTTTTGTATAGCGCTAGACATATGGCGTGTTATGATACATGGGAGGTTGAACTTCCCTTTTTCCTCGGAGTTGTTTTTCTTATTTTTTGAGAGGTTTCCGGAGACGAGGCTGAGTTTTTTCCATCATCCTGCTAGACTGAGGACTCATGTGAGGATGCACATGTGGGGGGAGATTATTCCTAAGAGGGTCCAGCCGAAGTTTCCTACCAGGATTTCCCCAAACACACTAGGGTACTAGGAAATCAGGTGGATCACATGTTTTTCATGGTGTCGTGTCCTTATGCGGGTTTAGATTGGTGAGGATGCAGGATCATTCTCTTCACACCAGATGAGCCACCAGATGATAGAGGTAATATTAATGTTTTTTTAAAATTAATCTAGTTTCATTTTATTGTCTTACTTAATTAGAATAAAATTAATTCTAACACGTTCTTTAACTTGTTTTAGTAATTGTTTTAATGAATATGTGTAATTATTGTTGTGTACAATTTATTTTTTTATATATTGGCACTTTCATTGGGGATGTGCCTCCTCTGCCAATAGATGATGATGAGGAGATGATGCTTGAGGCTGCAACGGGTCAGGTTTCTTGTGTGCATATACCTGGTGGCATGTGCCATAGGCCAGATACACGATTTAGGTTGGAGTTAGTTGACTGACTCTGTGCACTTTTGACTGAGGTGGGAGTCTTCCTTGTGTTGATGTGTGACATCATGGTAGATCCTATTCTCTTGGAGATTTGGAGGGATACGTTGTGTGATTTGATGCCTCTTATGCGTCATATCATCGAAGCTACCAAGATACTAGGAATGAGGAGGGATCTTGATGATAAGCACAACTCACCTTACAATATGGCTCGTTCTTCTAGTACCCCATCGATTGATGAGGGTGGTCATGATCCCTATCCACATCCTCCTCCTCCTCCTTCACCTCATCCATATCATGAGTAGGAAACACATATTTATCCTCCTATTTCACCTCACCTAGATGAGAAGGAAGGACCTATTCATCATCATCCTCTTTCACCTCACCTAGATGAGCAAGCATGACCTATTCCTCCACCGCTTATTTCTGGTCAGAGAGTTGACCAACCACTTCCTCCTGACCGTCCATCATCTTCTCTACAGACCGTGCCTCCATTATTGTTGTAGATATGTAGATTATCCCATCGGCTTGACCATATATGTTATAGAAGTTATTTGACTTGTTCATGAT
>ML778196.1:1167836-1181537 GCA_009831015.1 Picea engelmannii | reverse complement strand
GTGTCTTTTTCCATTCATTTGGAGAAGCTCCCCTTCTCTTTTGTATTCATCCCTTTCTTCATCCCAAATCACTGCACCTGGTGTGTTTTCGATCTTCTTGATGTACTCACCATCATAATAGAAATAATCGTATGATATGTACCCATATGCCATAGACCCCTCCGTTTTTTCCCTTTGTCGAACAAATCCTTTCAATTTCTTCATGTACCTCTCTAAGAAGAACATCCAATGATAGGAAACCACTCTAACTAATTTAACCTCATCTACTAGGTGAATTAGAAGATGAACCTTCAAGTCCATGAAACTTGTCAAAAGTTCCTTCTAAAAAATATAAACAATATTAGCTATATCTTGAAGACACCATGGAATTATAGCCATATGAATCTCCTTTCATGTGATCCAAAATACAAATGCAGGTAATTTATATATGTCACATCATAGGTCCTGGGGGAATTCATGGTTCACACACCCACACATGAGTAGAGGATAATGACACTACAAAGTAAACACATACAAAGTTAATTATGGTTTATCCCATGGCATGAATTTATAAAAAAAATACTAAAATCATGTTTTTGACATATGTACTCTTAGAAGGTTCAAATGGCCATGTGAGTTTAACTTCGGCAAATGGTATTCCATAGTGAAGCTGTGCCATAGTGAATACCCATATAAATAAGGCACCTTCATAGCCAATGTAACTTCCTTTTCCAAAGAAAGATTGTTTTTCTTCAATATCCATGAGACATCACCTTGATTGAAATACCAAGAGGGACCAAACTCTCTTCTACTTTATTTTCTTGGCCAATATTTCTTTTTACTTTTTGAAGAAATGATATCTCTCCTAACAACCAATGTGTCACTTTCTTTTGATTCTATGTTCCTCCATAAAGAAGATGAACATTTTTAAATATATGCATGGGATCTAGTAAGTGGGAAATCTTAAGATGCTACCAATATAGGAGCTCATAAAAGATAGATTTCATTTTCATCCCAATGGAAAATTTCTCAACATAAGTGTCGAATAATTATGAATCATCGAACATAGGCTCCCCATTTGAATCGAGTATTTATATAATATCCTTCTCCTTCTCTCTCATATTCTCTATGTCATTTTTTCTGGTGTCATTATTGCATGCCTTTGGGTTCTCTCTGGTTTTACCATTGAAAGTGGTTGTTGCTCTTCTGTAAGGGTGTTGTTCTGCCA
Organism: Picea engelmannii; assembly: GCA_009831015.1. Classification (NCBI taxonomy): domain Eukaryota; kingdom Viridiplantae; phylum Streptophyta; class Pinopsida; order Pinales; family Pinaceae; genus Picea; species Picea engelmannii. Next base: position 1,180,330 of record ML778196.1, on the reverse strand, counting down.
GGAATACCCTAGAGCAGTCGTACACTAGATTTCGTAGGTGGTTGGACCACCTAGCCTTCATATAAGGTCCACAACATTTACATCCATGATATCCTTTTGTTACAATACCTACATAATTATTAATGTATGCAAAGAATGTTAGTGTCGAAGATCAGAACAATCACAACGAATTAAATATGTCAAAAATTATTGTTACGTATATAAACAAATCAATAAACATGTAATTTACCAGAGAAAACTCCTAATCCTGGATAATCATGTGTGCTGTAAGCCCATATGTCATACAATGTAAAAATCCTCTCTATTGTGATGGGTCTTGATACATCATATACATATATCCCTTCCCATAATTCATTCAATTCATCTACCAATGGTTGTAGGTAGACATCCATATTCTTCATTTGTATTCTACCAGGGACTATAAGAGCCAACATAAGATGTCCATTCTTCATGGAAAACCATGGGGGAATATTGTTATTGATCACTACTAGAGGTTAAATAGAATAGTTGGTGTTTTGGAGGGAATATGGGTTGACACCATCCATGGCTATGCTAAGTCATAGAATTCGTACTTCATCCTTGAATTTTTCCATCCATGTATCCTCTATATGCTTCGTATCTATTGAATTTGTTGGGATTCACATAACTCCCAAATCACTTCTATGTGAGGCATACCATCTCTGCAACATAGCTAATTATTTGAAATGAAGTAACCTTTGAATCCTTGGTATTGTAGGCATGTGTCTCAATATCTTATGAGGAGGACTGTTTGATTTACTCTTTTTATTTGATTTATGATATTTTTCATGCCCACATTTCATACATATCTCTTTGTCTTCATATTCTCCTCTATACAAAATACAATCATTTAGACATGCACAATATGATATGTACTCGACACCCAATATTTTCAACATCTTCTTTGCCTCTTGGCAGCTACCAAGAAAGACATTATCACTAGGAAGAACCTTATCTTTGAATAACCTACAGTTAGTGGAAAATAGAAATGTACAATGTCATTTAAATTTCATAGAATCGATCATTTTTAATGTTGATTGTGTGACAAGATTTCTCAAATTATAAGGGACTCAATGATGGTCAGTTGCCTCAATATTATCAAGAAATGTGTGTTTGACATGCCAAAATTTGCTTTCAAGTTGTACAGTAACATTGTTGTCACCCGTTGGGTAGAATTTGACTAGCTAGGTTCAAAGAGAGGGGTGGTGGAAGTAGATTTTAGAATTTCGAATAAGGTATTAATGATATGCACATCATCCCCTCATTCATCATTCTGTAATGCATCTTACAAAATTGTATCCATTGCAGTTGTATCCCGTAAATAATCATCCATACCAACCTCTATTTCATGGACTCCATTTCCAACTTCTAAAGAACTACTATTGTTCTAGTCATTCCTAATTGGTGAATCTAGACGTAATGGGAATTGAATAGTTGGTTGATTCAACCATTATTGGTATGCTTCCCCTTTGATTTGTGCTCTTATTGCAGCCTTCTCTCGATTTGACATTGTAGTGGGGTGCACCGAAAGATGATTGGTAGGTCGCTCATCATTGAAATCCTAATTTCAAAATATTGAACATCAGTACATCAATGATATTAGTAAGCACAATGCAATTGATTTATTCAAATTGCATTATACCCAACATTAATTATTACTTTCGTTGACCCATGATTGTGGCTAGAAGATGAGATGTTACTATTGACAACATAAAGCGGTTGTCCATTTTCATCTACCAAATACTTGCGGTATGTTGCTCCTAATAAGAGCTTCTGACATTTTTGAATTGGTGGAATATTATCTGCATATGAACTCGATTATGAATAAGGATCCTTCAAATTTGGATACAATTTTATTCAGATTGACAATGATAAAAAAAAAAATCAATTAGATAATTGAAATATAAATAAAATATGAACTTATTGGAGAGGAAAGGGAGAACTCCACAATGGAATTTGAGCAATATGGAATGGGATAGAATTTGAAGAATTGGCCATTTGATATTATAAGATTTTCTCTCTGCATTTGAGAAAAATCAATAATAATTTTTTAAGACTAAGGGGAATTTAAGCGGAAAATGTATTCTATGCAGTTGTAACATCCCTCTCTTGCGCGCACTGAGTGGAATTACTCTTTGAGGAAAATTGTGTGCAATTGATCTGGGTCATTATATTATTGGTTGTTTTGATTATGATTATGAGAGATTATGGATTTGATGATATGTTATTTTTGTTGTATTTACATTGACATGTGCTATTGACTGGGTTCTCCTGAGTGTGTAGGACTTTGGATGTTAGTGGATGCCGAGGCATCGATGAAACTCCTTGGACTCTGGATCGAGTCAGGGAGTGGATTGTTAGGGTTTGAATGTTGTTGATGTGACATATGTACATATGATTAGATATTATGATGTATTATCACTCACATATTTCGTTGATGGATGTAGGTTGATGATATCTTGTTGACCAGACTCACATTTGGAGTAAAGGGGTCATAGATGAAAACTAGGGACATTGAGAGAGAGGTGTGGAAGAAACCTTGCCACAACCTACTAGCACTCCCACCATGGCTCGAATTGTAGGTTAACAATTACCTAGTTCGAGAAAACCCACGATGTCGTGAGGGAAGACTATGATAGTCTCTCATGACGATTCTAAGGGGCGTACAATAATGAAGGTTCCTTATTCTTTATAGGCCCTTAGTCTCCCACAATATCACCTAACGAAGTATTGACTCTAGGGGTTTGACATCTACCAAATTCATTCAAGAGGTGAGTGGAACCCTTGGAGCACGTAGTGCGTCTTGAAGGGAGCGTTGTGCAAATAAAAAGGAATGCAAGTGAGTGACACCCTTGGATCACATAGTGCATATTGAAGGGAACGTTGCAGTTTTAACTTGGGTAATTTAATAAACCTGGTACCTAGAAAAATATGCCTCCTTAGGACCTGGTCAACCTTAAAATAAATGATGTGATGAGTAAAATTTAATAACAAAATTTTCCCTTAAAGAACTATCGCCAAGCCTAGTGAGTTTAAAACCTAGGCCTAAGTAGAACCTTCGAACAAAAAAAAAACAAATTAGACATGTAACAAGAAGGGGGTAAAGAAAATTCAAGCATTAATAATTAAAGTAGAAATTTTAATGAAGGTTTAATTAATAAAAGGGGTAATTGGTTGTTTTTGTCTAAAATTGCTAATTCTAAACTTAGTTATAAAAAGGGGAAACTTAAAAAAGGGAAACTTAAAGAAAAAGGAGAATGTCTAACTTAGTAAGTGTTGGCGATTGGAAGTCACTCCTGGATTTCTATCAGGAGCAGAGCCCGACGCCCATCAGTTTAATGTCACGATTTATTTAAGGGTGATCAAATGGAGGAAGACTCAGAACAACATCGCGTCAACTCAGAAACCAGGCCAGGCATGCATGAAAGAGTGAGGTCTTGATAAACTCCAAACAATGTGTCGTAGTAAAAGGGTGAGTAGGTGGAAGACTTATGTAAGAAGGGTGCAAGGGTCTATCACAGACATCCGGTTTGCAACAGACTGAAGAAGAATGCATTCGAACATAAAATCCTTTCACATTTAAATACAAATACCAGAAAGCGCAACAATGTTACAACAAATCCTTTATCATAACAAGATTGCTAAGTTCGCGTGAATCCTTCAACTGCGAACTCTCTGGCATAAGATGAAACAAGATGGAAATAAAGAAGAACTGTTTGTTATAAACCAAGAAGTCTCAAGCACAGAGGCATAACCAAAAAACCAGAGTATTTGCTGAAACTTTACAGTCGGGAGCTTAGCTCTACCATTGATAGTTACAAAAATGGCAAAAATGCCTACATATACTCAAAACAACAACAACAGCGGAACCAAGAAGATGCATTAAAATCTTTTCATCTGCATGGCTTCTGACAGTCAACATCTGAAAGATCGTGCAACTTATGTTAGACACAATCTTAATTGTTTGACAGTTCCAACGGCGAATCGACGTGCCTTAAATTCATGGCCGGGCTTTCCCATTAAGGCGGAGGAGATATCTAACCACCACCAACTGCTTCAATAAATTCTTCTTGGGATTGAGGACGGCTCGGCCAACTCATCACTTTGGGATATGGAAGACTCTTCGCGCTGCCACATGGAATAACAGACTGACTGCGGCGAATGGGCATGGGGGGCAGCACGGAGGATGAGGTGCATGACGAGGATGGTGGGGCCGGGCTATAAGAGCATGGAAAACGTGGTGAGATGAGAGAAGGATGACGGAGGATGTTTGATGGTGGAAGACATCAGGAGAAAAGGAAGGAGACGGGAGGAATGAATTCTCCTTCGGGTGAAAGGCTGACGTGGAAAGGAGCGGGACACGTGGCAAGGGATGAGTGGGTGGTGAGAAGAAGGTAAGACCACGCAGACCAGGGAGGAGGAGGTGAATGGGTGACACACGGTAGCAGGGGAAAGGCGGAAGGGAAGATGAAATGATGGGGGGAGGGCCCACACTAGTTAAGCACTGGGCAGCTGAGAAGGGCGGGGTTGCATGAGTGTCGTTGATCCGGGTGCCTCGATCGTGGCCATTGGAAAGTTGCATATGGAATTCCGGACCCCCCCCTCCGCTTAAAGGTAGAAAGGCGGGGGGGGTCCGGAATAGTCTTCATCGACGTTGATCCGGGCAAGCTGATCTGAACCGTTGGAGGGGTGCGCCCCCGATTCCAAACCCCCCCTCCCCATTTAAAGGTAGAAAGGCAAGGGGGGTCCGGAATCCAACACGCGTCGTTGATCTGGGCGCGCGAATCTGGACCGCTCGGACTTGCTCGTTGCTTACCATGGGCGCATTATCGCCCAACACTTAGGACAAATGGGTTTTCAACCCCTTCTTTTGCTATCTAATCCCCTCAAGAAATATCGCTAACATTTGGCTCCATGGGGGATAGAGTCGTCCCTGTGATGCTCTAAGAACTCTTTTGTAGACTTAGTGCCTTTGTTGTTGGGCTATGGAGTCATTTATTAGTCGAAAAAACAAAACAAAACAATATTTACAAAACAAAAACAAAACGAGCCGGCTGCGGCTCAAAGAAAACATTTCTTTAAGAAATTCCCATTGACTGGGCCATTAAAAACTTCATTGCCTTCCAGATCCTGCAACCTGTAAGTGTTGTTTGAAAATACTTCAAGGATCTTGAAAGGCCCGAACCAGAGGGCATCAAATTTACTGTGTTTTCCCTTTTCCTGCCTGGGTGCTTCCCACTTTAGCACTAGATCACCATTCTTTAACCCTTTCTTCTTGTTTTTTCTGTCAAAAGCCTGTTTGATCTTCTGCTGACGATTATAAGCTCTGTCCAGGACCTTCTCTCTGATCTGTTGCACCTCCACCATCTGATGAATTCTTCTGAGCACATGGTTAGGTTCCCCCTCATAGTCTTGGAGGAGATTTGCCACAGGCAAGGCAAGCTGAGTGGGGAAGACGACCTCAATCCCATAAACAAGTTGGAAGGGGGAGAGACCCAGGGATTTATTTGTTGTCACTCGATCGGCCCAAAGTGCAAATTTGAGCTTCGAGTCCCAGGCCCTTTTATTGTCCTCTAATAGCCTTTTGATAAGCTTGATTAAATTTTTATTAGAGGACTCTGCCAGTCCATTTCCCTGAGGATAGTAGGGAGTGGAGTGAATCAGTGAAATCCCAAATTGTTCACAAAATTTGACCAGAGGTTCAGATCTAAATGGGGAAGCATTGTCAGTTACAATTTTGCTAGGGCAGCCAAACCTAGCTATGATGTCTTCCAGGAAGCTGATGATTACTTTGTCGGAAGTGCTTCTGGTAGGGACAGCCTCTATCCATTTAGTGAAATAGTCGGTTGTTGTCAAAATCCATTGATGTTGGCCACTTGAGGGAGGATGAATTTCCCCGATGAAGGCCAATCCCCACTGCTGAAAGGGCCCTGAGACCACCACAGGTTTCAATGGCAGGGATTTGAGCTGCTTCTTCCCTGAGAATTTCTGACATTTGATGCAAGCTCTAATTTCCCTGCAGACATTAGGAAATAAGGTGGGCTAGTAGTACCGAGCTCGAAGGATCTTGTGAGCAGTGGTCTTCCAAAAATAATGACCTCCACAGAGACTGCTGTGGAAATCATTCATAACTTTCAGGGCCTGCTGTGGGTCCAAACACATTAGCAATATCCCCTGGGGGTCTTTCCAATACAAGGCTTGGCCAATAAGACAATACCTGACAGCTTTGAGCTTTAAAGCTCTGGATTTACCTTTTTCCATCCCATCAGGTGTTCTCAACTCCTATAGGAAATACAAGATATCTTTGTACCAGGGGCATGCTGATAGTGGCATATTTCTTTGGGAACCCCAATCGGATGTCTCAGCTTGCTCATTGACAAGATTGATTTCCAAAGCTTTATAATTGGATTCGGCCAGGAGCTTGGCCAAACCCTGCACCTTTATTATCTTGGTGGGCTTAATTTCTAGGTCGAATTCTAGGATCTTGGTGATCCATTTACTTCTTCTTCTGTCTATGTCAGGCTGTATAAGAATGTCCTTCACAGAGGTTGAAGGAACATATGCAATGATCTTTGAGTGTAAGACATAGACCCTGAAAGCTTTGAGAGCTTTCACCAAGGCATAAGCCTGCTTCTCCATAATCTCGTATCGGAGCTCTGCGTCTCTCGGTGCCTTGCTAAAGAAGGCAATAGGTTTCTCTTTCCCTTGATCATTTTTCTGCAACAGAACCGTTGCTACTGTGTCAAAGGAAGCAAAAGAAAATATCATGAAATCTTTAGAAAAAACTGGACTGACCAGCACAGGAGCCTCGGTCAATGCTTTCTTTATTTGTTCAAAAGACTTCCTGGGTTCAGCAGTCCATTTTATTTCATGGCCCTTCCTGAGCATGGCTGTGATATGTTTCACCAACTCAGCAAAATTTGAGACAAACCTCCTAAGGAAATTAATCCTTCCCAAAAATGCTTGGACCTCCTTTTTAGACCTGGGAAGTGACAGGGCCTGAATTGCTTCTACCCTATCAGGATCAATCCTCACCCCCTCTACTGAGACTATATGGCCTAACAGATTCCCCTCTTGCATAGCAAACAATGATTTCTTGGGATTTAGGGAAAGGCCGAACCTGCGACACTTCAGGAACACCCTCTTCAAGTGGCAGTGGTGCTCAATATCAGTCTTGGAGAAGACTGTTATGTCATCTAGGTAAATCACCACAAACTTATCTTTTTCCCCGATGAAGGCTATGTCCATGGCTCGCTGAAACGTTGCTCCCGCGTTCATCAGCCCAAATGGCATCTTGGCATACATGAACGTTCCCCAAGGAGTGGTGAAGGTTGTTTTTTCTCTGTCTTCAGGCATGACTGATATCTGATTATAGCCAGAAAAGCCATTGATCATAGATATCCTATACACACCAGTGACCCTCTGCAATATATGTTCCATGTTGGGCAGGGGGTAATTATCCTTCCTTGAACTTCTCTTCAGGTTCCTGAAATCGACACAGAGTCTGATTTCTCCGCTCTTCTTTCTTACTGGGACCAAATTGGCTACCCAGCTAGAGTATCTCAAGGGGACTATGATCTGGGCATCCAGCAACTTTTTCACCTCCCTCTCCATGACAGGTAACAGTGTAGGATTTATCTGTCTCAACTTCTGCTTGAAAGGTCTGGCCTCTTCTATCAGTGGGATCTTGTGCTCAATGACTGACGTGTCGTACGTCTTGAGGTCTTCATAGGTCCACGCGAACACGTCAGAAAACTCCCTCAGCAACTCAACATATCCAATCCTCTGCTCCTCAGTCAGGCTCTTTGACAGCTTGACCAACTTGGGCTCCTCTGGTGTGCCTATGTTGCACTCAGTCGTACCAGCATCATCTCCTGAAATTCTGCCCTTTATCGCCACATCATTCCCATCGAACAATATTTCTAACGGGATTAGACCTCTTGGTATATGATTGCTCGGCAGTTGAATAACCTGATGGTTAGCAATTTTATTCAACAACTCACCAGGGTGGTGGCCAGGTTCCTCGTCAGGGTCCTCATCTATATGCAATGCAGAGAAGTTATCGATGGACTAGAGGAATTTCTCAATCTCCTGATCATCTTCAAATACTTTCCAATGTTTGACATTGTCTGGTACGGAGGGCCTGTATCTTATTTCCACCTCTGATCTGTCAGCGGGTGGCACAGGAGCTTCGAACATACTAGCTGAGAAGGCTTGGAAGTCGGCTGGGGCATTTTCTTCCCTTGGAATGAAAGAGATGTTGAAGGCCAGGAAGAAACCACCAATTAGATCCCATACCTCGTTCCTGTAATTCTTGAGGCGAGGGTGCTTGGTCTGATAGACGCCTTTGACCTGCTGGACAATTAATTATGCATCCCCGAACACAGCCATTTCCCTGATTCCCATTTCTTTTGCAGCCCTTAATCCCAGAACCAGAGCTTCATATTCTTCCACATTATTGGTAACTTCAAATTCCAGCTTGTATGACAGTGATATGGTTTCCTGAGAAGGAGATTTGAATACCACTCCGGCACCTGCACCTATACTGGAAGAAGCTCCATCAAAGAACATATTCCAAACAGAGGTGTTTGGAGGAGGCATCCCCTGGTTAAGACTGAGTTGTTTTCTGATCTGTAAAGGGGTCTCAGGCTCATCAGTGACCTGCAATAAGCTAGATCCTAAGTCAATGTCTAAGGCATAGATGGGATGATTGGTGGGGTTTGCTTCATCACTGACTATGTAGGCTAGCTGAGCTTCTCTGTATAATCTTCTATGTTCCCCCCCAAAGACTGGAATGGTGGCATATGTTAGATCCATATGCAGTGTCCCTCCAAGTCTCTTAATCCAAGACCTTGACAACAACATGCCAAACTTGGGGGGAACATCATCTACCACAATATCCATGACCATGCTTTTCATGGGCAGCTGAAACAGGGAAACTACCAGGTCCTTGATGACTCCCAAACATTGTACCCTCCTGGAGTCGAAGGAATAGAGGTCATGATAGGCTCTGGTGACTTCTAATCCTAGCTCCTCCATGACGGATTTGGGCATGAGGTTGTGGGAAGCCCCTGAATCCATTAGGAAATTATGCAACACTTTGTCATGTATGTTCAGGGAGGTGTAGAAGGGAGGGCATGAATCATCTCTGTCTTCTACCATAGGACCTAGGACCACTGCAGGCCTTTAATCTTGTAAGTTTATGGAGTCTATGAGGGGGTATGAGGCTTCGGACTTTAGCAGGTCAGAGAAGCATTTTTTGAATTCCCCATGTTTGATTAACTCAGTGAGGGGCACAGGGATTCTGATCTTTTGAATTTCATGCTCGAAATTGAAAGAAGATGTAAGCTTTGGAATTTCTTTAATCTCAGGAGCATGACTTTGAATAATAGGGGAGAGAGGTTGGGCCTTCTTACCTCTGTGGTTGTTTGTTACCTCGTCGGCAGGATTCTCCACTCTGGTGGATGACTCAGGAACATCAGGTACTGCTGCCCTCTTGTCTGATCTCAGGTTATAATTGCCTCGACCACCGCCAGCTTTGTCTCCCTTGCTTAGTTCATTTAGCTAACTGTTCATGAGGGATTCCTCATATGCTGACTTGGTTAAGTGGGGGAAAGGAGGAGTGACTTCTACAGAGTGGATTTTAGGCTCAGGCTCATCTGTTTCCCTTTCTTCTTTATCAGCTACAAAATTATTCTAGAAGGGAGCCTGAATCCTTTGGCCATCTCTGTCTCTTTCCTTCTCTTTGTGCATAGTTGGAGGAGCAAAATTGTTTGGCCTCCTAAAACCTCCTATGTTCTCAGTTTTCTGAGGGCCTTTGTTCATTTGTTTCCTTTCCGTATTCAACCTCTCCATTTCTTCTTTTAGAACGTTCAACAGCTGGGTTAGCTCATTTACTTGAGGGTGGGGAGATGATGGGCCGGAGATGTGGGAGCCAAAAATCGAGGCTTCTGACTTTCCTTTTCTTCTGTCTGTGTCGACCTTGTTCCTCAGTCTGTCGGCTGCTAATATATTAGATTCCACCTCTATAGCTGCATCTTGCATCTGAGCTAAAGAGGTGGCTCTCCTTTCTCTTAATACGAGACAAAAATCAGGGTCAAATGCACTAGCATATGAAATTTGAGCAGAGGCTTCTGAAGGCTTTATTTCTGTAGGAATCTTGTTGTACATCTTATTGAATCTTTTGGAAAAATCAGAAACTGACTCTCCTTCCTTCTTCTTCAGGGACCCAAACTCAGTCATGTAATAAATGTAATATTTCCCATCTCCCCACTGCCTCAGGAAAACATTATCCAGGGATTCAATACCCGCAATAGATCCAGGGGCCAGTCCCCTGAACCACTTCCTCACCTCACCATCCAAGCTCTGGACGAAAACTCTCATCCAGACATCTTCATTTTCAATATTGAGGTTGTCAGCATAACTGTAAAAAGCAGCTAAGTGCTCTTCAACAGTTATATCTCCCTCCCCAGTGAACTTGGGCATATACTTCAAGTAGTCTCCAGCAGGGAGAGGATTCATGGGATGAGGCAGGACCAAAGGAGCATATCTAGCAGTGACTATGGCATCCATTATGTTCTATGGGGGATTAACGCAAGCCATAGGGACATTGAGTGGAGGAGAACTCGGAGGAGATGGAGTGTGAACAGGTGAGGCTGGAAAAGAGGTCCTCACAAGAGATGACGGGGAAAGCAGAGAGAAGTCCAAGGGGATTGAGTGTATAGGTGTCCCTCTCTGAGTAGCAATAGTAATCAAAGGAGGAGTGGTGAAACCTCCTGAGGGGGAAGTGACAAGGATTTCTCCCTCTGATACTAGACCAGAAGGAGAAAACTCAGCAGGAACACTCCCGAAGTTCAGAAAACGGGAAACCTCAGAGGAAGTACGACTAAAAAGCTGAAAATCAGAGAATGGAGTTTTCACAGAAGGGGATGGCGCATTACCTTTTTCAGTGATGGAAACTTCGCCTGCAGATCTCTTTCCCTTTCTGTGCACCGCTTCCAAGTCTACTTCTGGTGTGGCTAAAGGTAGGTGTGGATTAGACCTCGTGTGTCTGCCTCTCGAAGCCACAGCTTATAGAACAGGTTATTCCCAGCGGAGTCGTCACAGTGGAGTCGCCAAGTGCACAATAGCAATCTTCTAGTCCTGATATCTGATGCACCTTCAGAAATCAGTTGATCTTTGTTGTTCAACCCCAGGGAATATTTTCAACATCGTCCCCGGCAACGGCGACAGAAATGTTGGCGATCGGAAGTCACTCCTGGATTGCTATCAGGAGAAGAGCCCGACGCCCATCAGTTTAATGTCACGATTTATTTAAGGGTGATCAAATGGAGGAAGACTCATAACAACATCGCGTCAACTCAGAAACCAGGCCAGGCATGCATGAAAGAGTGAGGTCTTGATAAACTCCAAACAGTGTGTCGTAGTAAAAGGGTGAGTAGGTGGAAGACTTATGTAAGAAGGGTGCAAGGGTCTATCACAGACATCCGGTTTGCAATAGATTGAAGAAGAATGCATTCGAACATAAAATCCTTTCACATTCAAATACAAATACCAGAAAGCGCAACAATGTTACAACAAATCCTTTATCATAACAAGATTGCTAAGTTCGCGTGAATCCTTCAACTGCGAACTCTTCGGCATAAGACGAAACAAGATGGAAAGAAAGAAGAACTGTTTGTTATAAACCAAGAAGTCTCAAGCATAGAGGCATAACCAGAAAACCAGAGTATTTGCTGAAACTTTACTGTCGGGAGCTTAGCTCTACCATCGATAGTTACAAAAATGGCAAAAATGCCTACATATACTCAAAACAACAACAGCAGCGGAACCAAGAAGATGCATTAAAAGCTTTGCGTCTGCATGGCTTTTGACAGTCAACATCTGAAAGATCGTGCAACTTATGTCAGACGCAATCTTAATTGTTTGACAGTTCCAACGGCGAATCGACGTGCCTTAAATTCATGGCCGGGCTTTCCCATTAAGGCGGAGGAGATATCTAACCACCACCAACTGCTTCAATAACTTCTTCTTGGGATTGAGGACGACTCGGCCAACTCATCACTTTGGGATATGGAAGACTCTTCGCGCTGCCACATGGAATAACAGACTGACTGCGGCGAATGGGCATGGGGGCCAGCACGGAGGATGAGGTGCATGACGAGGATGGTGGGGCCGGGCTATAAGAGCGTGGAAAACGTGGCGATATGAGAGAAGGATGATGGAGGACGTTTGATGGCGGAAGACATCAGGAGAAAAGGAAGGAGACGGGAGGAATGAATTCTCCTTCGGGTGAAAGGCTGACGTGGAAAGGAGCGGGACACGTGGCAAGGGACGAGTGGGTTGTGAGAAGAAGGTAAGACCACGCAGACCAGGGAGGAGGAGGTGAATGGGTGACACACGGTAGCAGGGGAAAGGCGGAAGGGAAGATGAAATGACGAGGGGAGGGCCCACACTGGTTAAGCATCGGGCAGCTG
>ML778196.1:1129025-1167815 GCA_009831015.1 Picea engelmannii | reverse complement strand
GGGGGGGGGGGGGGGGGTCCGGAATAGTCTTCATCGTCATTGATCTGGGTGAGCTGATCTGAGCCGTTGGAGAGGTGCGCCCCCGATTCCGGACCCCCCCTCCCCATTTAAAGGTAGAAAGGCAAGGGGGGTCCGGAATCCAACGCGCACCATTGATCCGGGCACGCGAATCTGGACCACTCGGACTTCCTCGTTGCTTACCATGGGCGCATTATCACCCAACACTTAGGACAAATGGGTTTTCAACCCCTTATTTTGCTATCTAATCCCCTAAAAAAATATCGCTAACAGTAAGGAATCTAGCCTTTGAAACTTTCTATTTATGAACTCAACTAGGATTTAAGTAAGGCGTAAGTGATTTAAGAATTGTAAGGGAATAATGGGACACCGAGGAGCATTTTTAGGAATGACTTTAGGTGGTTGAGGAAAATAGGCAAATTTGATTGATTAATAAATTGATTTTCGGGTGCAACTAGGGGATCAGGTGACATGTGTACGGGGGAGGTTTTTCCTAATTAAATAAATGAAAAAGGAATATAATGAGGGTTTGGGAAACTAATAAATTGAAACCTCTATAAAAAGGATGGCAAAGGAGGAATATGGATCACATCTAGATTGTGTAACATTACGCTGCCGAAATCTATCTTGATTGAGTTTCTCTTGTGGGAGTTGGGATATCCATCTCGGGTAGTGAGTGGTAGCTTGACCTTGCGAGGTGAGCTGGGAGCTAGCATTCTCTGGTACTGTGTGTGTGGCCCCTTTGAGACTCAGGGGGATCAGGGGGAAGAAGAGTATCCCTAGCATTGGCTGGGAGGTACTGGTGAGGTCTCATTGGTCAGAAATTCAGAGTTGGACGGAGCATGAGCGCGGGACATTCACTTCTGGTTCTTCGCATTTGGCTATGGTACGTATGTTCATAATTTGTATTGAATAGTAGCTAAATTTCTTGTTCATGTATTTCCTTAATGTCGAAATCTCTCTTGCGTAAATGTTGTTAAAAGAAAAAGACTTGTTTAGTTTATGCATATAAATTTTTATCTGGACGATAGTGTGTCATGTGAAATTGTAAAAAGGGTAACTAAATTATTTTTTTTGCGCAATAGAGTTGTTGAAATTGTTAATATGAGGATGTGTTCTTCAAGGTCTGTAGTGCAACAATAGTTCCACCTTTTTCGTTCATTGAAGGTATTTTATGTACCTATTAGTTTAATAACTTATCACATTGTTGTTCTTTGGAGGCACTTCAAGGCTGTCCATTGCACCATTTTATTCCACCCACTACTTATTCACTCCACCCAACCCTGAGCCAGACTTAGCTTTAAGCTTGGTGCAAAACTTCGGTATCTCCTCTTCGACTTATAGCTGTGTTTTTCTTTTTCTCTCTCAGATCCATAGTGCCTTACTAAACTAGTCTTCCTTGTGGCACCTTGTTGTTGCGACTTGGATTTTGGTGTCAAACTCATGATCTTTGTATGTTGAACTGGTGTTAAAATCGTGCACCTATATGTTGAAATTGGTGTCAAACTCGTGAGCTTTGTATGTTGAAATTTGTGTTAAACTCGTGGCACCATGAGTGAGCATTGATGTCTTATGTTCGGTGTTGAACGTTCTTGGATTTCAACATGTTGACCTGAATCCTCAAGCACACTATGTTTTCCAGACCTGGTATTAATATTCGTGCAAATGTTGAGATCTGCTCTGCATATCGTATCTGTGTTTTATTACTGTGTTCTTGTATATTTGCTGCAGATGTCTACGTTTTATCACTGGGTGTGATAGAGGTCCCAAAATTATCCACTCTAATTCATTCATCCTTCTATTTACACTGGGTATCGACTTAAATCTTGCAGAGTTTTAATTTTCCCCATCGATTAACTACAGAGCGATTTTAATTTACCCAGAGAATTTTTGAGCGGTTAGATCTAGCAGTATCTTGTAATTTCAGAATTCTTTTACCTTTAAAATCTTTCTTATGTTCTAATTTTTTTTTTCCATTAATAGATTGCTGTATAAATTTTTCGCTCCTCAATCTTAGCTAAACACATTTATCAACAGTGTATTGTACATCAAATCATGGCACTGCCAGATTTGATAGTTGTCCCAATTAGAGTGAAAATGCGTTTATTCAACATTGTATGCTAGAAGGAATGGCAACGATTCTTAAGGTGGATATGTCAGGAAGGAACTATAATTAATGGCAGTGGCGATCCCTTACTTTATGTTGCAATTTTTTTTCTGAGTAAACAGTTGCATGGATGATATATATATTAGTTTTTTCTTTAATCAAGGATGACATGATTACAGTTGTAAACCAAACAACCACCATACTCTTTTAATTGTGAATATATTAAGCTATATAGCGGTTCAATGGTAGTAACAGTTTAGTTTTATAGTTTAATGGCTTATGCACAAGTTTAATGGTTAATGATTTAATAGCTAAATTGAATAATAGTTTAATAGTTTAATGGTTTACAGTTTATTAGTTTAATGGTTTAATGGCTTATGCACAAGTTTAATGGTTAATGGTTTAATAGTTTAATAGATAAATTTAATAATAGTTTAACAATTAAATGGTTTATGGTTTATTATTTTATTAGTTTAATGACTTTTGCACAAGTTTAATGGTTAATGGTTTAATAGTTTAATAGCTAAATTGAATAATAGTTTAACAGTTAAATGGTTTACGGTTTATTAATCTAACGGTTTAATGGTTTATGCACAAGTTTAATGGTTAATGGTTTAATAGTTTTATAGCTAAATTGAGTAATAGTTTAACAGTTAAATGGTTTATGGTTTATTAGTTTAATAGTTTAATGAATCATGCACAAGTTTCATGGTTAATGGTTTAATAGTTTAATAGCTAAATTGAATATTAGTTTAACCGTTAAATGGTTTATGGTTTATTAGTTTAATGGATTATGCGCAAGTTTAATGGTTTATGGTTTAATAGTTTAATAGCTAAATTGAGTAATAGTTTAACAATTAAATGGTTTATGGTTTATTAGTTTAATAGTTTAATGGATTATGCACAAATTTAATGGTTAATGGTTTAATAGTTTAACAATAATTGGCTACTATGCACTATGTGCGATTAAATGGTTACATGTGCTTACATTAGAAGGTTACTATGTGCTATGCACCTTATGTTGAATTTTAAATGGTGTTTGGTCATAGTTGTTATACCACATATGACCGTGTTGAAGGAAAACAAGAAATCTATCGGTTAGTTTTGCAATTTAAATGTTGAATGTTGTCACCTTGTGTCTTGTTGACTTGTCGATTGGGTATAGTCTTTGTGTATTATTGATAGTTAATTTGGTCTCCTAGCGCGTGGGGTTTTTCTTGGGTTGAAGGTCTAGATATGTTATGTTGCGCCTTGGTTACTGTCACACCTATCGCCATGTGGCGGTATGATTCCTGATGAGGGGATCATTGTGCACACTATTTGATAGATGTGAATGATAACCTAGCAAGAGTCTTGTGCTTCTCGATGTGGGCATAATGCTCATTGTAATTGATGTTTGTACTTGGTTCTATAATGCTTTAATGTGATTGGTTTTTGCTTGCCATAGAGGTTCTAGTTACTGGTCGTCGAAGTTGTTGTGTTGGGATTGGTTGATGTTGTTTTTTAGCTTAGTAGGCATGATCTTGCGTATGACGAGAGGGAAGTAGACACCTCCTTGTTCCTCAGAATAGTCATCATACTTTAGACATTAAATGGTCAAAATCAATGGGAACCTAGGCTTGAGAGTGTCTTATGTGTCCTGGAGGTCCTAACCTTGCAGGGTAGGACGTGCAGGTAGTCGTTTTTATTTTGGTGTAATTAATTTTTGTATGTTGCATCCAGATGCGTGATGTGTTAGTATGCTATGTTGTTATGTTTTATGTTGCCTGAATTGTGTGCGTTGTGTTTTTCATCGAGTTGTGTTGATTGTTTGTTTGTTGTTGTTACCTTCATGTTTTAAAAAAAAAAATTGCACTTGTTATGCAGTGCATCTTGTTGTAACGACTGGGGTCATTACATGAGTACTGCAAGTCATGTGCATGCATCCTAAAAGACAATTTAAGATGAATATACTATTTTGTGTGCAAATAAAAATTCAGATAAATTTGAAAGAATAACGGTGTGCTTATTTAAAAATCATGCATCGATGTGTATATAACAATATAAAGCACCAGGGCGTTTATTTACGACTCACATCGATTTGTAAATAAATAAAAAAGAATTATCTGATATCGGTGCTCCAAAACTTTTAAGCGCACCGGTCCATTGTATAAAAAAACAGACCGGTTCGTTATATTAATAGTTGCACCGGGGTTTCGAAAAACTTATAAAAAAAAGTGTGACTTTGTTTGTTTACAATTGAAAAATGACCGGAAATTTAAAATATAATTTCATAAAGTCATTTAAATAGTAAAAAACTATTCACTATTTCGTTATTTTACCAAAATTATAGTGGAGAGATTTGCAAGAGAGCCATATCAGTGAGCATTGTGGAGTACAAAAATACTTTGGAACAACAAGATTATTCAGAAGATCGGAATTTGAAGGTTATGGTGATTTATTTAAAACCCTTTTCATAAAATCTTTCCTGGGTATTAATCTATTCAGTATTTTATTATTCTGCCAAAATTTATAGGGGAGAGATTTGCAAGAGAGACATATAGGGGAGAACTGTGGAGCAACAAGTTAATACCTTTGAACATGAGACTTATTCAAAAGATCATAATTTGAGGGGTATGGTGATTCATTCAAAACCCTTTTGGAGCAACAAATTTATTCACAAAATTAGAATTTGAAGGGTTTTGTGATTCACTCAAAACTCTACATAGTAAAAATTTTAAATTTGATTGTTGATTTTAATAATAATTTTTTTTACAATTTGTATCTCTATTTAGATTTAATTAAAATTCTAAAAAAAAATCATACTTACCTTAAACCCTTTCTTATTCTATCTTCTATGATTAGAAAATTTCACCTTAGGGTTTAACTCCCTCTATCACTTCATAATTACATCTTTTCATTTTAGGCATTTTAGATTTAATGGGTTTATGTTTCCATATAAAAGGCATTTGACATGTGATGTATCACATCCAAAACCTCTTGTCCCTGTCATGTTTTTTTTAAAAAGTGGTTCGGGTAATCAATGTGTCTAATTGAATCTAACGCATTGGTGCACTTTCAGATAAAACGCACCAGTAATGTTGCAACATAATTAAAAAAAATTGTTCATCGATGTGTTTTTTCATGGTATTTTTAATTTTTAATTTTTGTTTTCTTTTTCTATTGGAGAGGTGTTGATTAAGATACATATCACACCATTGTAATTTATATTTTTTTAATCACACCATTGTAATTTGTATTTTTCTTTTTAAATATTTTTGATATATATGTGCATTTCATGTATGGAACACACCCGTTCTTTTATATTATGAAAGCACACTGGAATTATTTTTTTGCAAAAATTCATGTGATTTCTTTATAAAATATATTTAATAAATTGTGCATTGAATGGTAGAGGATATATATTGATTAAAAAAATGTGTGATAGTAGTTCAAGTAACAAAAATTCTAATTGACACAATGATAACACATCCAGAAAGGAAAAAAAGGCAAGTTCTTCGTAAATTCTATACAAAATTAATATGTTTCTTTCTTTTTGTAAATAAAAGTGGATCCTTATATTAATGCATATGTATGATGTACAATGACAAGTATGAGCCACCTGTTCTTCCACACATGGGAAACCAAAACAAGTGGCTCCTAAATGTTCAGAGATTGACACATCATCCTGTATGCTACCACTACTTGAGCAAAAATGCTCACACAAAATTTTGTAGCCTATCTGTGTAAAAAAAAAGTTTGAACCGTATTTTGCAGCCTATCGCTAGGACCATCTATGGATAGAGCTTATATTAACAAAAATGCATATACAATATACAGAAAAACTGTATGGTCGTCTATCTTATTGCTGTGGTAAACTAGACCATTAATTCAACAACTGGAATTGACAAATAACCAAAACATGGAGACTTCATTTCGGTGTTCAACCTAGTTGTCCATGAATTGTGTAGACCAGGGTGAAATGTTGGTCGCAAGTAGGCATTTGGTACACGCAAGAGAATCTGCTAATGCATCGAACAAGATGTCCATCATTTGGCCAAGGATTCTCTGAGAGTGCATCTGATCATACTATTTCTACCTGATTTCGAAGAGGAGTTGAAGGTGTTCCTATGTGAGGAGGTTGGAGAATTGTTGAAGCTGCTCCTCCTCCTCTTTGTTGACTGCTACCTCTGTGGTGATTTTGTTGGTTGTCATTCCGTTATCCTCCAATTTCCATCTTGGGGGGATTTCCTCCTCCATAATACAACTTCCATCATCATAGTAGAGGTCACCTGGATTGACAATTGGGGGGGACAGGAGATTGGTAGCCAGAGGAGGGCACACACGTGAAGGTGGCACCTCTTCTTTTACCAAGCTCAGGCCATGGAGAAGAAGAGGGATGGACAGAGGGAAGTGAGCACTAGAGGAGGATGCTTCCTCCTTTACCAAGCTGACACCATGGATCTGGAGAGGGGTGAACTGAGGATCCTCCTGTGACATCTAGATAGTATTCTGAGGGCTCGAAAAACGAGAAATAAGAGCCATTTGGGAAGGGGTGAGCCTATTGCGACGAGAGAGGGTGTTGTAATAATGAGCACCCCTCTTGGATTTTCCTCTCTCCTTGGGCATGCTGGGGAGAGTATGGAGGTGAACGAATATAGGAATGGAGGCTCAAAGAGGGTGTTGAGAGGAGCGGTAAGAGTCAGGGGTGCTGAGAGGGAGCTTATGGTGACTGATCATGAATGGCGAATAGAGGGTAGTAGAGCGAGGGAGGAAGTAACTGGTGCTCAGGAAAATGTCACAAAGAGAAACAATTCTGGAACTCTTGGGAGAGTCGAGGACATGTTGAATGCACTAAGGTAGATGAAGAATGAAGTAATACACTAGGGATAAATCCCATTTACACCCCTTGTCGCCATTGCATCCTGAGATGGCAACCCCTACCTCCATTGAAGTTGAGTTGACAACCAGCTCGATTCTGGTATGCCTGGTCTGGCTGGCTCGCACGTCTGTTAACCTAGCCGGTCTAGCCAGACACACTACCATTACTCTCCTCATGGTGTGAGCCATGGGGGATTTAATGTTCCTGGGATGGCCTCCGGGGTTAATAACTCCCCTGGATGCCCAGTTCCAAGTCTCCTCGGACTCTATCCAGGTGGCACCCCATCCAGGTTATACAAAATTAATATGTTAAAAGACAAGTTGTTTGTAAATTATATATAAAATTAATATGTTCTAACTATATATAAGTTTAATTAATATGTATTGTTTAGTGTGTGTCCTACAGAGCCATAAAATAAGGAATCTCAATAAGATTCTTTGTGATGGAAAATTTGCAAAAGGAAGAATCAGGTGAATGAAAAAATTATATTCAGTATGAGTTATTTTTTGAATTTTCATTAACAATATACTTTAGAATATTAGATAACATATTTCAAACAATATATTAATTCACATGTGTTTAATGTTCTACAGGGACCAATAATGAAGGAATCGAATGTCGTCCTAAGAAAATAAAAATTATAGAAGATGTAAATGATGATGAATTGGTCCTTACCTCATCTGGAGTGGTGTTGGAGGTTAATGAAATGGGGGAAAACTTTTACAAAACTATGATGGAAATAGTGGAATGAACGTATATATGTACTTTCCACTTACAATATAGAAATCAATCCATTGATTCCAAGAATGAGGTTATATATAATCTACAAGAAGTATTTCCAGAGTAATGTTCAATGAAATATGTGAGACTTGCAATAGAAAAAATATACAACAACAAAAAAAAATCATTCAAAAAGTAATATTCCTAAAAATGTTTTTCTAGAATATGTATATATTACTACAAACCATTTCTTTATTAATATTAATTTTGTTATATTTAGTTTTCATATATCAATATAAAAATATTGTTTTGTCATATTACTTTTTTTAGAAAGATTATGAAAATCCCAAAGGATCAACGAGTTGATATCCAAAATATGCTAGGAGGAATGTTGATAAAAATGTACAACGAGATGGTAAAAGAAATGGACATAATTGCATCACAGGAGGAGCCATCTCAACAACAACGTGTTTCAAATGTATGAAATCATTAAAATTTTCTATTAGGTACACATAAATAAATAATTTATCATTAAATATTAATTTTCAATTATTTTCTTGCAGAAAGGAAAGCAAAATGGAACCCATTCAACACATAAAACAGTACGACAAGGAAAAGAAGGGTTGATAGGAAAGTTTGTGAGTAATTGTTATTTCCTTATAACATTAACTTAAGATTTCATTTTTGGTATATTTAATTTGTTTTACAACAACCATCCCTTAATGTCTTCAAATAGGTGCTAACATACAAAGAAGAGGCATCACAAGAATTGATTGACATTGGGTTAAGTAAGGGTTGTGAGTATATGTTGGCATATCAAAAATTAATTGTGGAATTTGTAAGTATCTTATGTCGTTTTACTTCTCTCATTTTATAACTAATGGAACAAAATTTTTATTTTATATTAAATATATGATTTATTATTGGGTATAAAACTTGCAGGAAACAAAGTATGGAAATGTATCAACATAATAGTTGTTGACAGAAGGCATGATATTTGGTTTGAAAAAATGTTTATCATCCAAGACTCAATTCTTTCTATGGTATGTCGTTTTTCAATTTACGTTCATGTATATTACTTATTTCAATTTCTATTATTCTCACCATTGTAGATACACCCATTACACTTTATTTTATTTTTTTAGATGTAATCATTTTAAGAAGATGAAAACAATCGAGACAATCAACAAAACATTCGACCAAATAGCCTAATTCATGGATGTAGATCGAGCACTGACAACAGTTCCAACGAAGAATGATGATCAATATATTTGGATATTAATGCAAGTTGTTGTATTTTTTGAAATAATTGTCTGTGAAAATCATACATTTTATTTAATGTAATGGACATAGTGTCCCAATTGAAAGACAAGGGGTTACCAATAAGTGTCGACCAATTTTGTATGAAAAAAACTATTATTCATTATAATAAAATATGTTTTATTTTATTCTATTGCGTTGTCGAATGTTGTTGTGAAATGTTACATCGCTAATTAAATATATGGATGATTAAATATTATAATGAAGAGACAAGAAATCTGATGATATAACAAATTAATCCAAACATCATATCCAAATGCACTAATCAAAATTTAATTTATATGAATACTATTATAAGATATATGTCAGTTTTTTGATGAATAATGGAATTAAAAAATAACACTGATTGTGCATTGTCACTGGTCCATGTTTCTAAAAAAAGAAATTGACAACCAATGCGTTGAATGATAAATATCACTAATGCATTTCAAGATACAACACACTGGTGTTGTAATTAAAATCGCATCGGTGTTGATATACAAGGAACCAACACCCATCTTTATACTATTTTAACCAACAATTATAATAATAACAAACCTTTATCGATGTGTTTAATTAATAAATGTATCGTTGCTTCTATATCTCAGTTTTGCCTTGGTGTGTTCTGAATATCATTCCTTGATAAGGTTTTTTTTTAACGCACCAGTGATGGTATCATAGATTCTCCTGGTGCCTTATTCTTATTAAGGAACTAGTGCTTTATTACTCATAAGAGCATCAATGCCCCAATCGTTTTTGGAAATTGATGTAGGAGCATCTCTCCACGTTAGTCAGCCAGCCATCCAACCCACGTCAGTGCATGCAATCAAGAAGAAGAGGCGTATCCCTCATTTCAAATTTGAATTTTAATGTAATTAAATGTTGTAAGGCCATTGAGCCATGAAGCCATGCATCAACGCAGGCATTAGAGTAGACAACCTTTAATGGTTTGTAAGGTTGAGATATAGATCCGATTTTGGACTAGACAACCCATTCATTGTAGATTGAATAGGGTAGGTGAGTTTCGAGGGAAGAGCTCAAAGAGCCCCCTCATGTAAAAGATCCTTGTATCTGTTTTGAGTAGGCAAGCCAAGTAGGAGAGAGAGAGAGAGAGTTGAGAAGGAGCTGAGACCTTGTCACAGGCTGTGCTTAGGAACACCTTTGTAAAGAGGCATTTGATTAATACAAACAGAAGCAGTTTGTCCTGCATGTATTTCTATGTTGAATGAATGTCTATGTGTGTTCAATTGTATTATGTGAACTATATGCTATAGATGTATGTTGTAGGTATGCATTTGCAGGAGTTGTTTGATTTCAAGGTTAGAGGTCTTTGAGGCTTCACACCAGGAGGGTGGGACAGAACACTGCGGGTTCTATAAGTCATGCATAAGGGTGCATTTATGAACTCTGCGGATTCAGACAAAGACGTGCCAGGAGGGCACATCAGCTGAAATCATTAACTCAGAAGAAGACCTCAAGGTTGCTAAACACCTTGGAGGCAAGACTGTGTAGAGAGGACACATTTGAAGACAGAATCTCTAAGGAGTTTTGTAGAGCTCTACCAGGAGGGCATTGATCAGGTGCAAAGAGTGCACAGAGGAAATCTGTTGTGAGTTCATAGAGAAACATAATCTTTGAGGAGTTCTGTAGAGCTCTACCAAGTGGGCATTGAACATATGCACATGGTGCATTGAAGAATAACTCTGTTGTGATTTCAACAGAAGTCAGAATCACTGAGGATTCTAGGCATTCTTCCAGGAGGGCATTGAGTAAGTGCTAGAGTGCACAGGAAGAACTCTTTGAGTTCTAGAATTTGAAGAAGAATCCAAGAGAAGGATCTTAACAGGGTTGTTTAACACCCTGTAGACTCAGCAAGAAGTTGCTTGAGAAAGAGAGTGCCAGGAGGGTATCAAATTCTCCTTCTGAAGGAGAAGAGAAAAAGGATTGATTTTCTTAGGGGTCGAAGCTACAGGAAATCTTAGAAGAGATAGCACCGATTTAGCGTGTAGAGACTTTGCGAGGAGAGAAGAAGTCGCGGGAACCTCTTAAGGTTTCAGAGAAGGATAAAGCTCAGGAGGATGAGTGATGTTACACACAAAGGTCACAAGAGATCGTAGGAACAGAGGCAAAGGTTGAGGCCTTTAGCTCTTGGAAAATATTCCAAGTATCGGAAGAAAGCATCTATTCAAAAGGAGGCACAACAGTCGTCAGATCAGGCTGAGGAAGAGATATAGACTGTTGGTTTTCCACGTCCAGGGAGAAGTAGGAGAGTGCACAAAGCAGAGGACATCATGAGCCATCGGATCTTGCTCAGAATCACCGACAATCGTTGGATTGATTAGAAGTTGTACGAGGTTTAAATCCTCACGAGCCGGGTAGAGAAACTGAAAAGTCCCGAAACAGGCGTGGATATCGAGATTTTAGAGTCCAGGATTTTGTAGGTCTCGAGGACAAGAGGTCAGGACACTCCACAACGAAAGTACCGAAATAGAGAAATAGATCTAAGCCGTCCAAGTGGGAGGACATGTGGCGTAGATCGGGAGTCCACCGGGATTTCGGATACCAGGGATTCGAGAAGACAGAGGATTTGTGTCACAGGAGTCCACAAGTCATGAAATCGTGAAGTGAATCTAGACCGTCCATCTTAGGAGGACACGTGGCAACAATCTAAGCTTTTGGGGAAAATTTCGAAAGGGGGGCATTTTGGTATTTCAGCTACCGGGAATGCAAGAGGTAGGAGTTTGCAACTCTTGACCCATAGAATCCTGAAAGGATCTGAGCCGTTGGATCAAGAGGGGCTTAGAGTCGTTGATCATGCTCGAGGAGAAGAACCCAGAGTTTGGGATTTCGGTATTTCGGTACTTCGGATACGGGGAGTACCAGAGGACAGTGAAAGGTTGATGCAACAGGATTCATGAAATTTCGAAACGCGAAGTCCCAAAAGAAGGAGAAGAGTAGAGTATTGCCAGGAACATTTTGGTGTATTGGGTACCGGGAATTCCGGAGTCCTGAATACATAGTATTCGGGTTCAAGAGGAGGAAAACCTCGAAAGGATCATGATCGTCCGATTGAGTAGGAAATGTGGAGGATATCGGAGGGGTTTCGACATTTCGGACATCGGAAGTTTGGGAGAGCAAAGGCAGAGGAAATCCCTTGCAATGAAAAATCCCAAAACGCGAAAGTCCGAAAGGATTTTTAGTAGGCATCAAGTTGGCGTATCGAGGTTCAGAACTTCGGAAGCTCCGAGGACAAGGCATCCGCACATTTCAGTAATTGGAGTTTTGAAATTGCGAAAGGTGAGGAACTAGAGAAACAACATTTCAGAATACCAGGTTTCGGTATTTTGGGGTTCCTGTGTCACAAAGGGCAGAGTATTTCGGTGTTTGAAAGCCCAAAATCACGACAGGTAAGGAATTGGGTGAAGCCATATCGGGATACCGGAAATCGACATTTCAGGAATCCTGCAGACAAAAGGTTAGAGCATTTCAATGTTTGGAAACCCGAAATCGCGAAAAGCAGGAGAATGTTGGGACATTTGTATTTTCGGCAAATCGGGAATTAAAAGTTCGGGAGTCCCATTGACAAGAGGTCAGGCTATCGCATTGATAAGTCCTGAAGGGAATAGGACTATGGTCATATGGAGTAGATTCATAGGGACCAAGACATAGCCCAGGGGATAATTGTTGATTGAAGCCTTTTCGGCATTTCAGCATGTCGGTGTTCGGGAGATTGAGAAGACAGAGGTTCTCGACATCAGGATACAGGGAGTCCTGAAACCCAAAAACCATATTTCCTGTGAGAAAAAGGGTTTTGGTTGCGTTCAGAGGCCGTGGATAGTGGAAGGACCTGTGGATCGATATGATCGAGATTCCAGCAGGGAATAAAAGAAGCCACTTCGGCTCAGGGAAGTGAATGAATGATCCTTAGACCGAGAGGTTGTGCAGAATCGACCCGAGGGTAGCGAACCTCTACGTCAGGTTTGGTATTAGAGCGAGAACTCTGTTTATATATTTCAGGCAAAGAGAAGGAAAAAGAAGACAGAGTACTGGAGACTCTGTGATGGTTGTTTGCAGGTAGGCAACAATCAAGGATATAGTCAGGAAGACTGTGGAAGAGGCTGGAAACGCTCAGGGTTGTAGAGTGACAGTAGGTTTTCCAGGAGGGAAAACAGGAACAACAAGATGGCTACTGAAGGATATAAGTGGGGTGGAAGGAAGGACCCATAGCTAATGAGCGAAGTTGAAAGGGATGAAGAACTTGCTGAGATGAGTGCGAGAATGGATGAAATTGCATTTGAGATGGAACAGAATGCCAAGTCGAGATGGGTATATGAATGGTCCATGAGGATGAAAGAAAAATGGCCAGTCAAGGAGTTGATGGATAAAATACAATAAAGGTTGTTAAAGGGATGGTTGAGGCATGCTGAAAACCTCAATGGACCAGAGGAAGTGTTTTAGGTATGTGAACCAGAGACTGGGAGAAACCTCAGTAGTGAGGATGACATGGGATCAGCTAAGGATCTCAGGGACTGCCAAGACGACAGAGAAGAAATTCCCAATTGCCAGGAAGGCAAAGAGTTGAGATTATTGTGGGATCTCACAGACTATCATGAGGGAAATGAGATGAGGTCACTACGGGATCTCATAGACTGCCAGGAGGGCAACATAAAGTTTCCAAATTGTCAGGAGGGCTTGGGAACAGAGGTGAGGCTATCTGAGAGTCTCATGAATTCAGAGGTGAGTTTGAATCAGCACGAGTAGTTGATAGAGAAGATGAGCTCAGAGATGGATTTGGATCAGCAAATACAACTGACAAAGAAGAAAGATCGGAGAAATTTTCTGATGATTGGGGGAATTGGAGTATTCCTACCACATAGCCCAGTGGAGGCAGAAATATGTGTTGCAGATGATGAAGCAACAATAGAAGAAGGACAACCAGCAGAGACTGTCAAGGAAGAATTGGAGCAGGTGTTAGAGACTTCCCAAATAGAAGAGGGAGAAGATGAGCATTCTGAGGAATGGCTCAACACATTTAGCCAGGAAGCTGAAAGGACTGCAGCATTGGAGCTTGCAGAAGCAGAAGAAGAAGAATCAGACATCATGAGTTTTGTTGATATTTGTCAACAGATTGAATCCCTAGAGAGAAGGGTGATAGTGAAAGGCATGCACATCCAACAAGTAAAGTTGGAAATAGATGAAGAGGATGACATAGGATATCATTGTGATCTACCCATTTGCAGAAAAATTTTGCAGCTGAGGAGACTGCAAGAACAGAGCCAGCCACTGGAGCAGTTGGATGAGGTGATCAAGAAGATCCCAGAGTTGATGATCAGATCACATGAGACTACTAGCAAGGAGAGGCTGGGTAGAAAAGCAGCAGCAGCAGTGTAGCAAAAGAAGCAACATCGACATAAAGATGGGGTAAGGAGATAACTCCAGAAAGATTTTTGGAATCCAGGAGGATTTCAACAGCCAGGGTGGAAGCTCATGAGAAGGAGCTCATAAATTTTGCAGCTGGGAAGTATGATGCAGGAGCATCTTTCCACGTCAGTTAGCCAGCCAGCTAGCCCATGTCAATGCACACTTTCAAGAAGAAGAGGCATAACCATCATTTCAAATTTGAATTTGAATGTAATTAAATGTTGTAAGGTCGTTGATCCATGAATCCATGCATCAACGCAAACATTAGAGTAGATAGCCTTTAATGGTTTGTAAGGCTGAGTTCTAGATCCGATTTTGGACTAGAAAACCCATTCATTGTAGATTGAATAGGGTAGGTGAGTTTGGAGGGAAGATCTCAAAGAGCCCCCTCATGTAAAAGATCCTTGTATCTATTTTGAGAAAGCAAGCCGAGTAGGAGAGAGAGAGAGAGAGTTGAGAAGGAGCCGAGACCTTGTCACAGGCTGTGCTCAGGAACACCTTTGTAAAGAGTCATTTGATTAATAAAAATAGAAGCAATTTGTCCTGCATGTATTTCTGTGTTGAATGAATGTCTATGTGTGTTCAATTGTATGTTGTGAATTATATGTTGTAGATGTATGTTGTAGGTATGCATTTGCAGGAGTTGTTTGATTTCAAGGTTAGAGGTCTTTGAGGCTTCACACCAGGAGGGCATGACAGAACACTGTGGGTTCTGTAAGTCATGCATAAGGGTGAATTTATGAACTCTGTGGATTCAAACAAAGACGTGCTAGGAGGGCACAACAACTGAAATCATTAACTCAGTTCAAGACATCAAGGTTGTTGAACACCTTGGAGGCAAGACTATGTAGAGAGGACACAGTTGAAGACAAAATCTCTGAGGAGTTCTGTAGAGCTCTGCCAGGAGGGCATTGAGCAGGTGCAAAGAGTGCACAAAGGAACTCTACTGTGAGTTCATAGAGAAAAAAAATCTCTGAGGAGTTCTGTAGAGCTCTGCCAAGTGGGCATTGAGCATATGCATAGGGTGCATTGAAGAAGAACTATGTTGTGAGTTCAACAGATGTCAGAATCACTGAGGATTCTAAACACTCTGCCAAGAGGGAATTGAGTAAGTGCTAGAGCGCACAGGAAGAACTCTTTAGGTTATGGAATTTGAAGAAGAATCCAAGAGAAGGATATTCATAGGGTTGTTGAACACCCTGCAGACTCAATAAGAAGTTGCTTGAGCAAGAGAGCGCCAGAAGGGCATCAAATTCTCCTTCTGAAGGAGAAGAGAAAAAGGATTGAGTTACTTAGGGGTCGAAGCTATAGGAAAGATCAGAAGAGATAGCACCGATTTATCATGTAGAGACTCTACGAGGAAAGCAGAAGTCACAAGAACCTCTTAAGGTTTCAAAGAAGGATAAAGCTCAGGAGGGCAAGTGATTTTATGCACAAAGATCATAAGAGATCACAGGAATGGAGGCAAAGGTCTAGGCCTTTACCACTTGGAAAATCTTCCAAGTATCGAAAGAAAGCATCTGTTCAAAAGGAGGCACAACAGCCGTTAGATTTGGACCGTTGGTTTTCCACGTCCAGGGAGCAGTAGGAGAGTGCACAGAGTGGAGGATATTGTGAGCCATCAGATCTTTCTCAGAATCATCGACAACCGTCTGATTGATCAGAAGCTGGACGAGGTTTAAATCCTCATGAGCTAGGTAGAGAATCTGAAAAGTCCTAAAACAGGCATGGATATCGGGATTTCGGAGGTCTCGAGGACAAGAGGTCGGGACACTCCACAACGAAAGTCCCAAAATAGCGAAATAGATCTAAGTCGTCCAAGAGGGAGGACATGTGGCGTAGATCGAGAGTCCACCAGGATTTTGGATACCGGGGATTCGCGAAGATAGAGGATTTGTGTCACAGGAGGCCACAAGTCACAAAATCATGAAGTGAATCTAGACCATCCATCTTAGGAGGACACGAGGCAGCAATCTAAGCTTTCAGGGAAAATTACGAAAGGAGGGTATTTCGGTATTTCAGCTACCGGGAATGAAAGAGGTAGGAGTTTGCAACTCTTGACCCATAGAATCTCGAAAGGATCTGAGCCATTGGATCAAGAGGGGCATAGAGTCGTCGATCAAGCTTAGGAGGAGAAGAACCCAGAGTTCAATATTTTGGTATTTCGGTACTTTGGATACTAGGAGTACTAGAGGATAGTGAAAGATTGATGCAATAGGATTTGCGAAATTCTGAAATGCGAAGTCCTGAAAGTAGGAGAAGAGCAGAGTATTGGCGGGAACATTTCGGCGTACCGGGTACCGGGAATTTGGGAGTCTTGAATACATAGGATCCAGGTTCAAGAGGAGGAAAACCCCGAAAGGATCACGATCATCCGATTGAGTAGGACATGTGGAGGAGATCAGAGGGGTTTCAACATTTCAGACATTGGAAGTTCAGGAGAGCAGAGGCAGAGGAAAGGCCTTGCAACAGAAAAGCTCGAAATGCGAAAGCCCAAAAGGATTTTCAGTAGGCATCAAGTTGGCGTATCGAGGTTCGGAATTTCGGGAGTTCCGAGGAAAAGGCGTCCATGCATTTCGGAAATTGGAGTTCCAAAATTGCAAAAGGTGAGGAACCGAAGAAACAACATTTTGGAATACCAGGTTTCGGTATTTCAAGGTTACTGTGTCACAAAAGGTAGAGTATTTCGGTGTTTGAAAGCCCGAAATCACAAAAGGTAAGGAATCGGGTGAAGCCATATCGGGATACCGAAAATCGACATTTAGGGGATCCTGCTGACAAAAGGTTAGATCATTTCGGTGTTTGGAAACCTGAAATCATGAAAGGTAGGAGAAAGCAAGAACATTTGTATTTTCGGCAAATTGGGAATCGTAAGTTTGGGAGTCCCATTGACAAGAGGTCGGGCTCTTGCATTGATAAGTCCTTAAGAGAATAGGACTGCGATCATATGGAGTAGAGTCACAGGGACCAAGACATAGCCCAGGGGCTAATTGTTGATTGAAGCCTTTTCGACATTTCGTCATTTTGGTGTTCGGGAGATCGAGAAGACAAAGGTTATTGACATTAGGATACAGGGAGTCCCGAAACCCGAAAACCACATTTCCTGTGAGAAAAAGGGTTGCGGTCGCGTTCAGAGGCCATGGATAGTGGAAGGACCTGTGGATCGATATGATCGAGATTCCAGTAGGGAATAAAAGGAGCCACTTCAGCTCGAGGAAGTGAATGAACGATCCTTAGACCGAGATGTCATGCAGAATCAGCCCGAGGGTAGCGAACCTCTGCGTCAGACATCCATGGTGCTTTCTTGTAATGTTAAGCATTAGTGCTTTAATTTATAGAACGCATCGAAGATTAGTATCATAGATTGCATCGATGTGTTGTTTTTATTAAAGAACTAGTGCGTTATTTTGTATAAATGCATTGGTGCATTATTTTGTATAAATGCATCGGTGCCCCAATATTTTAGGACTGGCCTAGTGGTTTCGGTGTAATGTAGGCACCAATTCTTTATGTTTGAGAATGCATCGGCGTGTATAGACCATGAAGCACATCGATTAGAAAAACATCCACTACAACCTCTTCCTGCCTAGTTTTTTTTAGTTATAATGAAGTTTCGTTATATTCTCCGTAAAAACATCCGCTACCAAAAACAAATGTTTTCACGAAGGTGTTTTTGACATTTTTTTCAATTTTGTAACACTTAAAACCTCCGCTATAACCTCCGCTAGAGGGTATTTTCCTTGTAGTTCATTTAGAATGGCTTCATTCTTCCCATGAGTAAAAAAATGATGAAAAATATCATTTACCCCCCGACGATACAACGTGTCATCGATAATAAGGTAGTTTTTGGCATGGTGGCATATACGTCATCGGTCGTCTCTCGAAAGATGTTGTGGAAGCTTCATAGTTTGAATGTAGATTAGAATATCTCCATACCAAAGGTCTAAAAATGATATAAAGAATATATTTCCATCAGTGAATGAGTTTTCATTAAAAATATCCTCATCCATCCTAGGGAATTCTAACATCAGTTCCGCAAAAACTAGCAATTTCTTGGATTTTGCAGAGGCAAAATCAAGATCAAATTCTTGCAAAATAAAAATCCATTTATTGTATTTCCCCCATACGATACGCCTTTTAAGGAAGTATTGAAATATATTGATATCAACAACCACAATAGTCTTTCATAGTGATATATAGCAACGTAATCTATGAACCGCATGTACGGTTGCTAAGGCTAGCTTCTCTACATGGGAGTATTTAAATTCAGGACCAATTAGATTTTGGCTAAGGTAATAGATAACGTTCTCACGAAGCTTGTCATATTCCTGAATAAGAACCATACCAACCCTCCCTTTGGACGTGGAAATATACAACATGAAATCTTTATTGTAGCCTGGGGGCTTCAGTAGAGGTGTCGATACCAGGGATTTATTAATAGAATCAAAGGACTCCTAGGCTCACTCATCCCATATGAAGAGAGTGTCCTTTTTCAAGACACACATGAAACCCTTAGTTATATTCACATAGTTGGCTACGAAATGACACAAGAATTTATCCTTCCCATGTAAACCCTGAAGTTGTCGAATATTGTGCGGGGGAGGAAATCGAAGTATTGTTGATCTGGGATCTTTTCATCGAGTGACTTATAAAGAATTGCATTAAATGAACACAAAAAATAAAGTGCACCATTAAAGAAGGAAAATCTCAATAATGAAGAGACATAAGCATAAAATATGAACATAAAAACTTGATAAAGGAGTTCTTCCCTGGTGGACTACGTCTCCGGGTCCTTCTCTCAAATGGGTAGGTTTTTTCATTAACTCAGCAAAAGAATTTGGCAAACTACAGAAGTATTCCTCATTCTGAAATCAAGCTATAGAAATAATGCTCAGATCATAAAATAGACAACACCACTGAATTTGTGGTGTCAAATTACGCAAAAATGACTGTCTCCATGCCTCAATCCGACTTTGGCACTCCCAAGCCCAAGAAGAAATTTGTCTCGATTGTTGTGCCCCTCTGCAACCTGCAATTAATGATTGTGTTGCATTGAAATGCATTCCCACATCCGTACCACACATGTGCCTCCTCCCTAGGGCTTAGCGGACTCAACACTTAAGTAAATTCCATGGGTGGTAATAACAATATAGGTTGTTGGACTGTTGGTTTGGGCGTGAATGTAAAGGCGTAGTATGGGGAGGAGGTCTCAGGGTCAAACTCCCAGGCCTCCCCCTTTTGGTTTGATTTTTTGTAATATATGTAAATATAACCAAAATTTTCTCTTCCAACTTTGGCAGTGTCACTATCCAGGATCCCAACGATTAAAACACGATCGAATTTGGCATGGTCCGCCAAATTTGGCGGACCCACCAATCTTTATTTTTTTTCAAAACTTGGTTATGGGTTTTCATTGTGATTTTTCTACCTACCACGTGGCAACCTCCCATTCGACCACGCCATCCTCTGCCATGTCAGGACCACATCATCACGCCACATCACTGTGCCTTGTCATCATTCTATGTCATCATATGGACCGTACAGACTACCACATGGCACAATCCCATTGGTCCATGGTTCGGTCTGAAAGTGCCAAAACTAGGTGACATGTGGCAGCCTCTGGTGCTGCCGAGTCATCATTCTAACATCAGCATAAAATGTGTCACCTTCTACTACTACCACATGTGTTGTATGGATGTTGATATCAGCAGTATGGATGCTAACTCATCCCTTGTTGATTGGGCTAGGTTGACCAAACTTTGACCGTGAATATCTTTCAATCCGTAACTCCATTTGATGAGTTGTTTTGCGTTGTTAGAAATCCTGGGACGTGCTCTTCATGATAATGTCTTTTTCACTGAGTTTTGGGAACTTCCAATTTTTTCCCTTTATCTATCTGTTGAGGCCATTCTGAGCATCCTTAATTGCCTTTGAGAGTTTTGAGTTGTTCTTACCCTTCTCTGGATCCTTTTTGGATCATGCCTTCCCACTGAGAAATTTTTGGACCACCAAAATCTTTCATTAATCAACAGGTAAGTGAGGGAAGAGTCCCCTCAATTTTTCCTTCTCAATCCATTTTTCCTTGCTTGGATGTGTACCCTTTAATCCTACTTGAAGATAATCAACATCACCCCTGCGTGAAGTCCTCATCCTTCTGTCCAGGATGATATATTCCTATAACTCATCCAAGCACTCAGGTGTAAAATCATCAACTCAAGGTATTGAAACTTCCTCATCCCGATCCATGATCATGTGAGGATAAAACAATTTCAAGTTCTCTATGTTCACAACTGAGTAAATATGCATATAAGGTGGAAGATCCAAATGAAAAGCATTGGTACCACTTTTCTCCAAGATAGTGAAGGGTACATAATGAATGGTATTGATTTTATTTCCTTCACCCTTCAATATATCTTTGTTGATGTGAAGCCATACCAAGTCTCCAACCTGGAACTGATGATCAACCATGTGCTTGTCATGCCAAGCTTTATACTAAGATTGAATTTTCTCCAACTGTTCCCTGACTGCCTAGTGCACCTGCTGGATCCTTTGGATGAACTTGTAGGCTCTATCCTTTGTTATTTCTTCATTCACATCAACATATATCCCATACATCAAGTCCAAAAGAACCTTGGGTAGGTACCCAAAACATGTCGCAAAAGGTCAACTCTAAGTGGAGGAATGTAAATCTCGGTTGTAAGCATGTTGTACATAGGATATATGTTTATCCCATAAATTGGGATGCTTGTTGTAGTAGCCTCGAAGCAAAAGTACCATTGTTATGTTTACCACCTCTGTCTGTTCGTCGATCTGTGTATGGAAAGCATTGCTCCTCTTCAATTTGGTGTCCATCATTCTCCACAATCTAGTAAACAATTCCCCAAGGAATCGAGTATCTTGATCCGAGAAAATGGATGTGGGTAACCCAAAGTGAACTCAAACATAATAAAAGAAGAGATCAATAGTCTGCTCATCATTGATCTTATTTATACAGGGCATCAAGATACACATCTTGCTAAACCTATCCACTACAACACACAAATAGTCATGACCCCCTTTGGTCATTGGTAAACCCCCTACAAAATTCATGGAGATACTTTCCCATGGATGGTATGGAACATGAAGTGGTGAGTATAGCCCAAGTTTTCTATTAGTGGGATTACACATAGAACACATCACACACCCCTTTACATATTTAGCTACAATTTCTTTCATTTGAGGCCAGTAAAAAAACCTCTGCAAATGAGCCATAGTTTTCTTACCCCAAAATTCCCAGACATAAGAGAACTGTGAGCTTCTCTTATTACATGTACTCGTTCACTTGTAGGAATACATATCTTTCCAAGATGGTATAGTAATTTTCCCTGCAAACAATAGTTCTCTACCTGTGCACCATGGATTAGCTGCTCATATACTTCTTTAAAATCTTCATCGATAGCATATTGTTTTACATAGCTATCATGAGATAAAGAAGTATTCTTCAAAATAATATAAGCAACAATAAGAGGTCTAGAAATCATATCGGCTACCTTGTTACCTATACCCTTTTTGTACCTGATTACCAAATGGAATTGTTGTACAAAAACCATCCATATGTAGTGTCGAGATTGTTGGAGTTTGATCTATCCTTGAAGATATTGTAAGAGTTGGTGATTTGCATGTATGATTGTTTCCTTACCTAACAAGTAGTTCTTCCATTTCTTTATGCTTTGAACTAATGCATACAAATCTTTATCATATTTAGGATAGTTAAAAACAACTTGGTTAAAAGTTTCAGAGTGGTAACAGATAGGTTTATGATATTGCATCAATACTACACCCATGGCATATCTGTTGGCATCTATCTTGATCTCAAAAGGTTGTTGAAGATTTGGCAGTGCTAATACTGGTGTCGTACTGATCTTCTCCTTCAAAGTGTCAAAATATTTTTTTTTCTTTCCTTCCCACTGAAAAGTGTTCTTCACACTAGTTAAGGCATGCAAAGAAGTTTCTATAAAGGAGAAGTTTGAAATGAACCTCCTCCAATACTGAACTGCACCTAAGAAGCTTTGGATCTCGGTTATAGTTTTTCGCTTAGGCCAATTTACAATTACATCAATTTTGGAAGGATTAATTTTTAATTGTCCTCCTCCTACAATATGACCCAAGTACACAAGTGTAGTCTTTCCAAATTCACATTTAGGTAATTTTACATACAACTTTTTCCTTTGCAAAGTATCCAATACTTTCTTTACATGCCTGACATGTTCATCCCAAGTCTCGCTAAAAATAAGAATTTCATCTAAATACACAATCACAAATTCATCTAGGAAAGGCCTAAACACATCATTCATCACACGCATGAAATTTGTCGGAGTATTACAAAGCCCAAACGACATAGCTAACCACTAAAACAATCCCTGTTTGGTTTTAAAGGCAATTTTCCATGCATCCTGTTCTATGACCCTGATTTGATGCTATCCACTACGTGAATCCAACTTCGTGAAATATATAACATTTTCTAACTAATCAAGCAAATCATCTATACAAGGAAGAGGGTATCAATTTTTCACTGTGATTTTATTTAAACCTTGGTAATCGACATACATTCGCCATGTTCCATCCTTCTTTGCCACCATCACGATTGGAGAACCATAGGTAGATGAACTGGGCCTGATGACCCCTTGATATGATAATCCCTGTACCTTCTTCTTGATCTCTATCATCTCCACAACTGACATCCTGTACATGCCCACATTACGAAGAGGGGAATCCTGCTGAAGATGTATCTTATGTTGGATATCCCTCTTAGGAGGTAACCCATCTAAATCCTAAAAAACATCATCATACTTAGAAACAATATCAATTAATTCCTTTTTATGAGAATGATCACATCCTTGGAAAGCGTTGGATGTCCTGACATCTTTCTCTCTTACGACCATGCATACATATCTCTTGTTAGTGTTTATGAGTCTTTTCATTTTCCCTGCACTAACAAGTGTTGCATTTACCCTCATGTTGTGAGCTCTAAAAATATATTCCACTCCCCCCTTAGCAAGGTGGTATTTGTTCTCATGACGAAAGAAGACTTATTTTCTATCATAAAGATAAGGACTCCCCAACACTATGCCACATATATCAAGTGCTACAGCATCCAAATTCACTTCATCAATCAACTTTGAAGCAACATAAAATATGACCCTATAGTTTGGTGACATTAAATTTTTCTTTGTCACATACCCAACCAAGAGGATAAGGCTTCAGATGTGGTTTTGTTTCAAGACCCATCTTCTTGACAAGTGCTTCAGATATTAAGTTTACTTGGGAACCCCGATCAAATAATGTATCTATTTTAGTGTGTTTAGATACAACTCTTATGTGAAATAATTCATTCCTCTTTCATTCATCATCATGAGATTCATTATTGGAACTTGAACTAGCATGAAGGGAATCTTTAACTTGTACTCCAACTGCTATGATATTTCCTTCATCTCCTGAATCAAAACAAAGATCTTGTTGCACTGTAGCAATGGTTTTTGTCTTCCCCTTTCCCTGAATTGTTTCAATTTCTTCTCTGGATGCAGTTTCCAACAATGTTCTTCATCGTGATTACTTTTCTTGAAATGAGTGCAAGATGGATATATTCCTTCTCTCATCACTGTGGCAGTATTCTTGTCCTTCCTTTTAAACTTATTGAAATATTTATGTGGGATATTGGAAGGTTTCTTTGTGGGATCTTCTTGAACATGCTTCCCCCCGTTCTCAAGGTGAGTAGCTTGCACACAAACTTCATCAATACTAGTCGGGTTAAAAAAGAACAAGGTATGATGAATATAACTATGAAGTGCACCAATATACTTCATTGAAGTTTCATAAGAATACAAAGGAATGTTTAATGCAAGAGATTTCTTCCTAAATTCTTCTGTGAAACTTCATATAGTTTGACCTTTACTTTTCCTTAAAGTTTTCCATTCCATCATTTCTTTATGTAAATACCCTAATGGATAAAATTGTTTCCTTATCACTAATTTAAATTCCAACCATGAGGAAAGAAGATTACCACACTTACTTATGTCTTGAAGCTTGCTCTCCTGCCATATGAGAGAGGTGCCTTCCAACCAAAGAGAAGCTAGTTGCACTTTAACTTCCTCTTCATCAATATGTTGAACATGTAATATACTTCAACTTGTCGGATCCAATTATATAGCTTTTCAGGATTAGCATCTCCATTAAGCATAGGTAAGGAAAATTTTACATCAAGATTTAATAATGGTTTCTTAAAAGACTCTTTATGGCTAGACTGATGAGAATGATGAGGATTATCAGAGGAAGAAAAACTAGAACTTGAAGGTGAATATGGAGGCTCGGGAGGATCTCCTCCAGCCCCTTGGTTTACCGAAGCATCATCATCAAAATGTTCTTCCTTTTTCTTCCCTTTCTTCTTCATCCTCTTCTCATAATCTCCATACATCCATTCGACCATTTCTGACATGTGATAAAAGACCATATGAAAGTTTTTCTCCTATTCATCATGTTTTTCTACTTCTTCCATTTTATTCCTTTCGGATGTACGACCAACTTTGGGATTGAAAGTCTTAAGATTTCCTTCATAATGCTTACTCTTGGCCCTAGTAAGCATTCACACTCAACAATTCAATTCAAAGATGACTACTCTGATACCAACATGATTTGGGATCTTTTCATCGAGTGACTTATAAATAATTGCATTAAATGAGCATAAATTAAAGTGCACCAATAAAGAAGGAAAAACTCAATAATGAAGAGACATAAGCATCAAATCTAAAACAAAAAAACTTGATAACAGAGTTCGTCCCTAGTGGACTACGTCTCCGGGTCCTGGTCTCAAATGTGTAGGCTTTTTCATTAAATCAGCAAAAGAATTTGGCAAAATACATAAGTCTACCTCATTTTGAAATCAATCTATATAAATAATGCTCATATCAAAAAACATACAACACTAAATTCGTGGCATCAAATTACCCAAAAATGATTGTCTCCACGCCTCGATCCGACTTTGGTAGTCCTAGGCCCAAGAAGAAATTTGTCTCAGTTTTCGTGCCCCTCTTCAACTTGCAATTAATGATTTTGTTTCATTGAAATGTTTGCCCACGACCGTACCACAAGCGTGCCTCCTCCCTGGGGCTTGGTAGACTCAAAACTTAAGTAAATTCTGCAGTAATAACAATATAGGTCATTGGATTGTTGGTTTGGGTGTGAATGTAAAGGCATAGTATGGGGAGGAGGTCCTAGGGTCAAACCCGCAGGCCTCCCCCTTTTGGTTTTATTTGTTGCAATATATTTAAATATAACCAAAATTTTCTCTACCAACTTTGTCGATGCAGCTATCCAGGATCCCAATGATTGAAACATGACCATATTTTGCATGGTCCACCAAATTTGGCAGACCCACCAATCTTTAATGTTTTTCAAAATTTGGTTACAGGTTGTCATTGTGCTTTTGCAGCCTGCCATGTGGAAGCCCCGTGATTGAGCCACGTGGAAGCCTCCCATTCAACCACACCATCCTCTTCCATGTCAGCACCATGTCATCATTCCACATCACTATGCCACGTCATCATGCCATGTCACCGTACAGATTGTATGGACTGCCACATGGCACAATCCTATTGGTCCACGGTTCGGTCTGAAAGTGCCAAAACTGGGTGACACCTGGCAACCTCTGGTGCTTCCACATCATCATGATTATGTCAGCATGACACATGTCACCTTCTCCTCCTTCCACCTTTGTTGTATAGATGTTGATGTCAGCAGTACATATGCTAACTGATCCCCTACTAACTGGGCTAGGTTGACCAAATGTTGACCATGAATATCTTTCAATCTGTAACTTTTTTTGACGATCCATTTGAACCGTTAGAAATATTGTGATTCTCTCTTTGCGATAATGCCATTTTCATTGAGTTTTGGGCACTTTGAATTTTTT
Source organism: Picea engelmannii (assembly GCA_009831015.1). Taxonomy (NCBI): domain Eukaryota; kingdom Viridiplantae; phylum Streptophyta; class Pinopsida; order Pinales; family Pinaceae; genus Picea; species Picea engelmannii. Next base: position 1,141,445 of record ML778196.1, on the reverse strand, counting down.
CCCTTTCTTTGTCTGTTGAGGCCATTCTGAGCGTCCTGGGTTGCCTCTGCGAGTTCTGAGTTGTTCTTAGCCTTCTCTGGATCCTTTTTGGATCAATTTCATCAAACTTCATATGATCCACCATGATCCCATGCTCAGAAACTATGAATCCCAAAAGGCGGCCAGACCTAACAAAAAAGATGCATTTGTGAGGGTTCAACCAAATGCGATAATAGTGGCATCTTTCAAATACTAGTCAAAGGTGAGTTGAATGATAAAACCTCTTGCAAGAGTGAGAAACAAGATCATATAGATAGGCTTTGACTATATGCTTAATATCGTGAAACACAAAGGTCATGGTACATTGAAAGTTTGCTTCGACATTTTTAAGATCAAAAGGCATTTTCTGGTATGAAAATGTACCACAAGGAAAAATGAACGGCATCTTATGTTGATCCTCAGGTTTAATTTGAATTTGATTATAACCTGGAAATCCTTCCATAAAAGAAAAAAATTTGATTCTCACACACTCATCAATACTCTGATCAATAAAGGGCATGGGGAAGTTATCTTTAAGACATGCTTTGTTCAGGTCCCTAAAATCCACACATACATATATGGTTCCTTCATTCTTATCTATGGGAATGGGGTTGGATACCCATTTGGTCAATGGAATCGAGTAGATGAAGCCAACATTAAGAAGCTTCTCCACCTCTACCTAAATAACAGGGGCTTTCCTAGGATTTACAGCTCTAAGTCATTGCCAAACAGGTTTAAAATTCAGATAAGTTTTCATATTCAACCATATTGGCGTCGATCCCTGACATATCTTCATATGAAAAAGAAAATACATCTTAGAATGCCTTGAAGAGATCAATGTAGATCAAAATTTATTCAGGTGAACAATATGCACCGATGTATACGTTTTCAATTTTACCATGGGTTTGAGATGTTGGCACTATTGATTATGTGTTGTCATTGATGGCAAAATGCATCCAACATATAAAGTAATCAGAATAAGAGGGAGATCACCTTATGACAGAATAAATTCATGATAATTGTTGATCATGATAGTATTAATAGTGATCCTATGACTCTAAATATCAGGATAGTTAGCATGTAGAGAATCCATGTGCAGAAGGAGTAATGAAGCATAAGGAATTAAGAGCTTAGGGGATTTAGTGACTGAATATCGGTGCATAAAAGAATGCACAAATAATTATTAAAATATCAATAGAAATAGCGATGAACAGATTAGAAGGAAGAATAGATAAGTAAGCTACAAGATCCATCGATCTAACAAAAGAATAGATCATGACCATCGAAGGATGAATTCAGCAGAAAGCCACAACAACCATTAGATCTGGGAGTTTCAGAGGAATACCATCAGATCAACGTCCAATTACATCATGATCGTCAGATCTAAGTGAAGGAAGATCGATGGTGGGGAGCCATTACAGGATTCAAAGGACGAGTTAACATTCACACATATTTTGGTTCCGCAATCCACAATGATCATCGATCATACGCTGTAAAAAAATCGACAACTCACATTGGTCCATCCACCAATGTGCATATTCCATTATGGAACTTGAAAAAAAGTTTGTGTTAGTTGGGATTTCACAATCATCCTTGATCGTATATCTCCACATTATTTTAAGCACAATCGTCGATCTAAGATACAGATCAACGAATAAATCATGGCCATCCATCTCAACGGTTGATTAAGTCATAGCCATTGGATTAAGCCAGTGGAAGGAGAGTGTAAGGATTGAAAATAGGTCGTTGATCTGGAGTGGAGATATTGGAGCCATCATATCATAGTAAAGGAAAGGAGACGGTCAAATCCAGCACTGACCAACTCTGGTGGAAATTGGAGCAATAGTTACCTGGACCCCTGAAGCCCCAAAGCTCCGGAGTCATGAACTCTCGTCTTCCATCGGATCATGAAATTCCTTTAGTTTTTCATCTATTTAGAGTGCGCCAAGAAACATGTTGACCACTTCGGCACTGACCAACTCCATTGAAAATTACCTGGACCTTCGAAGCCCCGAAGTCCTGAATTCACAAACTCCTGTCAACCATCGGATCTGGAAATGCAGTCAACCATTGATCTGGAGTACCTATGACCGTTTGATCAAGGAGGAGGACATGTGACATGCCAGGAGATCCACGTCAACAAGGACACGTGGTACATATAGATGGTGATAAGTGTCAACGTATATTTGGCACTTTATGTATGTGAAAGTCAAAAATCTAGGTGACATGTGGTAGCCAATCAGCCAATGCCATGTCAACAGTGACATCAACAAGCTACGTCACTTGCATAGTAAGTACATCAACAATATTCAGTTTCTACTACTAGTAAATTCCTTAAGCGTCGAAGGGAAAAGTTAATGATGGTCGTTGATATAATATCTTATGGGTTCTCTCGACTATTGATCAAGTACAATGGAAGGATAGAGTAAACGTAAATCATGAAGTAATTGTAATTGTTGATCTAATGTGGGAGCATTCTAGACTATTGATCAAGTACAGTGGTAGGATAGAGTAAGCATAAATCATGAAGTAACACTAATAATTGATCTAATTTTGGAGCATTCTTGATCGTAGATCAAGTACAGTGAAAGGATAAAGTAAAGAATAAATCACGAAGTAACACTAACCGTTGATATACTTCAGGAGCATTCTCAATCGTTGATCAAGAATAGTGGAAGGATAGCATAAACAGAGGTGTTAAACGACAACAAGCAGTCACCACCACTTTATGAATTATTTGGTAGGTTATCGCTCCCAAGGAATTGAACTACTTCAGATTTCTAGTATACTGGAGTCCCGGAGTATCGAACCTCCAAAATAATATTTGGACCGTTGAATTTTATGGAGAAACGTCAAATCAATATTAACACTTCGGTGAAATTTAGTCCAGGAGAATTGGAAGTTTATAAAAATAACAAACTCCCAAAGCCGCAAACTACTGTAGGAAACGACAATTGTCCATCTCACGATTAAATCCCAGCCATTAGATAAGGATAAGAAAATTGTGAGAAATGAGTCTTTTAAAAATAATGATCAGACCATTGATTTGAAATCATGATCAACGATGAGGATTAAAACCATGAATTGAAGTTTCACGAAATATAACACTCTGGAAGATATCACTTCATAAATAACAAGATTTGGTGAAGAGAAGAAAAGTTACAGAGCACCAAAGTCTGAAGAACACAGTCCCAACACTAGACATATGGGGGATGAAAAGAAAAAGGGGAAGAATTTTGAAGCACGAAACATTGGTCTTGTGATAAAGTAATAAGGGTGAAAGAAGAGGCAACACTTAAATTAATAATCTTGTGGTTCTGTGCATATGGTCATATGAATATGGTTTGAAGGAAGCACATCTGTAGAACTCAATTTTTGCAACATTTGTAGTGACAGGTTTTTATCATAACTTAATAAAATGAAAAACAAGGGATTTGAAGTCTTTACATGAGACTATTAATAATAATAATAATAATAATAATAATAATGGAAATTATTATTATTATTAATTCAAATGAAGAGGTGTATGAATAGGTGTAATGGTTCAACCAAAGGGACATAATGCTTCAAAATCATACCTATTAGGAGACTATATAAACAAAAAAGTATGGTGAACAAAAGAGGTAGTTGAATTTGTTGAAGTATATATATTTATATTTAATGGATTGAATGAAGGTTCATTCTATCAGGTTGGTTCCTATTTACAAGTTGGGTCTTGTATGAGGATTGGATTCCTCACATCTTAGTTGGATCTAAGATCGATAAGTTGGGACTTTTTATGAGAGTTGGATTCCTCATTTCTCAGTTGGATCTGAGAACTACAAGTTGGGTCTTGTAACAGAGAGTTGGGTCTCTCATAATTGTTTGAAGATGAAGATTGATCTTATGTATTCATTCAAGCTAAATAAATAAATAAAATATGTATTCTTTTATATATTGGTTGAGAAATTGAAATAAATATATGTTGTTCAATTAATCTTATGAAAAGTGGAAAATTGTCCAAAGTTTTGTGACACTGATTCACACCCCCCCCCCTCTAAGTGTCAAGTGTACATTTCAACAATTGGTATTATATTGGGTTCCTTCAGCATAGTTTAAACACTAGAAGGTAGATTTTGAAGAAATGGGTGGACAAATTGTTATCTCCACAAATGAAGCTTCCTTATTTGATGAAACATATTATTCATCATGGAGGGAAAATATAAAAAGATATATGATGTCAAGAAGATCTAGAGCTTGGGATTCAGTAGTAAGTAATCCCTGGCACTTAACTACTTCAAAGAGAAAAACCAAAACTGCAAAGGAAGAAAGGAGAAACAATTCATTAGACTTAAAAGCAATCCAGGATGGACTATAAGACCAAGTCAAAGAAAAGATGAGACACTACAAATCTGCTAAATAATTATGGCTCCACTTAGAAAATATTTATTATAATAAAGCACAAGAAGAAGACAAATCCTATCAAAGTAAGGAACAAGACTCAGATAAATAGGATTCTTATCAAAATAAAAAACAAAAATCAGAAGAAGAGAATTCTTATCAAGATAAGGAACAAGATAAAGAAAAGGAGAATTCTAATCAGATTGAAGAACATAATACAGAGAAAAAGATTTATAATCAAAATGAAATGCAGGGTTTGTTGCAAACCTCGGTCAACAATGAAGAAGACAAGCTCATCAAGGAATTGAGGGATACCTCAGTAATCACTAAAGAAAAATTACATAATCTTAAGACTGATGTTACAGTTGGAATATAAGATATTTGTATGGAAATAGGAAATGTTATGCATATTAAAGTTCATATGGAGGCTATTGACTATTGGTCCTAAGGTCTACACCTAACTTCTAAAGGGAAAAGCTAGGCCACCTCAAGTTTGCAATGATTGGTTTTTTTACAAGTAGGTTTTGTTGGTAAGCTTAAGGACAGGTTTTCAAATATGGTGCTCTCGTAGGACAGGCCACACAATATACAAGTAGGTTCTATTTTTCCAATGGTATGGTTATTGAATGACAATTGGGGATATGAAAAGACAAACACAAACAACAACATCAAAAAATTCAATGAATCTCTTGTTGTGTGAAAACTAAGACCTAAACTAATATCTAAGGACTTAGGAAAACATCTAGATGCAAATCATTCAACATGTTTCAAAAATAGTGGATCTTTCGTTCAAAAATAGTTGTATAATAGGTTGCATAATTAGAAAAAGATAAACTAAAACACTAGATGAAAGAATAAGGAAATGTACATCGCACACATCACAAAATTTTCATTCAAGATGAGAATCAACACATAAGGATTTGAGTAAGAAAACAAAATTGTCATCAACATATATTCACCAAGTAGAAAACTTTACAATTAACTGAGCAGGTTCAATTCTTATGATGCTTCTACTTTACTTCCAAAAAACCCCAACCCTCAAAACATACAAAGAATGCATATTTACAAAGTTCCAGAGGTTCTTGTCCATATGGGACTACAACATAACTCTAGATAAATGATTGTAGAAAAAGGTATTAATTTAAATAAAACATTGCATGAAGTACAACAACATGTGTTTCACACTTAATTTAACCAAGAGAGTGGTTCTTATCACACATAGAAGACCACTTATTAATTTAATCTAAAATAACTCTAGGATTGATTAACTAAAAACTTCTATTGTCTTTGAGACAGAACTAATGCATGCACCAGATGGACTGAATGGCAGAAACTAGGAGTGACAGAACGGGGTTCTGTGTCGAGTCCTGGCATGCTTGCATGATGTTTGATGATGTAAGTAGTTGCATGGAAAGATCTTCACTTTCTATGCTTCTTCATTGAATTTCTGGAGTGATCCGTAACTGAGACTGAGACATAACCCTCTGTATGTGTCTAAGATCTCAGCCGTGTTGATGGATCTTAAATCCCTTAACTCAATAGTAGGAACCAAACCCGCCACTGAGGCCTAATTAGACTCTACAACAGTTGAAAATGGAATGGTTCTCTAGATCTTGCGATCCTGCCGATTTATCGATGGGATTTGTGTTTTATTATGAAGGATCTTCCTTCAGTTAAGACTATTCTCCTTTGTATTTTCTTCTGGGTAGGACTGATATGAGAAATGAAAGCCAATATAAACCAACTTGACAACAAACTGGATTATGTTTTAACTACTAGGGAAGAGGTTGATCTTGGGATAACCCGTTTCTCAAACATGCAGACAATGATTCTATACCACAGGCCTAGTACTAATACATTAATCATGTGAACATCCAATTACTGTCTGAGAAACTAATTACCATAAAGAAAGCACATATGTAATAATATCATGGAAATAAAAATAGTTCATCTACCATAACTATTCATCACATAATAACACAACGATTTATCTTCATCATTAAAACAAAGAACATCAAGACAATGCACTAGATAACTTGACAACAAAATTAATTTCTCTTACTCATTACTGCATCATTCATGAAACATGATAGGAATTAGTTCTTCTCCAAGTCCAATCACATGCATCTGATGAAAATAGTTTGTCTTCAGTCCAGAAGTACTTCTCAATTCTTAGCATCTTCAAAATAATTCTTAAGAACCAAAAAGAAAGAGTTCTTACAACAACCATCGACCTTTTACTAATTGGTCGAGGTCTTTATTTATAATATAAATTTTAACTGAAATTAATGGCTAAGTGTAGTTTAAGCAAAGAAAAAATCACCACATGGCGTTATCTTCTAACAATTTCTTGTATTCAGTCCAGTTGATAAACAGTTCTTCACAATTTTGGGCCCATGGAAACCTGTGTTGTTCCATCAGAGCTGCATATATTCCCCTGATGTCTATTGCATGCACCCGATACTTCACGATATTGGAGTTCAATTGTTGTAGCATGGTTCAGGCCCTGATCAGAGGTTCTACAAATCACTGCACTTTCCCTGGCTTCGCATCGGTCATTTTTGTGAGTTCTTCGGTCCATATTGAGTCTTGTTTGACATGCAACTTGACCATGTCGCTTAAGTCGAAAAAAATTTCAGAGGTGACAAACCTCGGAGAGCCCGATATCCTTCATTAATTTATTCATTTTATCCTAGTGCTTCTTGCATTTGGTCCATTTCTCCTAGATTTCTTGGTGTGAGTCCCACGAAATATTATCCCAATACTCGACTGATCACTTCATGCGATTAAGACTACTTTTTCCCACCGTCTGAATTCCATGTTCATCCTTCTCTCGACCCTGCTGGACTACCTCATTGTACTCAAGTCTTTATACCACTTGTTGCACCTTTTCATACCATCGCTCCATCTCCTTGCATGTCATGAATGTCATGAGAGTGTCCTCCTTGAACTCAAATGCGTTCGTGGTTAACAAGTGTCTTTCCTTCTTGAACTCATTGTAAACTCCTCTGAATTCACCTTTCAGATACATAGCGGTCTGCGTGGTGCCTTTTTGTATTCGGCCAGGTGGCGCAAGTGTTCGATCTCCTTTAGGGCGATGGCTAGTTCCTTTTCATCTCTCGTGGCTCTATCCAAGGTGGCATCCGAGAGGGATTTTCCCACGCCAATCAGTTCAGTCGTCTGGGCGTCTGTTGGATTGATTAAGTTCTCCTCTGTAGTAACCAAGATGGAGTGATCCAACATGATCCTTATTTTCTTTGCATTCCTCTGAATGATGGCCTTTCTCTTTTGATCATAGGAGATCGCATATATATCTGCTACCTCGTCTACCGAATCTGGTATCTGCTAATCACCCCATGTGAGTGTGTTTCCTAGGCTACTGGTGGTGTATATTTGTTCAAGATTGGGCTCTTGAACTTCCTCGTTGTGCCTCACGGGTGCAACTTCTACTTGTTGTTCATCGGGGATTATAGTAATTGGAAGAATAGAGACAACATGTACATACTCGTGACTTACTTGCTCGTTGGTTGCCGAACCGCTAATTCCCTTTTGCGGGGATTCTTTCTTTGATTCCTCTGATTCGGGCTTGTTGTTCGGATCTTCTTTGACTTCCAATACATTGGTCCCCTTTGTGTCGAGGCCACTTTCAGCTTCTGTTTCCATTTGTGAGACCTCCTTGTCTTGAACTTCGGTCTCAGGGGAAGAAGTCTTCTCCAGACCCTTTTCCTCTTGCACACGCACAGGGGTGTTGTGAGATGCCTCTAGACTCTCATCGTCACTATATATATGTATAAGCTTTATCAGGGGATTAGGCACTTGTGTTTCTATTGACACCCAAAATACCCCTAGTTGAATTTTCCTGCCCACTGGGGGATTGATTGGCGATGTTGTGGATTCAGGTTTGCCTGGCCCATTGGTGTTACAGGGATTTATAGAATCGGGGTTGCTTGGCTCCAACAGGCAGTCTTCTCGGATACCAGTTGGAAGCGCAGGTGTTATGATGATGTACGGATCATCCTTCATCCACTTCATTAGGAGTTGGCTTTGCTGCCACAAAAGTTCACCCATCCCCTATGCAACTTGAATTTCAGGGGAATCCCTGGTTTGTATTGGGGATTCTTAATAATCACCTGCTATTTGGATGTCTTCTTGGGGATTACCCATTGCTTCACCCGGTTCATATGTTACCGTTCCTTCCTGGGTCTTGAGAATCTCTTGAGTTGTCTACTCCAAGGACGTTGCTTGCTCTTCCCAAATCATGGCCTTGAACCTGGTTGTTCGAGGGTCAACTATCCTTGCTGCCACCTCATTCCAATCTCGAGCGCTTTCGGTGAAAATTTCATCTTCAAACCGGTCATGGGCATAAGGCCAACAAGATGATACCTGTGATGCATATTGTAGGACCAGGCCCTTGGGATCGTGTTTGTGAAAATGACCAGTTTTGAACCAGAATTCCAATTGGCTTATCCCTTCTTACTTAGCATGTGCAGTGTCTTTGACCATGTAGAAGCCAATATGAAACTCATAGGGTATGACGGCCTGCTTCTTGTCTTTTACTAAAGTGGCACTAAATCCTTGTAGAATGGTCTGATAGAAAATTTCTCCTAAAACTAGCCGATCGGGAACATATATGGGTAACAAATGGGGTGCCCCTGTGGTACCAAAAACCTTGATGTAGGTCTCGCATTCATCTAAATATCAGTCACCTAATTTCGATAGAACATTTTTTGCTTCATCTGATAGCCTTGGGCACTCTTTCTTCAACAAAACAGAATGAATGCGTGCAATAAACTTGTCACAGATAAGAGAATAGGATTTTTTCTACCTTTTTTCCCATAAGATGTTGAAGTATACATGGAATAGGAGTTTGAAGGAGTGCCAGTTTAAGTTCATTCCAGAAAAAACATTCCTGGCCCAGACGACGTCCAACAGATACGAGGCCATGTAGAAGGAGAGGGTTTCTCCCTCTTTAGGTGTTTGGGCTTGTCGTATACAGGTACTCAACTGTCTAGATATGATGGTAACCCAATTGAAGTGTGTGCCTGAAATGGCCACTGTATAATCTAGAGGCATCCAAGCCTTTGAAAATAGGGAACAATATTTCTCCCCATGTAACCTGTAGAGAAGATCCATTAGGTATATGTATGGTTCCCTTAGATTGGTCGTTGGATAACAACCGGTAGTCCAGTTCGTGAATTTTTTGTCTTCCCTCCACTATGACACCATGATTTTTTTGGTGTTGTGTGATTCATAGAAACTTACAATGAAATCATTGTTCATCTTTTCTTTCGGCTCCCCGAGCTTGTAGTAAATTTCGATTTCTGAAGGAAAGAAAACCCCGATGCATTCGTCGTTATCATCATTAATCAAAAAAATGTGTGCATTAGTGTGGTCAATGAGCCACTTCAGAATCTCAATGCAGGGAAACACCGAATTTCAAATTGCCACCATGTGCAGATAATCCCTACAGATATTTGGGAGGACATCATCATTGAGCTTCCTTGTATCGGGATCGTTGTGCAGGGTATACTCAAGGGGTTCCTCCTTATTGATGTTCTTAAACAATTCTTCCCAACAAGAAAATGTTGTTTTGGCTCCAATGTTTTCCTCTATATCTCTGAAGGTCAGGGGCTGGACGAAGGCCTTCTTGGTGGATGTCTTAATGACGAGCACCATCTTGGGGGGAAATTCTAATTGTCTTACAAATTCTAGGGAGGATTCCTCTCCTGCTTCTTGTTCTTGCAGCTTTGGCGCTCTTGGGTATTTCCTAGTGGAGAGTTTCTTTGGAAGCATTGTTCCTACAATTTAAATGGCCTTTAAACAAGTGTAGAGAGCAGTGTTGGGCGGGAACACATAAAACATAAAATGTAAAACACCACAAGAGGATACATACCTATAATGCTAGCTAAGATAGTTGTCTAATACTCATTGAACCTTGGACGCCTTCTTCCAATTGTTAGCCTCGCTCTTCTGTGTGTTCTGAACTCCTTACTGTGCATAATAGGATCACACACAATGACTCAAAAGAATATGACTAGAGAGATTCTATTCGTCGTATCAATCAGTTAATGCGAGTAGTGAATGTGATTCAAAATAAACTAGTGTCGGATATCTACTAGTAAATTCTAATTGGTTGATAGCAGAGGCATGGAGGAAGATGCATTGTATCAGCAGGCTTAAATGATTTATTTTGATTCATGCATGAATTAGCAACTAATGCACCATCCATGATTTAACTAAAATTTTAAGTGAATTGTACCTAAAAAATATAAGGGTTAAAACATCTGATCACGTTGTGTCACTTTGATGTAGATATCGGGATCAGATACTACCTTTGTGCATGCTTCTATTGGTATCCTTCTGATAAAAAATTTCAACGCCAATGATATCGGGGATCGGTGATCGAGAAAAGTTCAAGTGCACATTTTTTGGGTGGGTTATTTTCTTCGTAACCTTCTGTCACCTCACATGTTTTGGGAGTTGACGGTTGGCGATACCACTTTTCCCCATGCGGGACACTTACTTTTCGTTTTATTTCCGAAGTTGAACAGGTCAGTCTTCGGCAATATTCTTGCCAAAGTTTATTCGCAAAAAAGAGAGACGTCTGTCCACCGACGCCGATGAAGATCGGTGTGCGACTATTTTGAACTTCTCAGGCGATTTTTTGTCACCTTTAACCTTTACCGATGCCGAATTTCCTGAGCATGTTGGGGAAATATTTAGACTATCAATTTCTTAAGTAGTTTCTAACTACCAATTAAAGTTAAGATGATTTTTTGTTGTGCGTTCGAGAAAACTTTAAACAATTTTAACATGAAACATAAAAGATAAGCGCATGCATCAGTTTCATACTGAAGTGAAAATAGAGAGTGCAAAGGATCAAGTGGTACCCAAAAAGTAGAAATGGACATAGAGTTTTTAGGGTGTGTTGAGTGCTCAACAAATGGCGATTCACTGGGCGAGAGCAGAATCTTTGTTCCTCCTCCAGGGCTCGGCTGATATGGAAGCTAATGGAGAATGTTAGCTGGTCTTAAATCAGATCCTTTTAACCTTCGCATTTGACATCCTTCGATTGATTCTTTCGAGTCTTCATGTGGGGTTTTAACCCCTTTCATCCTTCATTTCCTTTGACCCTAACTCACCGGACCACAAAGTAGACATTTCTGACATTTCTGACATTTCTCTGAAGTTTTCATTCGCTAAAGTTGGATAGAGGATTCCTCGAAGTAACCACAAGTTTTCCAGTGCTTCTAGTGTTTGTAAGTGAGCGATGGATTCAAAAACAAGGTTTTCTACTGTTGTGGGGTATTCTACCCTACGGACTAATAAGCTAGGGCTCTAAACTTATACGCAGATCATGACCCTCAAGACTTAACTTTTAACCTTCTACCCAAATCTGAAACCCTGATTTTCACATGCACACAAAAGAAGAATGCACCAACCTTTTTCCGATGGCTGAAGTAGATCCTTCGTTGAGCTTCTTATCCCCTTGCTGCTGCTGCTCCTTCCAAAAGCTTCCCTGCAATCAAGACAAGACTATGCATGCATGCTACTGATCTATTCTAAGGTTAGAGATAAAAACACAAATCAAATAACATAGACAAGACTCATGTATTCGGGACGGGAAAAGTATCTTTTTTATTAAATTCAATATGAACCAACTTACAATGATTTCTGAGGCCGGTCACCGTTCCACGATCCTGATCCTGGGCTCTTCCTCTTCTTTTTGTCCTTCAACTGCTGCTGCATGAATTTCTCCTAAAGCTTGAGGCAAGGCTAAAGGGTTGGGAGAAAACTGGCTTGGCAATTTGGCAGAGTTTCTTTGCTATGATTTTCCTCCCTTTGAATAGTACCCCTACCCCTCCTTTTATAGGCTAGGAGGAGCTAGGGTTTTTGGCGAACTCTCGGCCATGCATGGCTTGGAGTTCCAGTTAACTGACAAAAAGCCTCGTGTCCCGGCGGAAACTTTCCTGATTTTTTTCTTTGTTAGGTACCCGCGGGCTGTTTTGGGCTAGCCCGCGG